>OAMR01000829.1:136928-188536 GCA_900205405.1 Echinochloa crus-galli | reverse complement strand
TGTACCTTTCTCTGATAGTCTCGAATATCTGTTCACTAGTAGTCTTGCCAAAGCTTCCCTGCGGAAATATAAATTACGATACCTTGGGATACTCCCAGGTGAACTGCTACAGCGGTGATTCTGTATGGACCTGCCTCCCCTCGGCCTATAAATGCTGGTGCAAGCTTGTGAGCTCCTCACACACTCATTCACTCAGAAAAATTCTGTCTAGGAAGCTCTCTCTCCCTCTCAAGTTCTTTGCTCTAGTGCTTGCTCAAGTTCTTCCCAAGTTCTTGCCCAAGTTTTGGTTCACTTGCATCACTAGAAAATCCCAAAAATATTTTGCTCTTGTTGTGATCTTTGTGCTGAATTTTTGGACGATTTTGTGGTGGTCACCGACACCCACAAGAACGACTAACCTTTTGTGGTGGTTTTCATCCCAGCAAGAACGACTAACTATCTTGAACGACTGACTTGATTTTCTTGTGCTAACCATACATATATTCAGTCCTTCGGGTAGTTGTTGTTGCACTAACTTTTTGCAGGAATCATGTCGAAGTTCTTCACGTCGCTCCGTCGTTCCGCCCAGCTAGGCCGACGATCGGACGATGCTGGGAGTTCCCCAGCTCCGTCCCGAGGCTCGAGCCGGATGGACACGGACGAGCACGGAGCAGCCAGCTAGGGATGGGGCCATGCCACACCCCCAGTCAGGCAGCTCTTGAGCGAGAGTGACATCAACCTTAGAACAGAAAGGGAGCAGAACACCTTCAACGAGCTTCGGCTGAAGGAGTTCGAGCACACCCGTGTGTTTGAGCAAGATTTGCTCAGGGACACGGGGATGGACGTAGAGTTCACGGAAATTTTCCACGCCATTGGCTGGGAGAATTTCTAGCACATCAACGAAGAAGGTTCGTACCTACTCACCCTTGAATTCCTCTCGACTTTGGTTTCTGAAACTGGGGGGATTCGTTTTCGGTTCTTCAACCAAGAGTTCTTCTGCTCTTGGAGGGATTTTAGTTCGGGTCTCGGATTTTCAAGTCGTTGTTCTTTAGACCCGAAAAAAGCGCTTAAAAGATTTGACCGGGTGGCATTTTGGAAAAATATTTCGGGGGATACCAACTGTCATGCGCCACGCACGAACAGCATTCATAACCCTACTTTGCGCTTCATGCATCGTTGGGTGTCTATGACGGTATTCCCCCGGGCAGATTTGCGCCCTGTTAACACCATCGAGTTGCGGCATTCGGGAGAAGCTGTTCGGGATGGAGTAAATATAAACCCATGGCAGCTGTAAAGAATAACAATCAATCGTACAACAAACCGGCCCCGTGCCAACATCGAGTCCTTTAGTCGAGTCGTCGAGTTCTTCGAGAGGAGTCATCGATCCGTCGACCTCCGTAAGTACCGGCAACCTTGTATCATGCTTAGTCGGAGCAGGAGGCTCTGGGCAACACCAGGAGCCGAACTACTTCACCTCAGGACGCTGGGACTACGGCCAGGACACGGACTCTGAGTGGTCCGGGAGTCGGTATGGAGGGGGATACGACAGTGCTTCCCAGCCATACTACCCCGGATACTCACAGTCCGCACGCTTCGACTACGGCCGGGAGTTGTCCTACATCTCCGACCGAGTCGAGCTCATCGACGACCGTACCCGAGAGATTCAAGACACGCTAGCCCGCCATTCTCAGTACCATCAAGAGAATAGCGGGATGGTGGCGTCTATCCAGCACGACGTCCACGATCAAGCGGAACAGCTGAGCCAGTACCTTTCAAGGCTCAACCCCTACCAGTGAATGTCCAAGCTTGGGGGAGGACCCCCACCAGGTATGTCCCGATTTATCCAGCACTTTGATCATTTAATTTTCCTTTCATTTCCCTTCATGATAGTTTGCATTCAAAAAAATAAAAATACCAAAAATATTTCCCTTAAACAAAATTTCCCTTGAATTAAATAACTCCCAACTATGCATGGAATGAATCATATGCCTCTCACCTTGGAAATGATGAATAGTTGCTCTGAAATTAATTCTAGCAAAATATTTTTGGTATTTTCAGATTGTGCTTGAGTTATTTGGCATGAGTAAAAATGATCCTGAAAACCTTGTGGGAGCACATGCTTTATTCCAAGTTTAAGTTGTTGTGGGGGTTGATATAGTGAGAATTTGGTTAAATTCTATTCTGTTTTTAGTACGGGGAAAATCTCGGAAATTTATGCTTTCAAAATGAAACAAGTTCCTCATTGGTCAAAATGCCTACCAGAGCCATATGATAAGCTTAGTTGAAAATTTCTACTCATATGCTGCTTGTTATCTTAGTGAGCTTTGTCAAATTGTTGTGACCTTTGAGTGAAGCTCTCATACTCTTAAAGATCGAGACCCACGTACACACAACACCTCTCACTTGCAATTCCTACACTAGGAGTTAGCAAATATTTTCCATCATCCATCCACAAAAATAAATGCTCCATGTTCTATGATTTCGCTCTCTAAATATTCTTGATAGAGACATGGGCTATGCAAAAATAAAAGCATGCCAAAGAAGCATGGAAAAATAAGAGAAAAAAAAGAAAAGCATGCCAAAGGGCATGGCAAAAAGAAAGAGAAAAAGAAAAGCATGCCAAGTGGCATGGCAAAAATATGAGAATAAAAGATAGCCCATGTTCTCAAAAATAAATCAAGGAGAGGGAATAAAAGATAGCCCATGTTCTCGAAAATAAATCAAGGAGAGGGAGTTTTCATCCAAGGAGTTCCACCATACTCCATTCCACCATTCCACCATATTCCATTCCACCATATTCCACTCCATTCATATCCACACACTTGCACGTCTCGATCTTAAGATGTGATTTGTCTCCTCAAAGATCCGGTCTTTGACTTAGCAAAATATAAGATGCATGAATGCCTTCATCCTTTGTCCCTGAGCCACACAAAAAGCCATATTAGATGTTAGGATGAAAAGAAGGCACAAGCCTTTGGTGAGGATTCAAATACACTTGAGTGATTGAGTGTGCCAATGAGGAACAATTTGTAGTTTTCAAAACTTATGAAAAACTCCGAGATGGGATCCTGAAAAGAGTAGAGTGGAATAAAACTGAGTTAAACTGTTCAACCTTTCAACCGCTCAAGATACGGAGATTGCTATAAGCCCCATAGGTAAAAAGGTGATTTGAAACTTTGCCTATATCATTGTGTGTCTATGACGGTATTCCCCCGGGCAGATTTGCGCCCTGTCAACACCATCGAGTTGCGGGTTCTTTTTGCCATGGGCAAGCAGATTCCCTATTCACCTGTGAAAGACATGGTTGGTCACTGACTGTCTCATATTTCTCGTGGACACGCATGTATCTTCTGCACCTCCAAACCGAGAGGGCAAACAACACGTTTTGCTTGATACGTCGTCGATGGCAATTTGTTACCCTCTGGAAGAATCTTCTTTACGAGTTTCAGTAGCTCCTCGAAACCCTTATCAGTAACACCATTTGCTGCCTTCCACTGCAGAAGTTCAAGTGTGCTACCCAACTTCTTTAGCCCCTCTTTGCAATCTGGGTACAGGTCAGTCTTGTGGTCCTGCAACATGCGCTGTATCTTTTTCAGTTCCTTATCATTGCCGCAGTCTTTCTCGGCATCACGCAACATTTGCCCGAGCCTATCAGTAGGTTCATTTTCCTGAGCAACATCTTCCTGAGCATCGTCTTCCCGAGCAACATCTTCCTCATCGGCATCACCCATTGCAGCATATGCAAAGGAACTGTAGTATTGAGCCAATAACGGAATGTCGTCATCGGCCTCGTCTTCTTCATCTTCATCCATTAGAATTCCTCTTTTACCGTGCTTCGTCCAAACAGAATAATTCCTCATGAAACCGTGCCTCATCAAATGCACCTGAAGACAACCTCTTTGTTTGTATGATTGTATATTTTTACAATGGGTGCATGTGCAGAACATGAAACCGGACGGCGTCCTGTTAGCCTCGGCGGCATCGAGAAACGTCCTAAGGCCATCACGGAACGCCTGAGCGTGGGGGTCCCCGTACATCCATTGTCTATTCATCTGCATTATTAACAAATAATGCAGATGAATAGACAATGGATAGTCCTCTATCTCTTCTCGTTGTCCTCCCAGCTATCTATCTCTTCTCTCCCTTACCTGAGTATCCCTTGAGTTGTGTGTCCGGTATATCCACTCCTATCCAATACCGTTAGCCCCTGTCTTGTCTAGTCGTGTACGCTTCTCTGATAGTCTCGAATATCTGTTCACTAGTAATCTTGCCAAAGCTTCCCTGCAGAAATATAAATTACGATACATCGGGATACTCCCAGGTGAAGTGCTACAGCGGTGATTCTGTGCGCTTGCAGAATATTTCTATATTTTACTAAGCCATAAGGAAAACCACTGAAACATTCCTTACCCCTGTACCAGGATTCTCAATTCTGATATTGGATCGTAAGGAGTGCCAACAATGGGGCACCGAGAAGCATAGTGTCCGACAGAGGACCTCAGTTCACAGCTCAATTCTGGAAAAGCCTTCATAAAGCAATTGGAACCAGTCTAGAGTATAGCACCGCCTTCCACCCGCAGACAGATGGCCAGACCGAAAGAGTGAACCAAATACTGGAAGACTTGTTGAGGGCCTGTGTGCTGACATACAGCAAGGACTGGGAGAAGAGCCTGTCCTATGCTGAGTTCTCCTACAACAACAGCTTCCAGGCTAGTCTGAAAATGTCTCCATTTGAAGCCCTATACGGAAGAAAATGCAGAACACCTCTGATGTCGTCAGAGGTGGGAGAAAGAATGTTCTTTGGCCCTGATTCAATTGTGGAAGCAGAAGAGAACGTGGCCAAGATCAGAGAAAACTTGAAGATTGCCCAAAGCAGGCAGAAAAGCTATGCAGATAAGAGAAGGAGAGACCTCGAGTTCAAAGAAGGAGATTTCGTCTACCTGAAAGTGTCACCGCTCAGAGGCGCCAAGAGATTCCATGTTAAAGGGAAACTAGCCCCTAGATTTGTGGGACCCTACAAGATACTACAAAGGATAGGCAAGCTGGCCTACAAGCTAGAGTTACCTGAAGACCTAGCGGGAGTACACCCAGTGTTCCACGTATCTCAGCTAAGACAGTTTTGAGAGTGATAGAGCAAGAAGTCAGGACAGAAGCCTTGGATGCAAGACACACTAGAATACCTGGAGTACCCAGAGAAGATCTTGGACAGAGCAGTTAAAGAGACAAGGAGCACATCTATTCCATTCTGCAAAGTTCAGTGGAGTAACCACACAGAGAGAGAAGCGACTTGGGAGAAAGAGTCAGTCCTGAGAGAGAAGTACCCACACATGTTTAAGCCCTAGGTATACCCAAATCTCGAGGACGAGATTCTCGTGAGGGGGGAAGACTGTAACATTCCGTAATTTTCGTAGGAAATTGTTGAATGCAAAAATCCGGAATTTCAAAATTTTTGATGAAATTGTATGCATGCAAACAAACTTATAAGGTTGCCCTCTATTTTGCTCCCTTTATTCCTAGGCGAATTAAAATTAAAATTAAAATTAAAATTGAAGTGCTAAGGATAAATTTAGAGGTGAGTTGTTTTTTTAATTGGTTTCTTGGTTCTTTGTTTAGATTTGAATTCAAATCTTAGATTTAAATTCAAATCAATAACCAAACTAATTTCCTAAACCCTAAACTCTCTTGGGCCGCTTCTAACCTAACTGACCTCCAACTCTACCAGCCTGCTAACTCGATCAAGGCCCAGCCCACCTAACCTAACCCCGCGTCCCTGTGGATCCTGCAGCAGCCTGGCCTGCTAACCAACCCAGTCCGCCAGCCATCCGACCCAACGGTAGCCCATCAAACACCCCCGCGCGCTCCTCCCCTTCCTGCCGCTGACGTGTGGGACCCCGCAACCCCCCACTGTAATTCTTCCCCTTCTTCCTTCCACGGACGCACGCACGCCGCGCGTGCTCCTCTGCTTTCGCCCCGCTCACCTGCCCAGCGCCGTGGCGGCCCTACCAGATGCTGCCGCGTGGAAAGGAGTTAGGCGCCGAGCTTTCTCCACCGTCCGCGCCCGCCAAACCCTAGGATCCTGCCCTATAAAACCCCCGCGGCCGCAGCGCTCCTGCTCAGCCGCCGCCGCCCCAATTGGGGTTTCCCCTCCAGCAATTTGAGCAAGGGCGAGAGGGAGGAGGTGCGAGGGGAGGAGAAGAAGAGGAGGCCATCCTAGGAGAGGTCGGAGCGCCGCGCCACCACGGCGCCGACGAACCGCGGGCCGCCACTGCACGGGAAGACGCCGCCGGAGGAGGAGGAACCGGACCAGGACGGCGATGAGGAGGTGACGCCGACCGACGCGGGCCGATCGACTACACCGAGCTGCAGCGCACGACCACGTTCCCTCGGTGAGCCGTCGCCGTTTTCCCCTCTGCTCTTCCCTTTCCTCTGTTTCGCGTCGTCGAGCCGTCGCCGCTGCCGCCGTCGTTGCTAGCCCTCTGTCCCGGCCTTCGTGCCGATGAACTTGTGTAGGTCCTTATCGTGGCCGCTAAACCGCTCGCAACCCGCCGAAGCCGTCCGCTAAACCTTGGCCGCTATGGCGCCGCCGCGCACCGGAGCCGTCCGGCCCGCGCGTGCCCGCCATGGCCGCGCCGCGCGCGAGCTCATGGCTTGCTGCGCGCATGCGAGTGCCTCCGCGCCCGCGAGGCCGCACCCTGCGTCCAGATAAGCCGAACCCCCGTCTTTTTTCCCTTTTCCGTGTTCGCCGGGGATGCGCCGCCGCACGCCATCGTCGGGGAGCCGCTCCGCCAGCCCGTGCTTCCCGTCTTCTTGCCAAACCTCTTCGCGAGATCATTCCATTTTGATTTTTTTTTAGGATTCTTATATGAAAGTAGGTACAATATAATCCATATTAAGTTTGTCAAATTTTAGTTTTGGGTACAATGATTAACATGTAGTTTCTAAAGTGAAATACTGATAGGGGCCAACTGTCAAAGAAGCTCACTACATAATATTTCACTTCGCTCTTCTTCACCGGCCTGCTCCCTTTCGGCCCAAGTCCGGCCTGCTAACATTTTCTCCCTTTTTCTTTAAAGCGCTGACATGCCGGTCCCACGCGTCATAGACTAACAGAGGCTGACCTGTGGGCCTAGTTGACCCCGCTGACCCACTGACCATTGACCGTTGACTGGTCAACGTTGACCAAGTCAACGTTGACGTCATCAGGGCCCCACGATGACGTCAGCAAAGCCGGCTTGACTGATGACGTCATGCTGACGTCAGCAGTGATGACGTGGCATGCTCTGGTGCTGCCACGTGTCCCAGCTTGAGTGTTTTTCTTTTTCGGAATTATTTAATATTTTCATAAAATGATTTAAACTTAGAAAATTCATAATAAATCAACCGTAGCTCAGAAAAATATGAAACCAGTTTCTATATTTTTCTAAAATCATGACCTACGCGTTAGTATAGAGTTTGGTGTTATTTGAGTCTTCTTGCTTCAATGTTTTGGTGTTTCTTCGCTTGTAGCTCCCGTCTTTATTTTTATTTCCGCGTAAATAGGAGCTCCGGAGTCGCAGAAGGAAGCTGACGACTACACCGACTACCGGAACGAAGAGGACGAGCAATACCCAGGTTCACGCCCAGCTATTCTCTGAAATACCTAGTAGACATGCAACTAGTATGCTAGCGCTTTACTTTACTCGCATGATAAACCTGCACTGCCTTTGTTATTATCATGTTCCCTTGCTACCTACTACTCACTATATGGAATATGCTATGCTATGCATGTGTTGGGATGGTTGTGATTGTAGTCTGTGAGTACCCAGATGTTTTTCCAGAAGAAGTTGTGGGCTGTGTCTCAAGACGGCTAGCTACCGTCTGCAACTCGGGTGATTCCTTGAGCGCAACCTCTGCAGAGTGAAAACTATACGTATAGCCGTGTCCACGGTCACGGACGATCCTTCATCTGGCTTATTCTGATTAGCATGGGATTCTGCTTTCTTACCTCATCCTTGATTTGGGTTATGAGAGGTTGGTCTAGCTGAGGCTGTTGAGACAAGGTGGGGAGGGAGCTCACCGAGTCGACTAGCGAGTGAAAGGAGTTGGCGGATGTTTATTGCAGGAACCTGCTGAGGCAGGACGAGCCCGAGCGGTTGGTGAGATTGATGGATGGTTTGGGGAGTGGATGTGCTTGTGAGAAAAGGTGTTTGGAGATGAGATGAACTTGGTTATAATGCTGCTGCTTGCGCATAGGAAACCCCAGCTTACTTTCCCTGAATATTTTATTACTAGTTTAGGCCACTATAAAGCTTTGCTGCATATTATGGTTGGTGACGTGGACCTGTCCCAATTCCTTGGGGACAGTCTTTGGGTACACAGGAGAAGACTCCGAGTACAAGATCAACCACGACGAATGATGCAAATGAGGGCTGTGCGCTGCGCTCAAGGATGCCTGTGGATGTGAAGCCCCGAAGTGCCAGAAGCTCAAAGCTATCCGCTGCGTAGCTGTTTTCTCTCTGTCGTTTAGCCCAGAGGGCTTGTACCATATCGCTATGTATTTATATCATGTTTGAGGACCCTAATCAATGTATGGATGTGATTTCCGCTGAAATGAGTTCTGTATATGATAGCTGTTGTTCCTGGGACTATCACAAGGGTACAAGGAGTCGGATTCTCGTAATTGGGAATCCGGTTCGTTTTAGAGAGTACTTATTGCAGCTGTGATGCTATCATTAAATTAAAAAAATGAAGCGTCCCCTCAAATGAGAAGACTTAAATGTGATACATTTATCAGTTCCATGAGCTGATAGCACATTATTACATCAGATGGTTCATCACCGTACAACTCTATGTGGACGTGGGCACTGGAGCGCCACTAAAAACAGAATAAAAGCTAAACTCCAAATGAAGATGTAGGTAGAGGTCATCATCAGAGCACTGCGCCATGCGGAACCTCCTGCGGGTGACTCTAATCCACAGGCAAGGTTGGGTGCATCACGTAGCCCCTACTCAACGTCTTCTGGTACAAACTCGGGATCTTCCTCCGTATAAATTAAAAGAAGGGTGAGTACAAAGGTACTCAGCAAGTCCAAACACACCCATGGAGGGGATATAAACAGTAGCATGCACATGATGTACAACAAGGATAAGGCTTAGGTTTGTTTGCAGGAAAGCAAGTAACTCATATGCAAGGGTTTACTTTTTAAAAGAGTTTTATAAAGCATTACTATAAATCAGGAATCATAAGTACGGTTGTTTTGACCCACACAGGATCCAAGTTTTAGTGCTACCGGACTTCCCATCCGTCGTAGCCCAACACCATTAACCAACACTTTCCAAACAACTCATACAATAAAAACACCCAAAACCAAAGGACTCGTGAAGTGCCCAAGCCGTAACTCGTCCAATATCGTGGACACGGCTATCCGAATAGGTTTTAACTCTGTAGAGGTGTATACAAGCACAAGTAGGGTACCACAACACAAACACCTTAGTGCCGGTGCAGATCCTATCGAAGCCATTACCCACCTTAGCTAAACTGACTAGTCACCATAGAAGCAACCAGGGGGTCAGCAACCTACCCACGAGGTTCTACCCAGGGATCTACATCACACAGTTCGTATCCCTTCTCCATGGCCTTCTGTTGCTCACCAGCACACCTGATAACTGACAGTTTAACTAGTGGGGTTTATGCTAAGCCGTTACCACATACAACGGTCGAGTGGTGGTACAGTAAAATAAGTTAGACAAGATGACACATCAACACATACTTAAATACACAGTACAGGCATCTCCCACCATGCACTACCACACAGGTAAGAGCTCACCTCGGTGCTCCACACAGGAACACCGTTTAACATCACACCTTGTTCTTACTCATTTTCCAACCCACTTTCCATTTTACAGCACACACACAACTACATTTATAAACACTCAGTGGTTGTAGTGTTGAGAGTGAAAATAACCAAGTCCTAAGCGGCACTAGTCGTGATTAATATTTAACCGGGTGCGTCATGTTAAATATTAATATAGGTAATCAAGAAAAAGGTCATAACAAATCAAGGGGTGGCTGTCCAACAGGTTTTAGCAATAAAACATGCTAGTTTTATAAAACAAGCCATTGAGTTGCATTTATAAACTAGGACAATCAGCATGCATCAAAGGGTGCGAGAGAACTTGGTGTTCTCGAAGCCTTCTAGAAACTCCTGCTCGGGATCCTGGCCTTTGGGCTCTGGCTCATAGTAGCGCTCCTCCTCGATTACACCGTGGTCTACGGAATACATACAAACATACACTCAATAAAAGGAAATAAAGTTTTATTTACCGAGCTCGAAAAGAAAGAGGATAAAAAATGTTTGGAAACCAGAGGAGGGGTGAGTGTTTAAGGGAAAATGTGAGATGGTCTGGCGGAAACATTGTATGGATGTGCGTGGTGAAGTTTGGAATTAAATCGAATTAAAACAGCACATGGAATGATGGTTTAAAGGGGTGATTAGGTGCTGATTTAAAGAACTAAGGACCTATTTGTAAATATTAAAGAGGACAGGGGCCTCGGGTGGAACTGTCAGAGAGAGAGCTTTGGACGGCGAGTTGATTTGATGGAAGGGCAGGGGGTTATCCATAAAATGGACTTCCCTTCCCCTTCGATAGAACATAGAGAGGGAGAGGGGAAGCATGGGAGGGGACCGGCGGCCGTCAGACGTCAGCGGTGGGATTGCTAGTGCTTGGGGCGATGGCGGCGGCTGGGAGCAGGATGGGAGCGAGAGGGGAAAGAGGGGAACTCGATCCCGCGCTCACCTTGGGCGGAGATGGCTTGGTGAGGGCTGCCCACGGCGGTGCGCAAGCGGCAGCGGCTATGGAGGCGGCGACGGCTCTACGCCAGGTGAGAGGGAGAGAGGAGTGGCTGGGGAGCTTGGTGGTGGGGGAGTGATGCTCGGACGCCCGATTTATATGGGGTTAAGGCGGCGGACCGACGGGCGAAGGCGCTTGGCGCCAAGGGGAGGCCGGCGGAGGAGAGTAATTGCACCGGCGAGATTCGCGGTGGCGCTGTGCTGGCGATGTGATGGCATGGCGGAGAAGACATCACAGCGACGCAGAGGACGCAGCGCACAGGATGCGAGCGCGTGACGCGAGCAGGTAGAGGTGGGGTCGGCCGGAGTTAAGGCGCTGACGGTGGGGGTGGTTGGCCAGTGGGGAATCGGCAGCTGGCCGGGTGTGCGCAAGGGGATGGCCGGGATCGTGTAGCTGGGAAGGGAGAAAAGAAAGAAAGGAAGGATAGGAAAAGAAGGGAGGGGAAAAAGAAAAAGAGAGAGAGAGCGTGATTCGCGGCAGAAAGCCGTCGAGCGGTCGACGATGGTCGGCCAGCGACCACAGTTGCGGGATGGGATGGCGGTGGCGGGGTTCGAGTCGGAAGGGCAGGGGTTAAGGTTTGATTTCTGAGAGCTCGGCGGTAAAATATTTTAAAAATATTTTTATTAGGGTGGATTATTAGATGAATTAATTAGGGTTGAAAACGCGGGCGTTAAAAAAAAGTTCGATTCCACCCTCTAACCTAGAGCTTGACGGTGTAAAGTAATTTTTTTTCTAAATTAAACCTTTTTCAATAAAAAACATCTTAACATGCTGACAGTTGCAATAAATTTTACCGCCAGCAACTGTTGCGACCAAGTGACCTTGACCAGCCGCGCATTAACAAACGCATCGTATTTCTCCCTGACGAACTCCGTCGGTGCGAGACCTATCTATATCCAAGATGGAGATGAAAATGACATTCAACTCCCACTAAGCAGCTGGTAATCGACTTTGACGCAACTATCGACGACGATTCCATCTCTCCTGAACCGAATGCACTTTCGTTACCGTTCATACGTCGAAATCCGCATATATATAAACATATATAGTTATATTATATATCCTGTACTCCCCAGTTTTGTTGGCGTACGTAAATCGCGATGGAAGGGGGCGCGCTTATCCTCGCACCATGGTGATCCCTTGATCCACACATGCGCGCATGAACAGAAGCATATATGGAGAGCCGGGCCTCCAGCGACAATTAGTCAAACTGATCACCAATCGCGCGCGAGGCGGCGTCACGCACGCAAGCTCCTCCTCCACTCCATCCCATCAGTGCCAATAATACTGTAATGGCAATAAGAAACAACTTCGTTCGTACCACGTTGATGTTATGGAATATTTAAAGGAAGCTTGTTTTTTCCTCAGCCAAGTCACAAGTGCATACTATGCATGGCCCCATTTCGATCCCCGTCCAATAAAGTAGGCGTTCAATTTTGCTTTTCCTTTCTTCTTTTGTCTCTTTTAGTGATCTGGAATAGAATTGATTTATCACGCGTCACTATCCTGTCGATCAAATCACCATGTTCCAAAAAAATAAAAAGAACGGCTACATTTTATTTTTAGTCGGTAGATTCTGTTACTTCGAGTGTATTCGAATCAAGATTTCGGTTTGAAATGGAAGTGTAGCACATGGTCGGTGAAAGATGTTGATACCTTGCATAAAGGAAAAAAAATCGAAGCAGATCGATGCCTGCTCTGCAAGCCCACGCACGTACGGTTTTCTTTGGTGTAGTTTCTCGCCCAATAGGCGATGCCCATTCCAATTGACTTGGTCACTTAAACCAGCTCGTGCTACATACTATAATCAGAACCCAGCAGCAAAATCACATGGTGTTGACAGCCAAAATTGGCTTTGGCCTGGCCAAACCGGTCTGACCGGTTTGCCAAACCGGCAAACCGGTCAGACCGGTTTGATTCTGTAATTCGAGTAGGATTAGGATTCCGAGTTTAATCCCATATTGTAACCTATTCGAAAGGGGTAAGACTTCCCCGGCCTATAAATATAAAGGCTAGAAGGCCGATTGAGGTATTCCAATCGAATCAAATACATTATCCTTTACTTTTTATCTCTCAAACCCTAATCTCTTTCCAATCCCCATATTCTGTTCTTTGCTCGTCTCTACGGCGTTCAAAGGCGTTCTAGGTGGCCTGCCGACCCTAGAGCAACCCTAGCTTGCTTGAGCTCCGACGGGGTCCCTCCCGAGCTCGAGTTTCTAGGTCTTCACGACCTCCCGACCAGAAGCGGTCAGACCGGTCCTTCAAACCGGTCAGACCAGTTTGCCCCGGGAAGTCAGGAGTTGGTCATTGTGACGGCCGTGCTGCGCGTTCGATCGATCTTCGAGTGTGTTGGCGCACTTTTGTGTCAACATACTTTTTGGCGACTCCGTTGGGGAAGATTAATCTGGTTTCAAGACCAATTCAATCTACTCCAAATATGTCTGGATCAACGTGCGACCTTGACAAAGACAACATTATCGCCGCGACAATGGAAGAGCTCACGGACAAGGAGCGGAAGCGGTACCTGATTGCCGAGGAGCACTTCAGGGCGCAATTCTTGAAGGGCTTCAAAAAGGATCGCGGTGGTCTTGTCAAGAGAGTGGAGGAATTCGTCATGCCAGCTTTCAAGCTAGCAAACGACCAAGTTGAAGAACTCCCAAAGGTAACTGGCGAATCCTCTGATTTGTTGCAGCAAATTACTCGCATGATGGATGAAAAATTGCTTGCTGCACAAACTGTTACTAGTGAGTTGATTGCTAATATGTCGGGTAATTCTGATAAGGGTAAAAATAACGTAGAATCTAATGAATTACCTAACCAAACTCCTAGCTCATCAGGCGTGCTAATGGATTACCTAATTCAATTCCTAGCTCATCAGGCGTGCCAGAACATGTTTTAGATCCTAATTTAGGCATGCCGATGAATTTTTATGCGGGACAATCACTTCACCCTGGTTCGGTCCACGAACCGGTCAGACCGGTTTTTCCAACCGGTCAGACCGGTTTGGCCCCCTCTGGCGGTCAGACCGGTTCCATGGGTGCAGGGGTATCAGGTGCGATGGTTTTATCTAATACGGTTGCTCCTGGTCCCGTTTACACTATTCCACGCACTACGGTTGCGGGAAGTATACCCCACGGATCTGGCGCGTTTCACGGGCCGATTCCGAGTACTTCTCAAAGTGCAACGTATAATGTTCCTCGTTTTCCACAAAATAGAGGTGATTGGAATTATCAAGCCGAGTTAGCTAAGTTTAAAGAAGATATAGCTAATACACTTAGAACAAGACTCGGGCTTGAATTGGGTACTTCACGTTTGTATCAAAAACCGTATCCACCTGAATTTGATTTAGTTGCTTATCCTAATGGTTGGCGTGTTCCCGATTTTATTAAATTCAGTGGCGAAGATAATAGAACTCCTTGGGAACATATTAGTCAATACGTCTTGCAATTAGGAGAAGCAGCATATTATGAACCATTGCGTATACGGTTGTTCTCATTATCTTTAACTAGGAACGTGCATGTTGTTGATAATGATTCTGATAGTTCGGACGATGATAAAGAAATTTATGCTGCTGAATTTGTTTGGTCATCAAAAAGTAAACCTGGTTCTTGTCCTTCATTAAAACCGATTCAGAAAAATCGGCAAGAAGAAATTAAGTTTACTTTTGATGTAGCTAAATGTGATCGTGTTTTCGATGAATTGCTTAAGAATGGCTTTATTAAACTTTCTCATGCAATTCCACCAGCCGATCAATTAAAAAATCGTGCATATTGTAAGTGGCATAATTCCTTTTCTCACGCAACGAATGATTGCAATGTTTTTCGACGACAGGTACAATCGGCCCTTAATGAAGGTCGATTAGTGCTAGCTGAAATGCAAGTTGATAAGGCTCCTTTCCCTGTTCATATCTCTACGGCATTCAAGGGCGTTCTAGGTGGCCTGCCGACCCTAGAGCAACCCCAGATAGCTTGAGCTCCGACGGGGTCCCTCCCGAGCTCGAGTTTCTAGGTCTTCACGAGTTCCTTTTAATCCTTGGTCGAGATTGGATTCATAGATGGAAAAGAGTCTCTGAAGATTACAATTAACACATCAAGGCCCGGGGGCAAGAAAGTTCCTTGGAAGAGAATCGGTCCGCTAGCCAGGCGAAACCGGTCAGACCGGTTTGTCTCCAGACCGTCCAAGGACTTTCAAGCCTAAGCGCCCGGAAGTGGGTACTTGGAAGTTTAATGAGCCAAAGATTCAAGGAAAGGTTCTGAAGCAGGGACCAACTTTCTCTCAGCTTATGAACAAGTACACAAATGCCGTTCAAGTTGATCGGCCAACAAAAAAGAGACAGAGGTCACCGCAGCGTTGGAACAATTATACAGCTTATAAGCGCCGTGGTGATGTTACTGGGACTTCGGTACATGACCGATTAGGCTCATACCAATCAGGTCCTTTGGCTGCTCACCAAAGCGGTCAGACCGGTTTTATAAACCGGTCAGACCAGTTTCGGTCTGATCAGAGAATTCAAGTTCCTCCCTAGCAAGAGTACGTATCAAGGAGAAGAAGGAGGACATACAAGCCAGAGTCAGTGGTTTTGTGAAAATTGGCAATATTCCAGTGGCTATGCAAGACTTGGGTAGAAAGCCGATAGTCATTGGAGATTAATGTTTCAGTTTCTCCAGAGCGTGACAACATGGAAATTAATGTTGTTTATCTATCTTCTGATTATTATGTGATACCGGAGGAGGAAGTCTCTCATCTTCAACTTGGCCCTCAAGATGCTGTTTTTCAGAAGCCTAGTGAATCAGAAAATCATCTCAAGGCTTTATATATGAGAGGGCACATCAACGGGAAGCCAATTTCGCGCATGTTGGTTGATGGTGGGGCTATTGTGAATCTTATGCCATACTCTCTCTACAAGAAGATTGGTGGAAAAGACGAAGAATTGATCAAAACGAACATGACGGTCAGTGGAGTTGGTGGAGGTGATCCCATTGGTGCCAAGGGGGTGGCTTCTATGGAATTGACCGTCGGGAGCAAGCCTATTGCTACGGCTTTCTTCGTCTCCGAAGTGCAAGGTAACTTCAGTTTAATCCTTGGTCGAGATTGGATTGATGCAAATAAATGTATTCCATCTACCTTGCATCAATATCTTATTCAGTGGATCGGCGATGAAGTTGAAGTTGTCCATGGTTACGCTTCTTCCTTCATTGCAACGGCCGATTCCGATTCTCTTAGTGCGAATGAGAAGGTCCAATGTTTGTCGGGCATGGATTTGACCGACTATGAGTTGATCAGTTGCACCAAGGATGGTTTTGTTCCTGGTACATTAAAGCCGATGGAGAATCGGTTGAATTACTTGCTGTAATTAATTGAGCAAGCAAATCAACAGAGACAAACCGGTCAGACCGCTTCTGGAAACCGGTCAGACCGGTCTAGACCTGAACAGCGCCGATCAAGCCAAACCGGTCAGACCGCTTCTAAAAACCAGTCAGACCGGTTTGCGTCTGGACAGTGGCTTCAAGACCGAATTGATCATCATCGGGCTCATTCGGACGGCATGTTCGAAGCTATTGAAGATCTTGGTGATATGGATAAGTTGGGTCAGGGTTTCACGTCAGCCGACCCTTTAGAAAAAATAGATATTGGTGATGGTACTATTCCTAGGCCAACTTTTGTAAACAAAAATTTATCGGCTGAGTTTAAAGCCGAATTAATAAATTTGTTAAAAGAGTATGTCGATTGTTTTGCTTGGGAGTACCGTGAGATGCCTGGTTTAAGTCGTGACTTAGTTGAGCATCGTTTACCAATAAAGGCCGGTTTTAGACCTTTTAAACAATCGGCTAGACGTTTTAATCCCGCTATTTATGACCGAATAAAAGAAGAAGTTAATCGTTTGCTAGATGCTGGTTTTATTCGGACTTGTCGTTATGCGGAGTGGATTTCTAATATTGTTCCCGTTGAAAAGAAAGATTCGGGAAAACTTAGAGTTTGCATTGATTTTAGAGATCTTAATAAAGCCACTCCAAAAGATTCATATCCTATGCCTATAGCCGATGTCTTAATCAATGAAGCTTCTGGACATCGTGTTGTTAGTTTTCTTGATGGTAATGCCGGATATAATCAAATCTTCATGGCCGAAGAGGATATGCACAAAACGGCCTTTCAATGTCCGGGATTTATTGGTTTATTTGAGTGGGTGGTTATGACCTTTGGATTAAAGAACGCCGGTGCAACTTATCAAAGAGCTATGAATTTAATCTTTCATGATTTACTTGGTGTTATTGTGGAAGTATATATTGATGATATTGTAGTTAAATCGGATGGCTTGGATTCTCATTTAGCCGATTTAAAACTTGCTCTTGAGAGGATGCGACGGTATGGCTTGAAGATGAATCCACTCAAATGTGCTTTTGGTGTTTCGGCTGGGAAGTTTCTTGGGTTTGTTATTCATGAGAACGGCATAGAAGTTGATCCCAAGAGAATTGAAGCTATGAAGAAAGTCGAAGCTCCTACTTGCAAGAAAGATTTGCAAAAGTTTCTAGGCAAGGTAAATTTCTTGAGAAGATTTATAATTAACTTGTCTGGAAAGGTTGATGCTTTTACTCCTTTACTTCGGCTAAAGAATGAAGCCGATTTTACTTGGGGGGCAAAACAGCAAGAAGCTTTTGATAAAATCAAAGAGTACTTGTCTTCACCACCGGTGCTTAGGGCGCCTAAGCGAGGAGTTCCATTCAGACTTTATGTGGCGGCTGAAGATAGAACTATTGGAGCTGTTTTGACTCAAGAAATCGGCGATAAGGAGTATGTGATTGCTTATGTAAGCCGACGGCTCATCGATGCAGCCAGAAACCGGTCAGACCGGTTTGATTGCCAGAACCGGTCTGACCGGTTCTGAAAGCGGTCTGACCGCTTCGTCCCCTGACAGAAGCGAAAATACTTTGGATGATGCTAATCAATCCAAAGTTGAAGATCAGGATTGGAGAGGGCCTATTATTACTTATTTGAGAGATCCTGGTCGTGGTGCAGAAAGAAATATTCGGTGAATATCGTTTAAATACGTTTTGCTTAACGATGAACTCTATCGTCGAAACGCCGAAGATTTATTGTTGAAGTGTCTTGATTCGGATCAGGCCAAAGTTGCCATGGGTGAGGTCCATGAAGGTATTTGTGGTACACATCAATCAGCTTAAGAGACAGGTGCGTAATCAGTGACTTTGTACCTGATATTCATAGTTTACAATTATTTGTTCATGAAATAGAATTTTTGGTTCCAGATATTTAGATTCTTTTGTTCACATCTACTCCTAGTGGTCAATGTTTTGTTTGCTGTGTACAATTATCTATATTCATCGTTCCGAGGTTGGGGATTGGATTTTATTGGACAAATTAATCCTCCATCGTCAAAAGGACATTGTTTTGTGTTGGTTGCTACAGATTATTTCACTAAGTGGACTGAAGCGATTCCTTTGAAGAATATGACACATCGAGAGGTGATTGAGTTTGTTACACAAAACATTATTCATAGATTCGGTATTCCTCAAACTTTGACTACGGATCAAGGTACTTCGTTTATGTCTAAAGAGGTACGTGAATTCGCCGAATCCTATAGAATTAAGTTGCTCAATTCATCTCCATATTACGCTCAGCCTAATGGACAAGCCGAGTCAAGTAATAAAACTTTGATTAAATTGATCAAGAAAAAGATAACATCGTGTTGTTAGTTTTCTTGATGGTAATGCTGGATATAATCAAATCTTCATGGCCGAAGAGGATATGCACAAAACGGCCTTTCAATGTCCGGGATTTATTGGTTTATTTGAGTGGGTAGTTATGACCTTTGGATTAAAGAATGCCGGTGCAACTTATCAAAGAGCTATGAATTTAATCTTTCATGATTTACTTGGTGTTATTGTGGAAGTATATATTGATGATATTGTAGTTAAATCGGATGGCTTGGATTCTCATTTAGCCGATTTAAAACTTGCTCTTGAGAGGATGCGACGGTATGGCTTGAAGATGAATCCACTCAAATGTGCTTTTGGTGTTTCGGCTGGAAAGTTTCTTGGGTTTGTTATTCATGAGAACGGCATAGAAGTTGATCCCAAGAGAATTGAAGCTATGAAGAAAGTCGAAGCTCCTACTTGCAAGAAGGACTTGCAAAAGTTTCTAGGCAAGGTAAATTTCTTGAGAAGATTTATAATTAACTTGTCTGGAAAGGTTGATGCTTTTACTCCTTTACTTCGGCTAAAGAATGAAGCCGATTTTACTTGGGGGGCAAAACAGCAAGAAGCTTTTGATAAAATCAAAGAGTACTTGTCTTCACCACCGGTGCTTAGGGCGCCTAAGCGAGGAGTTCCATTCAGACTTTATGTGGCGGCTGAAGATAGAACTATTGGAGCTGTTTTGACTCAAGAAATCGGCAGGGGCCCTCCCGAGATTGAGTTTCTAGGTCTTCACGACTTCCCGACCAGAAGCGGTCAGACCGGTTCTTCAAACCGGTCAGACCGGTTTGCCCCGGGGAGATCAGGAGTTGGCCGTAGTGACGGCCGTGCTGCGCGTTCGATCGATCTTCGAGTGTGTTGGCGCACTTTTGTGTCAACACATGGCAAATGGGAGTTGTGCATAGGAATTTGAACTGCATGTGACATTATTGTGACCCGTCTGACCTTAAATTGAACGCACTGGTTGATACTTAAACTGAAAGCATCGAGGGTATGCTTTACTAGCTAGAGTCCTCAAAGGGAACTGTTTCAAACATCACATATATCATTACGTTTAAAATTATTGAAACTAGATATCCGGAGTTTTTTTTGTTCATAACTAGGGATGCATGATTATTTGTTTTTGCTGGGCTATTAGGTTGACACAAAACCAATTCAGCTAAATTAATTTGAATTTTAAAACAAGGAAAGAGAGATGAAAACGAGCAAGCAAACCAATGACACAACAACCTTTTGGTGTTATCAATCATTAAAATGTATTCCTATTCATTCATGGCCCAGTGCGGCAAGCAAAATTTTTAGCCCTGCCCAACCCACGAAGGTTCTATTTGGTTTGAAACAAAACCAATGATATGCATTTCCCTTGACCATTGAACCATATTTTTAACTATACATCAATTTATGAGATATGAAAGATTTTACTTTTTATCTATTGACTCAATTTATGGCATCCATTACTTTCGAAGCATGCCAACATGGCATGCCACGTAGCCTTAGGGGTGAAATTGAGGACTAGACTGACCAATTTAATAGTTGATGAACGAATTTGAGTCTGAAACGAAAGTTGAGGGATCAAATCAATTATTCTGTAATAGCCTATAAACCCCATCTGGGTTGTCATGTTTTTTTTTTGCAAAATTTTACTAACATGGCATTGGTGCAAACTTTGCGCATGTACATTGGAAAAATAGAAGTGCTATGTCAATATTATCACTAAAAATGAATTGCTTGTGGTAAATTACTAAAGACAAATATTTCCTTTTTTATAGAAGAAGCTCTGGTGTTGTTATGAGGAACCTAAGGCCTTGTTTAGATCCCAAATTTCACCCCCAAAGTTTATTATGCAAAAAGAAGATTCTCATCACATCAAAATATCGGCACATGCATGAAGTACTAAATGTAAATAAAATCAAAAACTAATTGCACAGTTTTATTGTACTCTGCGAGACAAACATTTTGAGCCTAATTAATCAATTTTTAGATAATTTTTCACACATACAAATGAAATGCTACATTCCGCACGCACCCAAAAAACCAAAGTTTGGCTCCCAAATTTGGGGCTTGTTTAACGTTAAGCACACGATCCTTACTCGCAACAACCAAGTACAATTTCAGTTGTTTTTTTAAACCAGCAGAAATGGAACAATAATGGGAACTGTTTTTTTAATCTAATAAAGAACTGTCGCTGATCTGTTGTTGTTATGAGGAACCTAACGTTACCTAGCACACGATCCGTAGTCGCAACAACCAAGTACAATTTCAGTTGTTTTTTTTTTTTTGAGACCAGCAGAAATGGAACAATAATGGAACTGGTATTTTTAATTTTAATCTAATAAAGAACTGCTGCTGATCGAACTTTTGAACCACGACAAAATTTAGTGGAGTTTTTGTTTATTTTCCTGTCTGCTTGTCGCTTCCGCCGTTGCGAGCTTGCCAGTTGCCACGACGACATTATGCGCATCATGCATGGGCCCTGTAGACTGCGCAAGTCTTTGGTTTGGATATCCTTGTGTTGGGGCGTCACATACTCACATGTATCTTTGTAGCTTTGCTCGCCAACTGTATCTAATGTACGTGGGCAGCTACTGCTTGTGTTTTGTGTACCATCTTGTTCGGCTTGTTCAAATCCAACTCTTAGAGAAACACATGCGACGCAATCAGTCAACTGACGCCAACAACTGCTTAGTTTCCAACCACGGTTCGCCATTACCGGAACCCCTTGTCGTCTAGTAGTTTATTAATTAGCTCGCTCGCTCGCTCCTTTCTCACTCGTTATCAAGGTCAAGGACGAACGGCATTGTTTACAGATAGCCATGATGAGTAATGAGTTAACACACGGAGCTGGAGCAGAGTAGGTGTGTCCAGTAGAGATTGATCGGTACAATAGTGTGAGCTAGCTCTCAACTGCAGCACATCCAGCTCAAAGCCCCCGAGATTAGCGAGAGGATTTCTCGAACCGCGGGGAGCGTGGCCATGTGGACGCTGTGCTACCAAACCAGACGACGAGGAGAGGCTTTCAGCGTCCGGCCGGTGACGGCGACATGGCAACGACCGGCACATGCAGGTACGCGCGCCCGGACGGTGACCGGTGGAGCACCGGACAGGGGCAGGGCTGAGCCTGTCCAGGACATGCCTCCTTGCCCATCCGTAACGTAAGGAAAAGCACGACCGATTACACGGCCATGACTGGCGGTACCTTCTGGCAGTCATCAGTGAACTACCTCGTTCTTCTTGTTTCCGAATGTGCCCTTGTTGATGATCTCACCGTCAGCTGTATAGTATAATGCAATTTATATCAATCCTGAAGCGGACTAAGTGGCATGAGCAGATGCAATTAGACAGTGCATCAGGAGTGCTAAGGGACGCACGCTATATGAGAATTCAACTTGCACGAGCAGCCATCCTGAAAAAAACCTTACGTATTGGCATCGAAGGCTTCGTTTGCCTGGCAGTCATAATGTACCTCTACACAGATGGGCCGAATTCAGTTATAGTTCCCAGCCCATCCATATGGCCTCAAACAATATTTGGCCCAGCCAACAAACCCTACAAACAGAGTTCCATAAATCAACTGAGAAAATAGACGGAGAGCTACATCCACTCAGGCAGGCTACAGGCCAACAGTAGACCTTACTGAATTTTATTTTATCATCAAATGTTTCAAATGCAGCATCCCAACTTCCAGACTCTAACTAAGAAACCACCAGACAAGCTTACTTGTGCTTGTCACCTAAAACAACATATCACGTTTTTAACCACCTAAACATTATCAGAGGATCATAGCCGGTTCTTCTGGGCAAGTAATACCCCCACTGCTGTACACATGACAACAGAGATCAGACCATCTCGAGATCGCAAGCGCTCCTTCCATGTCAAGGGCTCAGAGACTTTCCTCAACACCTCCTGGAACTGTTGTTTGGTGTTATCCAGTGACCCAGAATTGTCGATCACTATGTCCGCTTCCGACTTCTTCCAGTCCAGAGCAAGCTGGGCGTTGATCCTGTTCTGAGCTTGTTCTTCTGAGCACCCGTCCCTTGACATGAGCCTCTCTATCTGGGTTTCTGGATTGACCCAGATAACAATGACTGGGTTTGTCCATCGATCCATCTTTGTCTCAAACAGCAGTGGGATGTCGAGGACGATAACCTTGCATCCTATCATCCACAGTTTTGCTACCTCCCATAATATGCCAGAAGAAATATGCGGCGCCAGGAGACTGAAAGTAACCAATGTATACATGAAAGAGTGCATTATTAGTGATGCTGCCACCAAATTGGCAACTGTTGATATAAGAGAAGAATAAATAACTGAGGCTAACTGAATGCTAATTATAACAGAATACGTCTACCAAATGATTTTATGATCGAGATTATTAAGTGCAACAAACTGTGCAGACCAGTTCATAGTTAATTATAGTATTTTTCAATACATTGAACAATAGTTTCTCCAGCAGATTACATGTGTAGACCATATCACATTTTATTATTAGTATGAAACACAGATCAATATTAATGCAGCACATAGTTGGTACGAGTAGAAACATGCAGCAAAACAACAGACATTTTTCATGCCAACCAAGAAAAAGATATTTGGGTGTTTGATACAAGAAATAAGTGATGTTGCTCTTTCTAATACAATTATTTTGTAGTAATAACTATATAAGAAAATTCACTGATAAATCTGCATCCATAGAAAAAAATGTGAAATATTTAATCTAGTGAAAGCTGTACCGGTTAAGAAGTTGCCGTTTTGATGGGTCAGAAAACACAATTTGTCCCAGGCGAGCTCTGTCAATTTCTCCATTGTCCAACAAAATTTCATCCCCAAAGGCTTTTACAATCTTCTTCCAACCTCCAGTTCCTTTCTGCACTACATTCTATATATGCATATGTCCAAAATCAGTGCACTTGTTATAGAACAAACATTGTCACTTCTCACAGGCTTATGTTCATGACATCAGGCAAAAAAAAAATCAGAACTCAAAAGGTTCTATTAATATTTAGTAGACATGCTTTCAAGTGCAAGCTATGCATCTAAGCCATGCTTACTAGCAATTTGCGAGTACAAGGGATCCCGAGTACAGTAGTTGCTAGGTTGCCTATAGAAAGGGCTTGCTACAGGCATTATGGTGGCACTGATTCTGTTCCAGTTGCCCATTTGGTATCCAAGCTATTATTTAAAAGGGATTATTGCGTTCTTACCCCTACTTTGATCCTCAATTGTAATTTTACCCTCGTTTTTCGTCACTTTGTGATTATACCCCTACTTTTTGAATTTGAAGCCTCCGTTTACCCTTACTTTTAACAGCGTAACATGCATCTGGAGTAAACATAGTAAAAAAAATAACAAAATCCTTGATATTAAGACGAAATGACTAAGATGCCCCTTATCCACTTATACCTAATCCCTTTCCTCCCTACCTCTCGGTCTCATCTATTCTCCTGTTTTCTCCCCTACTCCCGTAACCCTAGCCGGAGTAGCGGCGGCGGCGCGTGGCGGTGGGCAGGGGAGGCAGGCGCGGCGCCTGTCGGCTCGTGCACGCCCCCCGGGCCCATGTGCGGGTCCGCGGCCAGGCGGGCGGCCAGGCGTCGGTCAAGGGCCTGCGGGCGGGCGGCCAGCGCACCGGCCAGGGAGAGAAGGAGATGGATTGCTCCAACAATGATGGAGAGGCTAGGTAAAATTTGGAGTCCCTGTGATTATTTATGTTTGATTCGAATTAAATTCGGTTTATAGGAAGAAATACTTAAGGATTATAGGCCGAATTAGTTTCAATTTTTAGGGTGATTAAGCTAACTATGTATTTGATGCTGTGATGCTGTGATTTATAGGCCAAATCACAGGGATATGAACCTTATCATTAGGGTTCGGTCCTTTTTCAGTTTGCCTGATGGGGGACCAAAGACATATTTGCAGGGTAAAACATTGCCAACTCAGATTATTGACATCCATAACTACTGCTTCTTGCAATTGGTTGATTTCATAGCTGAACACTACACGTGGGGTTCGAAGCAGTACATAACTTTGTGGCGTGAGTTAGAAAATGGATCTATGGAGATAAAATCTGATCAGCATCTGCTTGAGTGGTTTGAACTTAATCTAGAGAAGGGAGTAGTCCACATAAATGCCCAGATAAATGATTTCGAGGGTCCATTGCAGTGGTCACCAACAAAACGCAGGTGTCACCCTTCTGTAAGGAATAGAGTACCCAATGAGCCACCAACCAATGAGCCACCAACCATCGAGAGAGCCATATCCATAACCAAGAAAAAGAAACGCACCAAATCGAAAGGAAATGGTGCACATGATGATGAGGGTGTAGGAGTTGATGAGGAAGGCATGTATTCTGACACTGACTCACTTGTGGCACTAAGTGACAGCAGTTATGACAGTGACCTGGCTGCATCATCTGACTCTAATGATGATTGCTCTGACCCCGAGTTTGATCCTGATGGTGAAGTAGTCGATGACGACGATGAATATGACCCTCCTTTTTCCTATGATGTTGATGATCCAAATATTGATGTAAATGTGGTGTTCCCAGATGTGGATCAGTGCAAATCTGCAGTTACTCATCATGCAATATTGAATGATCATGCTTTCCAAATTGTGAAAAAGGACAAGAGCAGATTTAGAGCCATATGCAAGAGAGCCGACGAGGGCTGCAAGTGGAAATTTTTTGCATCAACGAGTAAGAAGTATATTGGCTGCAAGGTGAGTACATTTCTGTCATTTTCAGCAAGCAATTAGTGTATATTTCTCGTCATTTTCAGCAAGGAATTAGTGTACATTCCTGTCATTTTCAGCAAGCAATTAGTGTACATTCAGCAAGTAATTGATACTTTTTTGTCTCAACATAGCAGGTCCCAAGCCCTGGTAAAGGAGGAGGGTTGTGATAGGCTCGGCGAGCCAATGTAAAACCTAGCCACTCATATGGAGATGAAACCCAAGAGAATCCAGTTGGGGCGTAACCCTCTTAGCGACGCGCCATATCGGAACCCAGGTATGGTGTTAAATGAGCAAGGGCCGGGCCGTCTCCCCCGAGACGCGCCGTGTCGTGGTCTGGGCACGGTGGCAAGTGAGCAAGGACCGGGTCGTCATTTCCTTAGTGGCGCGCTACATCGGCGCCCGGGTGTAGTGAAAAATGAGCAAGGGTCTTTGCACTTCCCTCGACGGGTGCGAAGGGCAAGGAAGCTAGCCGAGCCAACTAGGTTTCGGGTGGGTAGTTGGAACGTAGGGTCTCTAACGGGTAAGTGATCCTTTAATAGGTATTCAGATTAACGCTGTTCTTTACCATATGGACCTTCCCCAGGTCCTAGAGGAAGAGTACGGTGGGTGGGTTAGCCCCAAAATCATGTAAGTAGTAACTTACCTTAATGGCCTCCTGATTTCATCCACACCGAATCCATGAGAACCATCTGAAATATAACCAGAACACTTTATACTTCGTTGCATATGTGATGCAGAGACGATTTCACAGCATATGCCGATGTGTGTTTCCGTGAGTTTGGCGACAGAGTTGCCCATTGGACAACTATGCTCGAGCCAAACATCATGACTCAAGGTGGTTTTGACACTGGAGATCTCCCCCCAAACCACTGCTCATATCCATTTGGCACGAGCAACTGCACAGTTGGGAACTCCACAACTGAGCCATACTTGTTCATACACCACAGCCTACTGGCTCACGCATCAACTGTTAGGCTCTACAAGCAGAAGTACAAAGTGAGCTTTCTGCTCTGGTGATTCTTTTTTCCTTCTCAATTTTATTTACAAAGTTAGGAAAAATTGTTCTGTTGCTTTATTTTTATTTCAGGCTGCACAGAAGGGCATTATCGGCCTGAATATGTACACCATGTGGCTCTATCCATTCACAGATTTAGCTGAAGATATTGAAGCCACTGAAAGAGCAAAAACTTTCTTATTTGGATGGTACGTTGCGTTGTGTTGACTCTACTATTGCCATAGTGCACTAAATTATTAAACAAATTGCTTCTCCGAACTATTTATATTGATGAGTTGCTTCAGGTAAATCCCTGTACCACTGAATAGTTAAAAGCTTGTCCATCATTTTGGTTAAGCATAAAAAATGTTTTCCTATAACTAACTGTTAATGTATATGGTCGTTTCAAAGAATAAGAAGCTTGAGATCCACCGATGGAATTCAGACTGAATAATGATGCATTCAAAAAGAAAAAAGAAAACTGAACTGTTAGTTCACTTCACCCTCGTTCTTAATTGTGACACAAGAATATAACAAACTTCCAGGATCCTGCATCCATTGGTGTTTGGAGATTATCCAGAGATCATGAGGAAGATTGCTGGTTCCCGCCTTCCATTTTTCACCGACTATGAATCTGAGCTCGTTATTAATGCGTTCGACTTCATTGGACTGAACCACTACAGCTCCTTGTATGCGAGCAATCCTCCTAACACATTTGAGGGACCCCTACAGGACTTCACTGCAGACTTGGCCACACTTTTCAGAGGTCCAATATCTGTAGACATTGCTTTGTATGCTCATATGCCTACAAATATTCTAAGGGTTGCCCTGCTTTGTGTCTATTTACAGGTACCAAGTATGACCCTCCTTCTGCAATGGTGAGATGGAGAATTTGTTTTTGATTGAAAATAATAAATATTCAAAACAGCTATTAAGTGTCTTGATTGGTCTACTTGATGCAGATTCTTCCAGGTAAAATGGTAGATCCTCATGGACTAGAGCTCATACTTGAAAATTTCCGGGAAAAATATGGAAAATTGCCGTTTTATATCCAGGAAAATGGTCAGTAGTCCTTGTGGCTAAACATAACTAAATTATAATTTTCATCTCAGAAATTGTTAGTAATGCTGCAGAATTCTGTGCTGATTTGACTTTGCATGGTGTCAGGAGTTGGAGGAGCAGATGACACCCTGGATGATGTGGAGAGGATTGGCTACTTGTCCAAATACATAGCAATCACACTGAAAGCCATCAGGTATTTTAGCAATAAGCATATGTTTTAGAACACAGAAGCACGTGCTAACAGCATTTGGTGTCATTTGCCAATTCTAGGAACGGAGCCGATGTGAGGGGGTACTCTGTATGGTCATTCATGGACCTGTTTGAGATATTCGGTGGGTTCAAGTTGCGTTTTGGCCTTGTTGCTGTCGATTTCAACACTGAAGTTAAAATAGTCTTTATACTATTTTATCACTATTAGTGTGCCTGAGCCGTGATCTTTGCTTTCTTTTCTGCTTTCCTCTAACTCTTTTTCTGTTTTTTTTTTGACCTTTTGGGTTTCACCTCTAGCCTACCCCAACTAGCTTGGGACAAAAGGCTATGTTGTTGTTGTTGTTGTAAGAGAAGTGGGCCTAAACATACTTGTGGTTCCTTCAATAATTGTGGTGAAACAATGGCATCCAACAAATGGGTTGCTGAAAGAGTGGTGGATTTGTTGCGGGAAGACCCTGAAATGGGAGCAACGGAATTGCACAGTAGGCTCCAGAAGAAGTACTCCATAGATGTTCCATACCATAGAGTTTTCAGAGGCAAACAACGAGCAATGGACATCATATATGGGAAGTGGGATGACAGCTATGACTTGCTACCTACCTATCAAGCTGAGCTTCTTAGAGTAGTACCTGGTAGTATTGTTGAGCTAGACACTGAAGAAGATGATAATGGTGATCAGTGTTTCAGCAGGTTCTTTGTTGCTCTCAAACCATGCATTGATGGGTTTTTGCAAGGGTGTAGACCCTACATTGCTATGGATGCCACACACTTGACAGGAAGGTCAAGAGGGCAGTTGGCAGCAGCTGTTGCAGTGGATGGTCATAACTGGTTATTTCCAGTGGCTTATGGTGTGATTGAGACAGAGTCTAAGGAAAGCTGGTCTTGGTTTGTCAAGAACTTGAAAAAAGCTATTGGTACTCCTAATGGTTTGGTGAACAGTACAGATGCGGGCAAAGGAATAGAGTTGGCTGTAGATGAAGTATACCCAGGAGTGGAACATAGAGAATGCATGAGACACTTGTGGAAAAACATGAAGAAGAATGGTTTCAGCGGTGAGCTTTATGGTAAGAACATGTGGTCAGCCGCCAAGAGCTTTACAATTGACAAGTTCAACTATTTTATGAACAAGATAGAGGAGAAAGATTCTAGTGCACTTGCTTGGTTGGATGACAATCATCCATATATATGGAGTAGAAGCAAATTCTTCGAAGATTGCAAGTAGATTACATCAACAACAATCTTTCTGAATGCTTCAATAGTTGGGTGTCAAAAACCAAAGACTTCCTAGTTGTTGATATGCATGACAAGATAAGACAAATGATCATTGAGAAATTTGTTTTGAGAGCCAAGATTGCTAGCAAAATGTCAGAAAAAATTATTCCAGCTGTCACCAATGCTCTAAATGCTAAATCCAAGACTATCAAGGACCATGATGTACTGATATGTGGGGCTGGGACAGCTGAAGTAACTGTGAATAGGTTCAGGCTTGCAGTCAACTTGGAACAAAAGACATGTAGTTGCAGAGCATGACAAGTGACTGGAAAGCCCTGCACCCATGCATTAGCTTTCATTGCCAAGCTTAGTAGGGATGCACAAATGGATGAATTTGTCCATGACTACTTCTCTGTTGATAGGTTCAAAAAGACATATGCATCCACATTTAATTCTATGACATCCAAGGATAACTGGCCACGTGTTGATTTAGGCTATAAAATCAAGAAACCTAAATTGAGAAGGAAACCAGGGAGACCAAGAAACTCTAGAATCAAGGCCTTTGATGAGGCCAGCACTGGCAAAAAGAGGAAACCATGTTCTGAATGTAATGAACCTGGCCATATAGCCAAATATTGCCAAGGAGGTCTTACTGCAAGTCAAAAGAAGAAAAAGCTCTCATCTTCACAAAATGCATCATCTTCACAAACATCAGTGTGAGTAATAGTTTGACCCTTACTTGCACTTTCTTCCTTATTTAGTCATGCTTATTTTGCCAACTTGTTCACTGAACCAATTCTGTTGTTTGTGAAGTGCAACTTCAAGTGGAGGTGAACATGGAAGGGGAAGGGGAAGGGGAAGAGGAAGAGGAAGGGAAAGTGCAGGTACAGGTGAAACAGGAAGGGGTGATGCTGAAGGAAGAGAAGCAGATTCCTGTCATTTTCAGCAAGGAATTAGTGTACATTCCTGTCATTTTCAGCAAGGAATTAGTGTACATTCCTGTCATTTTCAGCAAGGAATTAGTGTACATTCCTGTCATTTTCAGCAAGGAATTAGTGTACATTCCTGTCATTTTCAGCAAGGAATTAGTGTACATTCCTGTCATTTTCAGCAAGGAATTAGTGTACATTCCTGTCATTTTCAGCAAGGAATTAGTGTACATTCCTGTCATTTTCAGCAAGGAATTAGTGTACATTCCTGTCATTTTCAGCAAGGAATTAGTGTACATTCCTGTCATTTTCAGCAAGGAATTAGTGTACATTCCTGTCATTTTCAGCAAGGAATTAGTGTACATTCCTGTCATTTTCAGCAAGGAATTAGTGTACATTCCTGTCATTTTCAGCAAGGAATTAGTGTACATTCCTGTCATTTTCAGCAAGGAATTAGTGTACATTCCTGTCATTTTCAGCAAGGAATTAGTGTACATTCCTGTCATTTTCAGCAAGGAATTAGTGTACATTCCTGTCATTTTCAGCAAGGAATTAGTGTACATTCCTGTCATTTTCAGCAAGGAATTAGTGTACATTCCTGTCATTTTCAGCAAGGAATTAGTGTACATTCCTGTCATTTTCAGCAAGGAATTAGTGTACATTCCTGTCATTTTCAGCAAGGAATTAGTGTACATTCCTGTCATTTTCAGCAAGGAATTAGTGTACATTCCTGTCATTTTCAGCAAGGAATTAGTGTACATTCCTGTCATTTTCAGCAAGGAATTAGTGTACATTCCTGTCATTTTCAGCAAGGAATTAGTGTACATTCCTGTCATTTTCAGCAAGGAATTAGTGTACATTCCTGTCATTTTCAGCAAGGAATTAGTGTACATTCCTGTCATTTTCAGCAAGGAATTAGTGTACATTCCTGTCATTTTCAGCAAGGAATTAGTGTACATTCCTGTCATTTTCAGCAAGGAATTAGTGTACATTCCTGTCATTTTCAGCAAGGAATTAGTGTACATTCCTGTCATTTTCAGCAAGGAATTAGTGTACATTCCTGTCATTTTCAGCAAGGAATTAGTGTACATTCCTGTCATTTTCAGCAAGGAATTAGTGTACATTCCTGTCATTTTCAGCAAGGAATTAGTGTACATTCCTGTCATTTTCAGCAAGGAATTAGTGTACATTCCTGTCATTTTCAGCAAGGAATTAGTGTACATTCCTGTCATTTTCAGCAAGGAATTAGTGTACATTCCTGTCATTTTCAGCAAGGAATTAGTGTACATTCCTGTCATTTTCAGCAAGGAATTAGTGTACATTCCTGTCATTTTCAGCAAGGAATTAGTGTACATTCCTGTCATTTTCAGCAAGGAATTAGTGTACATTCCTGTCATTTTCAGCAAGGAATTAGTGTACATTCCTGTCATTTTCAGCAAGGAATTAGTGTACATTCCTGTCATTTTCAGCAAGGAATTAGTGTACATTCCTGTCATTTTCAGCAAGGAATTAGTGTACATTCCTGTCATTTTCAGCAAGGAATTAGTGTACATTCCTGTCATTTTCAGCAAGGAATTAGTGTACATTCCTGTCATTTTCAGCAAGGAATTAGTGTACATTCCTGTCATTTTCAGCAAGGAATTAGTGTACATTCCTGTCATTTTCAGCAAGGAATTAGTGTACATTCCTGTCATTTTCAGCAAGGAATTAGTGTACATTCCTGTCATTTTCAGCAAGGAATTAGTGTACATTCCTGTCATTTTCAGCAAGGAATTAGTGTACATTCCTGTCATTTTCAGCAAGGAATTAGTGTACATTCCTGTCATTTTCAGCAAGGAATTAGTGTACATTCCTGTCATTTTCAGCAAGGAATTAGTGTACATTCCTGTCATTTTCAGCAAGGAATTAGTGTACATTCCTGTCATTTTCAGCAAGGAATTAGTGTACATTCCTGTCATTTTCAGCAAGGAATTAGTGTACATTCCTGTCATTTTCAGCAAGGAATTAGTGTACATTCCTGTCATTTTCAGCAAGGAATTAGTGTACATTCCTGTCATTTTCAGCAAGGAATTAGTGTACATTCCTGTCATTTTCAGCAAGGAATTAGTGTACATTCCTGTCATTTTCAGCAAGGAATTAGTGTACATTCCTGTCATTTTCAGCAAGGAATTAGTGTACATTCCTGTCATTTTCAGCAAGGAATTAGTGTACATTCCTGTCATTTTCAGCAAGGAATTAGTGTACATTCCTGTCATTTTCAGCAAGGAATTAGTGTACATTCCTGTCATTTTCAGCAAGGAATTAGTGTACATTCCTGTCATTTTCAGCAAGGAATTAGTGTACATTCCTGTCATTTTCAGCAAGGAATTAGTGTACATTCCTGTCATTTTCAGCAAGGAATTAGTGTACATTCCTGTCATTTTCAGCAAGGAATTAGTGTACATTCCTGTCATTTTCAGCAAGGAATTAGTGTACATTCCTGTCATTTTCAGCAAGGAATTAGTGTACATTCCTGTCATTTTCAGCAAGGAATTAGTGTACATTCCTGTCATTTTCAGCAAGGAATTAGTGTACATTCCTGTCATTTTCAGCAAGGAATTAGTGTACATTCCTGTCATTTTCAGCAAGGAATTAGTGTACATTTCTGTCATTTTCAGCAAGCAATTAGTGTACATTCCTGTCATTTTCAGCAAGGAATTAGTGTACATTTCTGTCATTTTCAGCAAGCAATTAGTGTACATTCCTGTCATTTTCAGCAAGGAATTAGTGTACATTTCTGTCATTTTCAGCAAGCAATTAGTGTACATTCCTGTCATTTTCAGCAAGGAATTAGTGTACATTTCTGTCATTTTCAGCAAGCAATTAGTGTACATTCCTGTCATTTTCAGCAAGGAATTAGTGTACATTTCTGTCATTTTCAGCAAGCAATTAGTGTACATTCCTGTCATTTTCAGCAAGGAATTAGTGTACATTTCTGTCATTTTCAGCAAGCAATTAGTGTACATTCCTGTCATTTTCAGCAAGGAATTAGTGTACATTTCTGTCATTTTCAGCAAGCAATTAGTGTACATTCCTGTCATTTTCAGCAAGCAATTAGTGTACATTCCTGTCATTTTCAGCAAGCAATTAGTGTACATTCCTGTCATTTTCAGCAAGCAATTAGTGTACATTCCTGTCATTTTCAGCAAGCAATTAGTGTACATTCCTGTCATTTTCAGCAAGCAATTAGTGTACATTCCTGTCATTTTCAGCAAGCAATTAGTGTACATTCCTGTCATTTTCAGCAAGCAATTAGTGTACATTCCTGTCATTTTCAGCAAGCAATTAGTGTACATTCAACAAGTAATTGATACTTTTTTGCAGGTTAAGACAAGTGGGCCTAAACATACTTGTGGTTCCTTCAATAATTGTGGTGAAACAATGGCATCCAACAAATGGGTTGCTGAAAGAGTGGTGGATTTGTTGCGGGAAGACCCTGAAATGGAAGCAACGGAATTGCACAGTAGGCTCCAGAAGAAGTACTCCGTAGATGTTCCATACCATAGAGTTTTCAGAGGCAAACAACGAGCAATGGACATCATATATGGGAAGTGGGATGACAGCTATGACTTGCTACCTACCTATCAAGCTGAGCTTCTTAGAGTAGTACCTGGTAGTATTGTTGAGCTAGACACTGAAGAAGATGATAATGGTGATCAGTGTTTCAGCAGGTTCTTTGTTGCTCTCAAACCATGCATTGATGGGTTTTTGCAAGGGTGTAGACCCTACATTGCTATGGATGCCACACAATTGACATGAAGGTCAAGAGGGCAGTTGGCAGCAGCTGTTGTAGTGGATGGTCATAATTGGTTATTTCCAGTGGCTTATGGTGTGATTGAGACAGAGTCTAAGGAAAGCTAGACTTGGTTTGTCAATAACTTGAAAAAAATCTATTGGTACTCCTAATGGTTTGGTGATCAGTACAGATGCGGGCAAAGGAATAGAGTTGGCTGTAGATGAAGTATACCCAGGAGTGGAACATAGAGAATGCATGAGACACTTGTGGAAAAACATGAAGAAGAATGGTTTCAGCGGTGAGCTTTATGGTAAGAACATGTGGTCAGCCGCCAAGAGCTTTACAATTGACAAGTTCAACTATTTTATGAGCAAGATAGAGGAGAAAGATTCTAGTGCACTTGCTTGGTTGGATGACAATCATCCATATATATGGAGTAGAAGCAAATTCTTCGAAGATTGTCAAGTAGATTACATCAACAACAATCTTTCTGAATGCTTCAATAGTTGGGTGTCAAAAACCAAAGACTTCCTAGTTGTTGATATGCATGACAAGATAAGACAAATGATCATTGAGAAATTTGTTTTGAGAGCCAAGATTGCTAGCAAAATGTCAGGAAAAATTATTCCAGCTGTCACCAATGCTCTAAATGCTAAATCCAAGACTATCAAGGACCATGATGTACTGATATGTGGGGCTGGGACAGCTGAAGTAACTGTGAATAGGTTCAGGCTTGCAGTCAACTTGGAACAAAAGACATGTAGTTGCAGAGCATGACAAGTGACTGGAAAGCCCTGCACCCATGCATTAGCTTTCATTGCCAAGCTTAGTAGGGATGCACAAATGGATGAATTTGTCCATGACTACTTCTCTGTTGATAGGTTCAAAAAGACATATGCATCCACATTTAATTCTATGACATCCAAGGATAACTGGCCACGTGTTGATTTAGGCTATAAAATCAAGAAACCTAAATTGAGAAGGAAACCAGGGAGACCAAGAAACTCTAGAATCAAGGCCTTTGATGAGGCCAGCACTGGCAAAAAGAGGAAACCATGTTCTGAATGTAATGAACCTGGCCATATAGCCAAATATTGCCAAGGAGGTCTTACTGCAAGTCAAAAGAAGAAAAAGCTCTCATCTTCACAAAATGCATCATCTTCACAAACATCAGTGTGAGTAATAGTTTGACCCTTACTTGCACTTTCTTCCTTATAAACAGCATGCTTATTTTGCCAACTTGTTCACTGAACCAATTTTGCTGTTTGTGAAGTGCAACTGCAAGTGGAGGTGAACGTGGAAGGGGAAGGGGAAGGGGAAGAGGAAGGGCAAGTGCAGGTACAGGTGAAACAGGAAGGGGTGATGCTGAAGGAAGAGAAGCAGGAGGAGGAAGAGGAACAAGTGGTGCTGCAGGAAGAGGAAGAGGAAGAGGAGGAAGATTGGCTGCATTGTTAGGATTAGATGCATGAATATGGTGCATTATCACTGGTCATGTAATATATCTCTATTGTTTCTTGAACTTGTATGTTGGATATGGTACTGTTACTTCTCTACTAGTATAATGGGATGTTATCTATCTATCTATATATATGGGATGGTACTGTTACTTTTGTGTCAAGGTGCTGTCAATTGTTTTTTGACAATTTGTCAATTATAACTCAGTATGATTATTTCAATGAGTTTAGTTGGTAAATTTCCCTTGTTGCAAAACTGTTAAATGTTGTCAATATAATTGATGTCATATAAGGGCAAAATCACAAAGTTCTTGACAAAACAGGGGCAAATTTGCAAGGGTATACATGTCTTTTTTTGTCTCATTTAACACAGTTACATGCTCTTCACAGAACAGGGGCAAAATCTTTCTTCATATACAAATAACAGGGGTATAATCACAAAGTGAAGAAAAACGGGGGTAAAATCACAATTGAGGATCAAAGTAGGGGCAAGAACGCAATAGCTCCTATTTAAAATTCATGGACTAAAGGAACAATTGTATGATTTTACAGCCTTAAACCCACGCAAGATTACGTTTGACCCTGTTGTAAGTTATTAGTGGTACGACATCCGTTCCAACCAGTTCCTACTGGGAAAAAAGAACGAAAAATCTGCAAACCAGTCTAGTAATCTTTTTTTTTTGGCTCTATAAAGTGAATGTCAAATGTGTAAAGAGTGAGATGAATGCCACAGCTCTGTGACAGTTAACAGGATTCTTCTTGGAACATAACTACATAGCCACTAAGATTCAGTGGACACAGATTATCAGCACTACTCAGCATTATTCATAGTAAGAGATGAATCCTCCATACCTATCAGGCTCTACCTCCTCTTGATTTGGCCAAAAGCATTATATTCACACTAACTTCATGTTTCGTTCAGGTTGTTCCGTTATCGGTTTACAGCGGTATCGAATCACGTTGCTTGCTATTTGGTTCAGCACAGACGTAATCAGTTAGCGCGGTATCGGATACGGCTCTTTAGAACAATGATACCTCCACCTGCTCACGTTATCTCATTACGTCCGATTTTTCGCTCGTGCAGAGTTTACGAAGTCCAACCAAACATATCCCGCTCCCTTAAAACCGGAACAGATAGCAATGCTTTCTGATTACATTCACGTCACCCTCCTAAAGTTGAACCTAACACCGGTTCTACCTCTTGATTTTGGCTAAAAGCACTGTTCGGAAACCGAGGAGCGTAGTTGACCCTTGCCAGTGAGACCTAAACTCCTAAAGTGTGCTAGATTTAACATCATACAATAGCAGGTAGCTTAAAGCTACGAGATTTAAGGCTAAAACTAGAGGATTGGGCAATGTCAGATAATTCAAGGATTGGGCAGACCACTCAGCCTACCCGAGCAACGATGTCAGCGTCGACGACGGGGACGCCGGTTTCCTTGAAGAGATTGGATACGGTGCTCTTCCCGGACGCGATTCCGCCCGTCAACCCCACCAGCCTCATCTCCTCGGTTTCCCCCTTGTCGCTGTAAAAGAAAATAGCGTGCATCCTCAGTATCCGATCTCTTACTTCCACAGCGAATCGATTTGAGCAGTAGGGCGAGAGGAGATCCAGATTTCGGGGGGAGGGGCGAGGAGTTTACCCGGAGATGTTGCAGTGGACGGCGCTGCGGCAGAGCTGGGACCAGCAGCGGCAGCGATGGGTTGGAGAAGCAGGAGGAAGGAGCAGTTGGCCGGCGCAAGGGACCAAAGGAGGGCTGCGGTGCGGCAATCAATGGAGGGCTGCGGTCGGGGAAGGGAGGCGCCGGCGGCAGCGGGCTTGGGCTGGTGCGTAGTGGGCCGGGCTTATAACCTTTCACTTCGAGGAGTCCTGAAGGCTGGCTTTTTTTACCCTCTAGGCGGGCCTGTCAACTAGAGAGCTCGATACGGACACATAAGACTCTGCCCATTCCTTTCTGCAGAAAACTTTGCCGATGTTCTATAGTAGAAAAGAAAACGTTGTGGCTTTTGCTAGACGGCAAGGCCGCCGGTAAGAGTAGCAGACGACCGCATGACTATTCTCTCGATCGATCAATGCTCGTACGCTTCCTTGTTAGCTACGCACGATCCAACTGGCAACTGCTGCTTGCACGAAGCTTGCTGTGGGCCTTTGGGACGTTGGAGAGACTAAATACTAAATATGTACTACTCCCTCCGTTCCTATTTGTAGGTCGTTTTGGCTTTTCTAGATTCAGATATTATTATGCATCTAGACATACACTATATCTAAATACATAGCAAAAACTATGCACCTAGAAAAGCCAAAACGACCTACAAATATAAACGGAGGAAGTATCATTTACTTTCAGGATATCACACCAATATATCGAATCATCCATACTTAATTTGTACAAGTACAACACAGGTAATAGTTTCAAAGTTCCAAGCAAACTACAAACAACAAGCTAATTATATGATGATTATCTTCTATAGGACTTCAACATCTGAGCCACCCTTTTCCTTTGTTCGACAAATATTATCCCAAATTATTAGGTGATATTTCACTTGGTATGGCCTTGCCAAAAGAAAAGAAAAGAAACGCTGGGTAACTAACACATCAGTAATTGCAGCGACTTAAGTATACCAAATGAGTCATTGTTCAGAAAGTGTCACGTTTATTAGCGAGGTATATCACTCCACGAAACAAGTTCTTTCTCCATGGTGTAGCATCGAGTGGCTTCATGATTTATGGAGCTAGAAATTACTCCAAGCTCAATATACTGAGGGAGAGAAGTTGAGTTCGACTTGGACCGTAACAATGGCTCAGTTTCATTGTCCACTTGCAAACCTTCTTGATTCTTCTTAGTTATATTACCTCGTAAGAGCTGCAGTCTTAACTCCACTTCTCTCATTGTAGGCCTCTCTTCTCCTTGAAGCTTCAAACATATCTCTGCAAGTGAAGCCATCTCATCAATTTCATCCTGGTTTGCTTCCTCGATAACCTGAGGATCCAATATTTCTGCTGCTGTTTTATCTCGTAGTCTTTGAAGGAAGCAATGAGATAGATTCTGTTTTTCACCAAAGCAATTCAGGAAGATTGGCTTCCGCCTTGTTAGGAGCTCAACTAGTATCACTCCAAAGCTATAAACATCACTCTTCTCATTTAACTGTCCTGTATGGTAATACTCAGGATCCAAGTATCCAAATGTCCCCTGCACAATGGTGACCACATGGGTCTCATCAATAGAAATGGATCTTGAAGCACCAAAATCCGAAACCTTTGCAGTGAAACTATCATTTAAGAGTATGTTGGCAGACTTCACATCCCTATGGAAAATTGGGATTGAAGCAGCTGAATGGAGATAAGAAAGAGCAGTTGCAGCCTCAACAGCAATCCTTGTACGATCATCCCATGTTAACAAGCATTTGGCACTAGGATTGACATGAAGAAGGTCATAAAGTGTGCCATTTGATATGAACTCATACACAAGCAAAGGCACTTCAGATTCAAGGCAACAACCGAAAAGCTTCACCACATTGCGATGAATGATTTGAGACAATATAGCAACCTCATTTATAAATTGATCGATCTCACTCTGCTCCACGATTTTGGACTTTTTGATGGCTACCACACGTTGATCTGATAAAATGCCCTTGTAAACCGTGCCATGACCACCGCAACCAACAATCCGTGTTGAATCAAAGCTATTTGTTGCCATCTCTAGGTCTTCTAAAGAAAATATTTTTGTGCTTTGTGTAGCACTTTCCTCAGATGAGATTAGCTGCTCTAGGAGTAGGCCTTTGTTTCTCCGGAAGTATGCCTTTCGAATTGTATTTCGAAGGTGTCGCCTCCATTGTTGGATTAGTATAGTCGTACTTAAAGTGAGAGCTAAAACTCCAAAGCCACAGCCAAGTCCAATAGCAACAGCTGCACAAGTAATTATACGTATTGGGGTCATATTTTTGTTTCTCAAAATAAAATCTTCACATACTCTGCAACGTAATGACGTATGGTCAAATCTTATTTACATACCAAAAGCAAGGCTGCGATGTTTAGTGGTAGTGCATTGCCTTTCTACAGGATCAAACGACGTGCCTTGCGGGCAGCTGCTGCAGTAATAGCTTCCTTCCCGGTTATAGCATGTTTCATTACATAAGTAGGGTATCACCAAACACTCGTTAATATCTGCAGGTGGCGTTCCAGAACGTGAGCTGAATAAATTGGATAATATATCTTAGTATAACTGACTGTATTCAAAATTGAGACACATGTTTTCTCATGTAGGCCGAACCTTTTTGTTCACACCACTGGTGGTGGTACGGCATTTCGGACTCATAATAAGTGGCTTGTTAAAGAATATTCCCTTTTTAGTGGCATGTTAGTTATGGATTTTAACATAAAGTTCTGTACCGGGAATTCTTATTTTGGTTACCTAGTAATTAATTACTCTCAGATTCTTTAGAAATTAAGCCTACTATAGAAATATAACCGAAACAATGATGATAGATGCAGTCATGCAGAGTAGGCATACCATTACAACCATTCGTGATGTAAGGGTTTCCTTCGTAGCCGTATGAACACTTGCAACGATAACCAATGTAGACATGTCCGTGGGTGACATTTGTGCACTCACTGTTTGTACTGATGCATGCATATCTGGTCTGGCTCTGGTTCTTTGCCATGTCACAAGTTGTGTTACTGATAGCCCATTTCCAAATACCATATTGCTCGGAGAAATCAATATCGTACATTACTGGATCTTCGATTAATTCTATACTGTACCCAGAAGATGTCATCGTTTGTCGAGCAGGGTCATAGGTTTTGTTGACAAACAGGAGTCCTTCATTGGTAGAAATATTTACCACCTGATATTGCGCTAGTAATGGTCCGATCAGGGGTTGGTTTGACGTGCAATTTAGTTGAAATTTACGATTAGCTGAACATTCTGGTTCAAGCCCATATGGGAATGGAATACTTGTATTGCCACATGATCTTGAACAGTTCATCAGCTTTCCGTGACTGGAGTTGTAATCTGATGCATTTAATGATTATTAAGAACAAGATGACTTGCCACAAATATGAAAGTAAGAAATGAATACAAAATATTTTACCATTATTCATTCTTATTTTGTGTAATACAAAATATTTTACCATTATTCATTCTTATTTTTTGTAATACAAAATATTTATTCTTGTTCATTGAATTTGTATTTATATAGGTCAAACTGATTAGCCAAGGAAAAAAGGCATGTTTTCTCGGGAATGATAAATGGAAAAAGTCTACTTCACCCCAAACCTATGAGGGGTGGAAAACATCACCCCCAACCTATGAAAATAGATTTTTTTTTACCCCTTAAACTTTCTAAAACCGGACAAATCATCCCTTTAAGCAGTTTTGAAAAATCATAATAAATCACAGAAAAATTGTAAAATAGAAAATCAAATTGTGTTGGACTCCAAATGAGTAGATCTACGCAGTGAACATATAATACAGAATGATTTAGTATATTTTTTTTACAGCTATAAAGAAAAGCATAGATCTAAAATTACAGAAAAAAATGTACTAAAGCATTCCGTATTCCGTATTATACGTTCACTGCGTAGATCTACTCATTTGGAGTCCAACACAATTTGATTTTTTATTTTATGATTTTTCTGTGATTTATTATGATTTTTCAAAACTGCTTTAGGGGGTGATTTGTCCGGTTTTAGAAAGTTCAGCGGTAAAAAATCAATTTTCATAGGTTAGGAGGTGATGTGTTCCACCCCTCATAGGTCAGGGGGTGAAGTAGACTTTTTCCCATGATAAAAGGTTGAAGACAAAAGAACTACAAGGAAAAAACGTGTGAGGGAGTAATCTACGAAGGCAAACCCGCGTGGAATGAGAAATGAATATTACAAAAGTGACATTGGAAGGGTTTTGATGATATATAGATTGAGCATTGCAATAGGGATGCAAACAAGACGGCGCATGAGCTTGCTAGGATTTCTTTTTCCAGTAGAGAATCCTGTAATTGGACGGATGATCCCCGAATTTTATTCTTACTTTCCTAGCAAACGATGTATCTATTCTCATGAATCAATAAAGATAGCCGGATGGCATTCCCTCAAAAAAAAAATTACAAAAGTGACATTATTAAGTACATGACACATATAACTGCGAAATCTTAGCGCGCAAGAGGTGAAATGAAACATCTTACTAGTGAGATTGTGCCTCTCTGGTTCCTCCAGCAGTTAGTATTTAACGGAGATAAAAAATAGATATATGTGTTTTGCAGTAGCATTGCTTCATTTAATCAAAGTGAAAGCAAATATCCTCTTGGGAATGGACCTCCAAGTAGGTGAGCATGGCTTCATTTCTTGGGAATGAAAGTGAAGTTGCTTTTGCTGGATATATGAAATATTAGCTAAGGGCATGTACAGCCCGTCTGTAACGCGGCGTTTTCGCAAAAAACCCCCCGCACACTCCCATCGACGGCCCGCGCGTCGCCTCCGGAGGCGACGTCTCTGTCCCGTTCCCTGAAGCCGAATCGCCCCGAGACGACGCGTTGTGGAACCCGTCTGCTTCCATCGCCGCGGCGAGCTGGATCCCGCGCGCGCTCCTCCTCTCGCCCGCTCCTCTTGCTTCCCCCCGCTAAAACTCAATCCCTCCCGCCGCACCTACTCTTCCCCCGCCAAAAATCGTTGCCTCCCCCGCCAAGCGCGCAAGAACGCAGCCTCGCCGGCGCCCTGGCCGGCCGCAGCCCCATGGCCACGACCTGCTGCCGGATCTCGACCTCGATCTGCCTGCGCGCCGTTGGGGGAGGGAGGAATCACCTGGGAGAGACAGGGGTCGGCGACGGAGAAGAGAGGCCGGCAGCGAGACCTTCGGTGCCGGCGGCGGCTTCGAGCTGGAACGGCTCCTTCGCCACGGGCGATTGCGGGGCGGTGCTCAAGTGCCCGACGGAGCCGAGGGCCGAGGCCGAGCGGCCCCGGACGGCGACGCGGAGCTGACCCACACTCCGTCCCACTCCGCCCCGGCCAGCGCGCGTTGGCGGCGCCGTCGCAGGCGTCTTCAGGGACCTGCCTGGACGGGCCCCATCGAGACTGGGAGGTCATCTGGCGGTGGATGTCGTGGAGCGTCGTCTTGCTGATGCTGCTCTCGCCAGAGATGCCGTCATCCTCCGCCGACGCCAGCCTTGTTGCAGGGGTTCCTTTCCCCCGGCCGGATCAATGAAGAAGATGCAGGGGGAATGGATAAGCTCGGCTGCAGGGGAATGGATAGCTCGGTAGATGCAGGTGTTCTTTTTTTCAATGAAGAAGATGAAGGGGGAATGGATAAGCTCGGCTGCAGGGAATGGATAGCTCGGTAGATGCAGGTGTTCTTTTTTTACGGTTTTTTTTTGCTCGGTAGATACTATTTTTCTTTTTTACGTTTTAGGTCTTTGTAGGTATGGTTTTCATGTTGAGGTTCTTTAGATGGTAAATTTGACTCTTGTATTTTATGTGCGATACATTGTTTAGAACAAACCACAAAATAGTATACAAATATCATCTCTTGATTTAAATAGTCACACAATGGTATACACAAATACATTTATAGTTGATCCTAAACTACATGGGGCTCTCGGTCTGTGGGTTGTATGGACTATCTATATATCTGTCTGCACGTTAAATTCGAGATTCTATAGACGGTGAGTCGTTTGTGGGCTGTACGCTATGTTTATTGATGGTCAAACCTGGCTATCCGCCAACACAGTACAACTACTTGCATTATGGACTAATTATTGTTTCAGTAACAAGTGACATGGCCATAAAGAGGGAGGTAACTAACCTATGGTGATCTGGTCAATCTCAATATCTAATGGCACGGTCTCTCGAAGAAATTTATAGCAGATTCTGTTCGGGTGCATTAATAAAGGCATTACTGCAGAACATCTAGCTGCCGTCGCCACCGCCTCTTCTCTCCACCTTCTTCTACGCCTCGCCGCCACTTGAGTATGGCACCGGAAGCCCGTGTGCCTGCTAGGACGGCGGTGGCGGGATTGATTCGGCGCGTCTTGCTTTGCCTCGAGCGGATCTGGGAGGAGACGGGGTGCGGCGGCGCGGGGATCTACCGGTGAAGGATGCTGCGAAGGATACGCGGTGGCCGCGAGACGGCGTCGTGGGGCGGCGCAGATGGGTCGGCCATCCCCTAGCGGCGGCGGGACTTTCTCTTCTGATCCGTGCCGTCGTTGTGGCGGCGAGGGTCCGATTTGGGTCCTACGAACCTGGATTGGGCATCCTCGGTTCCTCTGCCAGCAATACCTTCCTCAGTGTGGTGGTGGTTCGTCGACGGCGGTCGGCGTTCTGTTCGTCTTGCGGTGGCGGCGTCGGATCGGATTTGGGCCCCTTGCCTTCCAAGCGAAGAGCTGTTGGTGCCCTTCCGGTGTAGGTGTCCTTCTTGTTGGCCAGACGCAGTGTTGACAATGGTGGCGGTGGTTTGGGTGAAAACCTTGTCTGGCATGTTTTGCCAGGCCGGCGGCGGTGGAACTGTCTGTGACACCTACCTTGTTGAAGGCGCTACTGAAGTCGTTGGCCAGTCTGTCTCCTATTGCGCCTGTGGGTGTTCAAGAATTGGGTGAAAACCTAGCCTGGTTTCTCCAGTCCGGCGGCGGCAGTGCAACCGCGTCATCGAAGTTCTTGTTCGCCAAGGCGTTCTCCCGTGTGGCCACCCTTTTCACAAGGCAAAGGTGGCATTCGATGTCGTAACAGCTCGGATGTTGGTTGGCAGGCTGTATCTGTACCAAGTCTTTGTGTTGTTGCCTTGAAAGAAGCATCCAATACTCAATGGTGGTCAGTGTCCAACGTTTCAGTACCTTTTTAAGGGCTGACAAACGTATTATAGCGACTTTGTCTTGACGTTCGTGATCGTATTCTAGAAAAGTTGACATCACGGAGCAAGTTTATTTGTCGCATAGGACTACTAGAGCCCATGGTTGGGGATGTAATTTTTCCCGTCAGTTTTTTCTCTTTAATTTTCTTGATGTAATACTTTGGTGATTCTACCCACGGGTAGATGAAGCAGGATGTTTTCTTTGTGGCCGTAACCAATCTTGGTCAAGGCTGGATTTTATCCATTATCTAAAAGGCAACAATTTCCACGTCGGACCGTCAGAAAGTATCGCACTAGCAAGAGAGACCGACTCCCTTCGTCCCAAAATAAGTGTTCATTTGAAAATTTTAAGATAGATTACTAGTCATGACAAATGATCATGTTACCCGTCATCGGAACTATAAAGTAGCATTAGGATTGACTCTGCGTTTCTCTATGCACTTTTGTATTAATATGTGCATCCCTAAAAGCTAAATGGACACTTTTGTGAGACAAAATTTAAATGCTATATGAACACTTATTTTGGGACTGAGGGAGTACGACTCTAAACCCAATTGCTTTTGTTTTACCATTGGCTTCATTGGGATTCGAACCCAAGACCTCTTGGGCCGCGCCAACGGGAAGAAGCGAGGGGCCACCGTCAGAAGGAGAGAACGCTACGTGAAAACCTCAAATCGGTAATACAGCATTGGTAATGGGCGCATGAAACCCGTTACAAGGTATCAGATCAGTAACGGGCGCGAACCACCGACCATTACCAATAAACGTGGCAGACTTGGACCGAACCCCGTCCGTTACTAATAAAAACATATTGGTAACAAACATTGGTAACAGATAATGACAAGACCCATTAATTTCACTATAGTGTCAATTTCAATTAGTAACGAACATTAACGAGACCCGTTGGTTCCACTGCATATCCTATCAAATTCGCTTAAGTTCCGGTGAAGTGTTCGCTTCCTCCTCCTTCGTCATGTGTCCAACCAAAACCCGTTACGGTAGGTACATTGCTACACGTCAACGGTGTGATAAGTTGTCTCATGCAGTGCTACATAAGATTTTTGCTGATGTGGAGGAGAGAGCGAAACAACTGCCTCGTGAGCTAAATTTTAGGACCACAGATGACTTTTCCATCATTATACGAGTTTTGTTGACATGCAACCAATGATATTTTTTATTTTCTCACGAATTAAGAGATATTATATTTGCATGAGACAACTAAAACAACAAACTATGTATATATCATCTGATAAATCGTCTCAAGATTACATGTAACTGCATGAGACAGTCTATTCGACAACACTAATGTACTTGCCCTTAGAGCATCTCTAAGAGATTAGCTAAAAAGACTAGTCAAATTTACTGATTTAGCTGCTCTCAAAAATAGATTTGACTACCAAATAACAGAGTAGTCTAACAGATTCTGTAAAGATGTTCAGTGAGGTAGGCTAGCTAAAAATAACTAAAGAATGAGTTGTGATGGAGAGCCATTAAATTAAAATTTAAAGAGTTATTTATAGAATTTATTGAAAATATTTTTTAATAATAATTAAATTTAACTTTAGAAAAGCGGGGCCGTAGGAGATGCTCCTGCAGCCTCCCCTCCCCATCCTCCAAATCGATTTCCTAGGAGCGGCCGTTCCGGAGCGACGGCGCCGGCGATTCGCGCAGCAGCGCGCGGGCCGGGGGTCGTCAGCGATTGCGGCGGCTGGCCCCGAGCGCATCTGCCCCTAACCTGGATCCATCCCTGCTCGCTTACTTCTCATCGCGGCATCGGGCGGATCGGGCGAGGCAGCGCTGGCGAGGCGAGTGTCAGTGAAAGCCCACACCCGTGGCGTAAGAAGGACGGAGGAGGAGTGGGCGATCAGATTTCGCCCACAAGCTTCCCATTCCTATGGTGCTGTGGAACATGGGGGAGGACTCGAGGTAGACCTGTCGCACTGGGCGGTGGCGGCGCTATGGAGGGTGCTGTGGAAGTTCGGGCGTCGGACGCCGCAGGTGGCGCCCGTTGCTGCAGGTGGGGGACGTGCGCCATGTGCTTCTCGTGAAGAATCGATTCCCCCTCTTGCTTCCCCCTCCCAGATGAAGAATCGATTCCCCCTCTTGCTCCCCCCCTCCCCCCTCCCTCGGCAAGTATTGTACTATTGTGCTTTCTGAGCAAAGAAAAGGATTGCTCTATGTTTTTTTGGTTCTGGTAAATGGTAATGTGTATGCGCCTCAAAAATTCTAACGTGTATGCTCCTCAAAAATTCCCATGATCTTGTGGATTACTTCTGCATTTAGGATATCTGTGATGAATCCTAGTTTTAACCATCACGACATTTTGGTCTTCTCAAGTTTATACACAAAGCAATATGTCAAGGGCCCTGTTTAGTTCTCTCAAACTTTCTAAAATTCTCTCTCCAAACTTCACTATTCACCTATCATATCAAATCACATCAAATCTCTTTCCTCATGCATGGAGCATTAAATGTAGATAAATAAAAAAAACCAAGTACATGGTTTTGATGTACACGACGAGACGAATCTTTTCAGCCTAGTTAGGTCATGGTAGGACAACGATTACCACAAACAAACGAAAAGTGATACAGTGCGCTACAGTGCGCGATGCGACTTTTCGATCAAATTTTACCCACCCCTTTTTACAACTAAACACACCCCTTGTTTCACTTAGCAATATATCATAGTACTTCAAACTATGCACAATATTCTGTCTGTGACACCTACCTTGTTGAAGGCGCTACTGAAGTCGTTGGTCATCCCGTCTCCTGCTGCGCCTGTGGGTGTTCAAGAATTGGGTGAAAACCTAGTCTGGTTTCTCTAGGCCGGCGGTGACAGTGCAGGCGCGTCGTCAAAGTTCTTCTTCACCAAGGCCGGGCAGTTCTCTCGTGTGACCGCCCTGTTCAGTATTCAGCCCAAGGCGGTGGTGGCATTCGATGGTGTAACAGCTTGGATGTTGGTTGGCTAGTTGTATCTGTACCAAGTCTTTGTGCTGTTGCCATGGAAGAAGCATCCAATCCTTAATGGTGGTCGGTGTCCAACATTTCAGTACCTTATTTAAGGACTGACAAACGTGTTATAGCGACTTCGTCTTGACGATGATGAGAATACTACCTGGTTGGTGGGAAACAAAGTCTTATTGATTTTCGGTTAAAGCATATATAATTTTTAGCTTCTTGTCCTGTCTTAGGTCATCTGAACTTATGGATTCGCATGCTCCAATTTGTCTTCGATTTACCTAGTAGTTTTGTCCCCCATTCGTGTTTGGAATTTTACTTGGTTTGAAGTTTGGCACTTTGATGTAAATACAAATACCTAGTAGATCATCTCACTATCTGGTTCTTTCCTGCATGCGGAGGATGATGACGCTCGCAGCAGGGTTGGTGGTTTAAGTGTGGCACTGACAGGATCTAATGGATGAGTTCTTAGAAGATGCGTTACTGGAATGCCTATGGCAGCAACTCCTGTCCAGGTTCGACCAACTTTGTACTTCCTCCCAGCTGACATTTGTTCAATTGCTTTATATAGCCGATCACTTTGTACTTCTACCTGTGTTTGATTGGTCATCAGGTTGTGGCGGCCAGTTTCATCGCAGAAGGCACTGAAGGTTGTTTATCCTTTTTTTCATTGTTTCATACTTGCTTGCATAGAATCGGATGCAATACCTGTAAGATTCTATGCAAGCTTTTTGATTCCGCTTCCTAGATTATCATGTGCATGAGTTATGATTTTCCTGCTGTTTGGTGCTGGTGGCTTGGTAGGCCTGTATTCGTATAATGAGTTTTAGGATCACCCCGAGGGCTCTAGATCATGTAGCTGATGATGTTTGATTTTTCAGGTTCCTGAGGGCTCTTGGGCGTGCCACAACTGCCGATGCAGTGCATGGCAAAAGATGATCTACAATGCCCATCCGTGAAGGGAACAACAACCAAAAGATGGATTTTCATTTTGATTTTGTAGATTTTGTATGCTAGCTTGTATCTCAGAACATGTACTTATCAACTGGTACTGATTCTTCCGCTCACATGAGAGTCCGTTTTAATTGCAATTGAAGTTCCGTCTGTACCAAATATAACAGATCTGTTGGTTATAAGTGAACATGCAAAAAGCAAAATCAGAAAAAAAAATTGCTCTTGTTAGATGTACTTAATTGGCCGATATAGCACTAGCACTTTCAATTGGATAGGGTCCTATAATCCTTGTCTCAAGCAATTTTTTTATGATTTAGCTTTTACAATGGGAAAAGCTGACATCAGAAGGTCATGGTGGAGTGGTGGAACACAGGACTGAGATCCGGTGCAGCAGGTTACCACGAGAGAGTGTATGCCAAATAAAGATTAGTTATTTGATTTGCCTGTAATATCCATCCATTTACCTGAGATGGCCAGATTGTGGTCTATGTATTGGTGTGCGTGTATATGTAAATTTATGTATGTGTCCATTTTTATTTTTTTTTATTTTCAATTCCATATAGGTAACGGGCATTGTTCTTTGTCCGTTACCTTTAAGCTGTTAAAGGTAACGGGCATAGATCTATGCCCGTTACTGTACTGTGTTATTGGTAACGGGCATAGATGTTGCCCGCTACCTTTAAGCTGTTAAAGGTAACGGGCATAGATCTATGCCCGTTACTGTACTGTGTTATTGGTAACGGAAAAAGGGTAACGGGCGGATTGACCGTTACCAATAGCCATCCGTGCCCGTTACCAATTAAGGTTTTTCACGTAGTGTCCTCGTCTTCATCGCCGTCGCTGTCCTCGTCCTCGGCTCCCTCTCCTCCGCGCATCCCCTCCATCTCCCTCTCCTCCGTGCCACTGTCGCAGGGTAGTGGCCCCCCGCTACCTTCGCTGGATTTGGCGGAGGTGGAGGCCTCCGCTCCCATAGCGGAGCGCCTAGGGGAGGCTGGTGCAGCGCCTTGTTCCCCTAAACATTTGTGCATGAATGGTTTGGGGAACCCGGTGCAGGCAGCCTAAGGAGACTGTTTGCATGAATGGTACAGCATGGCTCGCACCTACAAACATACTTCAGCATCGGGTTTGTGTCCACGTCTGCTAACGCGCTATTTTTAGTTGCGAAAAGCGAGCCAAACAGGTTTCCAACCGGCCCTATAAACCTTTTATGTAGTATAGTGTTTTCTTGAGATAGATTGTTAGAGAGAACTTTTCTATTATATAGGAAGCTTTGACGGTAGCACTGCCTCTTCCTTTTGAACGATGGAGAGTCTAGTAAAGGCACGAGAGGACCTACTTATACAACTCGATGTTGAAGCATCCCTGTCCGTTGGACTCGTTCCTCCGCCGCCGTCTCCAAAGCTAGTCGTTGACGGGATTGAAACAAAGATAGTGAAGCTCACTAGGGCTCTAATCTATTACTGATCATATGTACGGCTCCGATAAACTAGAACGAGCGAAACGAGTAACAGATGAACGAACAAGAATCGCAATTAAGAGTTTGCTTCTAATTGGTTAGGCTGGACTGGACAGTACAGTACATGCGAATTGGCTTGTAGTCCAGATAGGACGGTCCAGTGGGACGCTACCCATCAGGGTTCAAATCCTGGTGCTCGCACCTTTTCGTGGGATTTTCTCAGGATTTACCGATGCTATACGTTAAGTGGTAAGCGGCGTTCCCGTCGACAACTAGGCGCTAATAATGACTTCGGGAATCTCCAGATCCGTCGGGTGCTCAATCCTTCGGAGGTGCTTATACGAGTATGGTTTGCGTACGTGTATTCATAGGAGTTAGTGTGTGTGCGTGTGTGAGCGTCTGCGTTGTACTGTGTAATTCTCAAAAAAAGAAACAATGTATAATGCTTTGGAATATATCGTGCTGTTTTGAGAAAAAGGGGTCCATCGGAGCATTTTTTTTCTTCATAAATAAATAATAGACCCATGCAAATTCCTAAATTGATCATGAAAGGTAACATCGCCGTTAGAGTTCCAGTATTTACCTTTGGTGCACCCGCCGACAAGGTAGGGATTGCCGTCATTGAATTCATTGGAGCAGGCACAAAAGTAGCCTCCGTGTCCATCATCATCATAATCCTCACAATTGTTCGCCGCAGCACAGGCGTACCGCTCATGCTTCTTAGCTGTTCGACAATTTGGTTGATCTGTGATCACAGGCATTAGGTATATCGTAGCAGCGCCAATTGTGCTTTCGTTAACCTTATCAGACAACAGGTCTAGCATACTAAATTAATGTGTATTCAACATCTTTTAGGAAAGCTTTGACGGTTGCATTCCGAAGTGCAGCAGGAACCGCTTCTTCCTTTTGAATGATCGATAGTCTAAAGGCACGAACGGACCTATAGAACTCGATGTTGCAGCATCCCATGCCGCTACAGCCTTCACCCTCGGCCTCCTTTTCCAAGGCCGCCATATCGCTGCACATGGTAGCGCAATATCCCACCAGGTTGGCAGGACCAGTAGTAGTGTCGAACAAGAAGGCCTCGATGCCGCACCCGACGATCACCACATTTGTGTGGGATAGAGTAAAAAGGCTCTGTTGAGGAGCCTCCCATGACCTGCTGTAATTTCCAAACGCACCTGGGCTGGTGGCGATGTTGAAGATGATAGACGCCTCAATAAAGCCCCATGTACTTTGAAAGACGATCTCGGTGGTGGTGTTGCCCAAGAAGAGTTTTGGAGGTCGGGTGCTGCGGTTGCAGGTGACCTCGAAGCCTTGGCGGAAGCAGCCCGGCCCGATGCCGTAGGGGTACGAGATGTTCACGCCTAGGATTTAGGGCAGTGCGCAAGGTCGGTGGCGGAGGGGGGAGAGGCAGATACCCCCAGCACGGCGGTGGCTGCAGCCAGGGCTAGCAGGCACGCCAACTCGAACCACCGCTTGGTAGCGCGGACGTTAGATGCACCCATACGAGGCAAGTTGGAATGGAAGCCAAGTTGGAATGGCGGAGTGAGGAGCCAGTGTGCTAGTACGTGTACGTATATATGGTAGCAGTAATTAAAAGCTTATATATATGCACGACTGATGTGCAGAGCCTTGACTCGAGGGACTTGGAAGCTAGTCGAGTCCACGCGACAGTGAAATTGTACGTGTATTGACTGACTTGAGATTGTGAGTCTCGACTCTCCATCATACCAGTAAATTATGGTGGAAAATAATTGACCACAGATCGGAGATAGAAGACGCTATATTGCTCCCTTTCGCCGGATGCGACAGTTATGTCATGTATGTCCTCCGATCTGATATTTCCCTGACGTCTACGTTACGGCAAGGGAGATAAGAATTGCTAGGCGTGGCTCGCTCTGCCAATTACGGAGTCTAATCACTACTGGAAAAATTAGTATTCCTAGCTGGCATTAGTACCACCTACGCATTGAACCGGTACTAGAATGTAGTTCCAGCACCTACGCATTGAACCGGCCTACTGGACAAGTTTGATGATGACGTGGCTAGCAATGATTGTGGTATGCTAGACGGATCAGTTGAAATCTTGAGATATATGTTTCCTTGTTGTAATCTAGTAGGTTTATATCAAAATCGACATGTAAACCCTACGCTGTCGGCCTATATAATCTCAAGGGACACGATAGAAACCCTTTGTATCCACAATGTTCGCCATAGCTTCCTAAAGCTCTACCGAACACAAGCAATACAAATAACACCGAACACAGGAGTTAGGGCATCATACTTCAGGGTAGCTCGAATCAGTCTAAGCGTTGCGTACTGTATTACCATATCTAGCTTACTTACTCGGCAATCCTTTTCCTACAAATCTGCCACTTGGGTATCGCCTTTTGGATTACTGGTCGTAAGGTCTGTTATAAATGATGACGAATAAACGACGACAAGTAAAAGAATCAAACCACAGGAGACACAAGATTTAACGTGGAAAACCATCCCGATGTAGAAGGGGAAAAACCACGGGCGC
>OAMR01000829.1:89150-115489 GCA_900205405.1 Echinochloa crus-galli | reverse complement strand
GGTCTTGGTGGCTGGAAATCTTTGTAAGCATGATTTAAAAATGTAAAAGTTCTTTGGTGTATATTTTTTTGTTCCCCAAATGTATTCCCATTGGTCTTTGTCCTCTTCACTGAGTTGTATGCCTTGTAAAATTTCTTGTAACTCTGTAAACTCTTGTTGCGCTTGTTCTGATAGGGGGAGATAGAAGTGGTTTTCCATATCAGATGTAGATAGAAATTCAGCCACCGAAATTTTCTGATTAGAGGCAGTAGGCGATTCCGTGGTGGTGCGCTCCGCATCCCACGTACTGGGAGGTGATAGTCGACAAGTGGTGCAGCGCCGAGTGGGCCGCTCAGCACGACCTTTGCCGGGAGCGGTGTTTGCTGATGCCCGGTGTCTCACACCATCAGGGCAGCCTTAGCCTCGAGGAGTACAGGGCCAAATGGGTACGCTTCCCCGACTCGGAAAGCATCTATTGCAGAGGCATACATTCTCGAGGAGGTGTCAAACTTCACGACGAAGTATTATGCTGACAACCTTCCTAACGTGCACAATCCACCGCCTCGTTATAATGTTGACGAAGTTGAATCGAACCTCAGCCTTTTACGAGGGCAACTAGGAAGTGCAAGTGAAGGCACCAACAAAAATTTGACAAATGTAGAGTGGCGCGCTATCATGCTCTATGTGCTCACCAATCTATCCGAAGTTGAGCCATACATGCGGTAAGAATGATGTGCATCTACATTTGAGAATATCTAAAGCTCTCTATACATAAGAGAGCGAATATAAAGTATTTTTAAATTAAAAACGCTTCGCACGACTGGTCTGTTTACCATGGTCTACTCAAGTGATATTGTTTTATTACATATGTGTCATCAATAAACGTGCGTGCCGCACGTGCGTTCATGCTAGTTTCGTAAAAGAAAATATAAAACATTATGATTAGTTTATAAGCAAATTTCTAAAACTTTCTTTCCATCCGCCTTGCATTTCTTCATCTTTGTTGGTGACCGGAGGAAGATTGGAAGAATATAATTGTCGTGACCAAGAGCGTAACCCTCGTGAACAGGAGCATGCTTTCCACTCCATTGTCCTTCATACAGATATTGTGTATGGAGTACCTCTGACGGTCAAGTACTGGCCGTCACTTGCACTTGGGTTACTACTACTAGTCTCTGAACGACTTCCTCTGTTTTGTTTTGTTTGATCTGGGCCAACAACACCATCGACACGGCCTCTACCCCCACACTCTCCCAGATTCGAGCCAGGAGCACGAGCTCTTCAGCGGCTATCCGCCAGCCTCTTCCTTTCGGGATGCAGGCACTCCAGGTTATTTCTATTTCTATCTTTGTAAGTGAAGTTTGCTTACGTTTATAATGTATTATAACAATGTGATTGAATATTGCAGGTCCGGTTGGATGAAGAGATGGAGAGACGGATGCAGCTGGAGGCGGAGGTGCAGCGGATGAAGGACGCGGAGGCCGAGAAAGAGAGGCAGAAAGGAGGAGGCCGAGCGGACGAACCGAGCGTGGCAGGAGCAGGTATTTGCCTACCTGCAGAACATTGGCCAGCGCGTGGGTGAAGGTCCGCCGCAGCCGATGCCACCACCGCCTCCACCACCACGTGTGCCTGTTTCTCCCGTGAGTCACTTGCGAACCCTATGATTTCATTTCACAACTCATTTCTGTCGAAAATCTTGTAACACACACCACTAATCTCTTTTGGGCAGGCTCCTGGCTCGGACGCGTCGAATGACGGCCCTCAAGACGAAGACGTTGCGGCGCGGGCGGTTAGATCGTTGTTCGGTCCCCCTCTTCCGTGAGTGATGGTTGTTGGATTTTGTAAACATATGAATGATGGATGTTGGATGTTTGGATATTGAATTTGTGACATTTCTGTGATGTTGGATGGTTTACCGGGCCAAACATGGCCAAACCGGTCAGACCGGATCAGGGAACTGGTCAGACCGGTCTGACCAATGCGCTTGAATTAGTGCATGAGCAACCTACGCCGCTTTCTGTTTTGCCTGATTCGATGGTTTATGCTCACACTAATGCTTTATTAGAAACTGCCTATGATGTTTTTGTTGAGGGGTCCTTTTAACGCAAAAAATTAATGAAAACAGGAAAATAATTGATGCTTTGCCGAGTGTTACACTCGGCAAAGAAGCGCTTTGCCGAGTGTATTGGCTTTAACACTCGGCAAAGAGGCTGTTTCTGTCATTTCTGGAATAGCCTTTGCCGAGTGTTCATGCTTTGCCGAGTGTGTTGGCCTTAACACTCGGCAAAGATGCAACCTTTGCCGAGTGTTAAAGCCCTTACACTCGGCAAAGGGTTGTCCAGGGCGTGCCCCCTAACCAGGCTTTGCCGAGTGTCCGGGTCCAACACTCGGCAAAGGCTGGTGTCTTTGCTGAGTGTGACACTCGGCAAAGGCTCCTTAGCACTAACAGCCGTCCGCGGATGGCGCCGCGCCGCCCGCGGCCATCTGTTAGTGCTTTATTTTGCCGAGTGCTGGCTTTGCACTCGGCAAAGCCTTTGCTGAGTGCCCGACAGAAGACACTCGACAAAGGGCCTGTTTGCCGACACGAGCTATGTCGTAACCCCTTTGCCGAGTGTTACACTCGGCAAAGGCTTTGCCGAGTGTATTTCGGGGTTTGCCGAGTGCCCCAGACACTCGGCAAACTCCGGGTTTCCCGTAGTGATGGTAGCAGTAAGCACATCATGTGCACGGCTGTTTTGCAGCCTTGACTCGAGGGACCTGGAAGTGGAGTCGACGCGATAGTGAAGTTGTGTATTTACGTACATGACTTGAGATTGTGAGTCTGTTCGCACCCAAAATTGGCAGCTGCCCATCAGGCCGAGTGCAACCGGTCAGACCGGTTCTAGGAAGCGGTCAGACCGGTTTCCCTGTAGCCGATCTGGCAACAGCCAAAGCGGTCTGACCGGTTTACTCCGAGTTGGAGTAGAATTAGGAGTCCTAGTCGTTTCCAAATTGTAAAAGGATTCCTTGCGGGGCAAGACCTCCCCACACATCGGCTTGTGTTGCAGTGGCCGATAGTTATTCTTTGGATGATCACTCATAAATTGCCTCCACTTGAAGAGTTGAAAAGGCGTGCATATTGCAAGTTTCATAATACTTATTCTCATGCCACTAATGATTGCAATGTGTTTCGTCGACAGGTTCAATCGGCCATAAATGAAGGTCGTTTGAAATTCCATGAGATGCAAGTAGACAAAACTCCTTTCCCTATCAATACTATGGATTTACAGCAGCCTAAGGTCTTGGTTCGGCCGCATCAAGCCGAAGTGCCATCTCCGACGGGGTCCCTCCCGAGGTGGTGATTCTAGGTTCATCCTGAAGCTCCCGAAGGAAACCGGTCTGACCGGGTCCCCAAACCGGTCTGACCGGTTTGGGCGGGGCTGCGGCGAGTTCATCGTTTCGTTCGTTTGTGCGATCCGGCGCTCGTGTGTGTTGACCAGAAAAAGCGTCAACATACTTGAACGATCCAGATGGCAGGGAGACATTCAAGGTTACTGTGAGAGCCTCTGAACATGGGGGGCAAGGGTCGACCGTTCCAGCCGAGCAAAGACCGTTTGAGCCTGTGCAGGCCAAACCGGTCAGACCGGTTGGGGAAAGCGGTCAGACCGGTTTTCCCCAGGGCCGTCCAAAGATGATTAAACCAAGCCGTCTGGAGATTGGAAACTGGAAACTCAATGTTTCAAAGAATCAGGGGAGTACTCTTAGGCCAAAGGTCACCTTTGATATGCTATTTGACAAGTACTCCAAGCAAAAGGCCGTTACAAGCGATCGGCCAGTGAAAAAGAGAATGAGAGTGCCTCCACATCAAGAAGAATGTTCTCAGCCAAAGAGAAATTTTTCTCCGCAATGGGAGGCATCAAGTTCATATCCACCTCGTCCAATTTATGATGATAAGGGAGTAATGTGGGTGCCGTATCAGCAGCCTTTCCAATATGGATGGGGAGGACCACGAAAGCCAGCATTGAACAGAATCTCGAGGCCTGGACAGGACCATTTGGCACTTCGCCAATCTGGTCAGGGTCACCAGACCCAACCGGTCAGACCAGTTTCACAAACCGGTCAGACCGGTTTCCCTTGGAAATCGGCAACACCTCCTATGAAGCAAGTTTACAAGCCAAAACAGCGTGAGGAGGTGCATAAGATGGATATTGACCCAAAGAGGACTACAAATCAAGATGTTATTCAGATTGGGTTGATGAACCCCTTGGAGACGGTGGCAACTGACCGATTGTCATAGACAATAAGGTTGAGACACCTATTCAGAAGGGATCTGTCTCTGATAATGATCATGAGGCCAGTGGAAGTAGTTCTAACTCCAAATACTTTTTGCCAAGATGGTGTCCTCCCGGTTTATCTCGTACTCAAAGGAGGAAGCTTCATCGCTTGAGGTTTCAGGAGATGAAGGAGAAAGAACTAGAGAAGCAAAGAGACGAAGCATTCAACAAGTACAGGCCCATGATTCCACAAGAGAAAGAGTGGAAAGCCAAGACCAGCTCCCAGACAGAACCGGTCAGACCGGTTGAACCGGTCAGACCGGTTGCTGAAAGCGGTCAGACCGCTTTGCCTGATGCGCCGCCCGGTTTTTCTTCTCCTACTTCTTTAGTTTGTGATGGCAAGTTATCATCGGTATCTACTTCAGAGGACGATGAAGAACTTGTTGATTATGGTTCTTCTCCTGAGCGTATGAATTTTGAGCTTAATGTAATTCATATGTCTATGGATGGTTATGTGTTATCAGAGGAAAGCATCGCTCATCTTGATTTTGGGCCAAAGGAAGCTATTTTCCAGAAGCCTAAAGCTACTGAAAGTCATCTGAAGGCTTTGTACATGAAGGGTCATATCAATGGGAAGCCTATCTCTCGCATGCTAGTGGATGGAGGGGCGATAGTTAACTTGATGCCGTATTCTCTGTTCAATCCCCACCCCTGTTTTGCATCTAAACAAGGAGCTTCCAAATTTATAGGAATTAACTTTGTACTTTCTTACATAGATGAAGAGTTGATCAAGACCAACATGACCATCAGCGGTGTTGGAGGAGGAGAACCTATGGGCGCCAAGGGAGTTGCTTCTATGGAGCTCACTGTTGGAAGCAACACTTTGGCTACTGCGTTCTTCGTTGCTGAGACACAAGGTAACTACAGTTTAATCCTTGGTCGTGATTGGATTCATGCAAACCAATGTGTGCCTTCTACTTTGCATCAATTTTTAATTCAATGGATAGATGATGAAGTAGAAGTCGTTCATGGAGATACATCGGCTTGTGTTGCAGTGGCCGATAGTTCTACTATGAATGATCATGAGAATCTTAAATGTTTATCTGGTTTAGATTTATCTGATTGTGAGATCATTGGTTGCACCAAGGATGGCTTTGCTACTGCTGTTATGAGGCCGATCGGAGATCTGGCTATACCATCTCTTATGATTTGATGGATCCAAATCTAGAGTGGTTACAGCAGAGGCGTGAGCACTATCGGGCGCATAAGAAAGATATGTGTGAGGCCATTGAAGATTTTGATGATTTAAGCAAGTTAGGACAAGGGTTTACGTCGGCTGATCCTCTAGAGGAGGTAGATATTGGTGATGGTACTATACCTAGGCCGACATTTGTAAACAAGAATCTTGATCCTTTGTTTAAATCCGAGTTAATAAAGTTATTAAAGGAGTATGTTGATTGTTTTGCATGGAGCGAGCAAAGACCGTTTGAGCCTGTACAGGACAAACCCTCATCTTGATTTTGGGCCAAAGGAAGCTATTTTCCAGAAGCCTAAAGCTACTGAAAGTCATCTGAAGGCTTTGTACATGAAGGGTCATATCAATGGAAAGCCTATCTCTCGCATGCTAGTGGATGGAGGGGCGATAGTTAATTTGATGCCGTATTCTCTGTTCAAGAAGCTGGGAGGTTCAGATGAAGAGTTGATCAAGACCAACATGACCATCAGCGGCGTTGGAGGAGGTGAACCTATGGGCGCCAAGGGAGTTGCTTCTATGGAGCTCACTGTTGGAAGCAAGACTTTGGCTACTGCGTTCTTCGTCGCTGAGACACAAGGTAACTATAGTTTAATCCTTGGTCGTGATTGGATTCATGCAAACCAATGTGTGCCTTCTACTTTGCATCAATTTTTAATTCAATGGATAGATGATGAAGTAGAGGTCGTTCATGGAGATACGTCGGCTTGTGTTGCAGTGACCGATAGTTCTTCTTTGGATGATCATGAAAATCTTAATTGTTTATCTGGTTTAGATTTATCTGATTGTGAGATCATCGGTTGCACCAAGGATGGCTTTGCTACTGCTGTTATGAGGCCGATCGGAGATCTGGCTATACCATTTCTTATGATTTGATGGATCCGAATCTAGAGTGGTTACAGCAGAGGCGTGAGCACTATCGGACGCATAAGAACGATATGTGTGAGGCCATTGAAGATTTTGATGATTTAAGCAAGTTAGGACAAGGGTTTACGTCGGCTTATCCTTTAGAGGAGGTAGATATTGGTGATGGTACTATACCTAGGCCGACATTTGTAAACAAGAATCTTGATCCTTTGTTTAAATCCAAGTTAGTAAAGTTATTAAAGGAGTATGTTGATTGTTTTGCATGGAATTACAATGAAATGTTTGAGCCTGTACAGGACAAACCTGAACATCGTTACCTATTAAACCTGGTTTTAGGCCTTTTAAACAATCTCGCAGAAACTTTAATCCTGATATTTATGACCGAGTGAAAGAAGAAATCAATCGGTTGCTAAATGCTAAATTTATTAGGCCTTGTCGATATGCTAATTGGATCTCTAATATTGTGCCTGTTGAAAAGAAAGGAACAAAAAAGCTTCGTGTTTGCATTGATTTTAGAGATCTTAATAGAGCTACTCCTAAAGATGAATATCCTATGCCTATAGCCGATTTTCTTGTTAATGCTGCATCTGGACATAGAATTCTTAGCTTTCTTGATGGTAATGCTGGTTATAATCAAATATTTATGGCCGAAGAGGATATAGCCAAAACGGCCTTTCTATGTCCGGGTTTTGTTGGTCTATTTGAATGGGTAGTAATGACTTTTGGTTTAAAAAATGCTGGTGCCACATATCAAAGGGCTATGAATTTGATTTTTCATGACTTGCTTGGCATTATAGTAGAGGTTTATATCGATGATATTGTTGTCAAATCGGCTGGAGTAGATTCTCATTTGGCTGATTTAAGGCTTGCATTTGAAAGAATGCGTCGATATAAATTGAAGATGAATCCACTCAAATGTGCTTTTGGTGTATCGGCTGGAAAGTTCTTAGGATTTATTGTGCATGAAAAGGGCATAGAGATAGATCCTTATGTTTATCATTATATCATACTTGTACCAAGTTGAGGCATTATCTTTTGCCAAGTACTTGTGTAGTAGCATGTCAAACCGACATAATTAAATACATGTTGCACAAACCAATTTTAAGTGGTAGAGTCGGCAAATGGGCTTATGCTTTGGTTGAATATGATTTGCGTTGTGAGCCATTAACTTCAATGAAAGGTCAAATAGTGGCCGACTTTATTGTTGGACATAGAGTAGATAAGCAATTTGATTTAAATGTTGGTTATGTTACTTTTACTCCATGGAAGTTGCATTTTGATGGATCGGTTTGCAAAGGTGGTTGTGGTATTGGAATTGTTATTACTTCTCCACATGTGGCTGTTTTTGAAGCACTTAACCGATTAGATCATGAATGTACTAATAAACAAGCTGAGTATGAGGCTCTTCTATTCGGATTGGAGATTTTGCATGACATGGGGGTGAAGCATGTGGAAGCTTATGGTGATTCTTTACTGGTGGTACAGCAAGTTTCTAAGGTATGTCAATGCTTAGATGGTTTTTTAAATGCTTATCTTGATAGATGCTTCGATATTATATCTTGCTTAGATGAGTTTGTTATTCGTCATGTGCCACGAGAAAGAAATCTAAAGGCGAATGCTCTGGCTCAGCAAGCATCTGGTTATAACGTTCAGAAAAGAAATTTTCAAGAACAAAGACCGATGTTTTTAGAAGCCGGGTGTTCTGTTCTGGAGGAACCGGTCGCACCGCTTCCTCAAACCGGTCTGACCGGTTCAACCGGTCTGACCGCTTTAGAGAACTGGTCTGACCGGTTTCCTGGTGGAGATGCTGCTTCGGCTGTTGTTTGCAATCAAGACGAAGTGGACGATTGGAGAAAACCTTTGATTAATTATTTGCAAAATACTAGCAGTATAGTTGACAGAAAAATCCGACGATGGGCTCTCAAGTTCGTTTTGGATGATGATGAGTTATATCGTCGGACTATTGATGGTTTGCTTCTAAAATGTTTGGGTCCTGACCAAGCTAGGTTGGCTATGGCAGAGGTTCATGAAGGAATTTGTGGTACTCATCAATCGGCTCCCAAGATGAAGTGACTCCTTAGACGAGCTTGTTTCTATTGGCCCAATATGATAGCCGATTGTTTTAAATACTACAAAGGATGTGAGGAGTGTCAGAAATATGGGGATATTCAGTTGGTACCTGCAGCATTGATGCATTCAATTATTAAGCCTTGGCCTTTCCGAGGATGGGGTTTAGATTTTGTTGGCAAGATTCATCCTCCTTCGTCGAAGGGTCATTGTTTTGTGATTGTGGCAACTGATTATTTTACCAAATGGACGGAAGGAGTTCCTTTGAAGAATATGACGCATAGAGAGGTGATTGAGTTTATTAAAGAAAAAAATTATACATAGGTTTGGTATTCCACAAACTTTGACTACGGATCAAGGGACTTCATTCATATCCAAAGAGGTGCGTGAATTTGTTAATTCCTATGGTATTAAACTTCTCAATTCATCCCCATACTATGCTCAAGGTTATAATCAAATATTCAAGATATTCAGTTGGTACCTGCGGCGTTGATGCATCCAATTATTAAGCCTTGGCCTTTCCGAGGATGGGGTTTAGATTTTGTTGGCAAGATTCATCCTCCTTCGTCGAAGGGTCATTGTTTTGTGATTGTGGCAACTGATTATTTTACCAAATGGACGGAAGCAGTTCCTTTGAAGAATATATGACACATAGAGAGGTGATTGAGTTTATTAGAGAAAATATTATACATAGGTTTGGTATTCCACAAACTTTGACTACGGATCAAGGGACTTCATTCATATCCAAAGAGGTGCGTGAATTTGTTAATTCCTATGGTATTAAACTTCTCAATTCATCTCCATATTATGCTCAAGCCAATGGTCAAGCTGAGTCTAGTAACAAGATCTTGATAAGGCTCATCAAGAAGAAGGTAGAAGATCATCCTAAAAGATGGCATGAGGTATTATCTGAAGCTTTATGGGCTCATCGTATTTCTAAACATGGTGCTACTAAAGTTACTCCGTTTGAGCTTGTGTATGGTCAAGAGGCCGTTTTGCCTGTAGAGGTGAATCTTGGCGCATATAGACTTGCAAAGCAAAATAATCTTGATGTTGATACATACTATGCTTTGATGATGGATAATATTGATGAAGTGACCGACAAGCGTTTGGAAGCTTTAGAAGAGATTGAAAAAGATAAGAGGCGGATGGCGAGAGCATACAACAAGAAAGTGAAATTCAAATCTTTTCAAGTAGGTGATTTGGTTTGGAAAATAATCTTGCCCATTGGATTGAAAAGCAATAAGTTTGGCAAGTGGTCTCCAAGTTGGGAGGGTCCTTTCAAGGTTATGAAGGTTTGTTCAGGAAATTCCTATATGGTAGAGACTTTGCAAGGACAGCAGCTGCCTAGAGCTCTCAATGGGAGATACTTGAAGAAATTTTATCCAAGTGTTTGGCAAAGTGCTTGATAGGATATGGCCGATTTATGTTGGAAAATCGCCCTTAGGATAAAATGGCCAGTGAATTATGTGACATCGACCTTAGCATATTTTCTAGTGCATAAAATTTACTAGAAAACAGGGGGGCATATGTTCGCACCCAAAATTGACAGGCCGAGTGCAACCGGTCAGACCGGTTCTAGGAAGCGGTCAGACCAGTTTTCCTGTAGCCGATCTGGCAACAGCCAAAGCGGTCTGACCGGTTTACTCCGAGTTGGAGTAGAATTAGGAGTCCTATTCGTTTCCAAATTGTAAAAGGATTCCTTGCGGGGCAAGACCTCCCCACCCTATAAATATAAAAGGGTCGTGGCCGGTTGAGTTATCATCCAATCGATCAAACATTATCTTTTACTTTTTTATCTCCAAACCCTAGCTTTTCCAACCCCTTTGCTTTTCTTGTTTGTCTCGACGGAGTTCAAGGAGGTTCTGAGTGGCCTGACCGATCTCAGAGCAACCCTAGGCGCGCCATCTCCGACGGGGTCCCTCCCGAGGTGGTGATTCTAGGTTCATCCCGAAGCTCCCGAAGGAAACCGGTCTGACCGGGTCCCTAACACTACCAGAATCCTTCACATCCGCCCGCCTCCTCCGCCTCGGCCATTTTTGGACCCGGTGCTGATGGGGCTTCAGCACCGGGTCCAACGGCTAGGAGCGGGGGCGGCGCGGAGGTGTGTCCGGGCGGATTACTCAAGCCTGCGTGTGTTTGTATGTGCGTGTTGGCCGAATCTTCGCCCATTCAACTCCCGAAAGCTTCAGTTTCGATCAAAACGTTGTGCCTTTTTAGGATACAGCAATCTTCACAAAGGGTTCAAATGCTTAGACATATCAGCTGGCCGTGTCTACATATCCCGTGATGTTGTCTTTGATGAAAACATTTTTCCCTTTGCTAGCCTCCACCCAAATACTGGTGCATGCCTTCAATCCGAAATTCTCCTACCATCTCAAAATACTAGGGAAACGACAGTGGATAATCATGTGGTTAATGTTCCTACTAATCCACCTGACAACTCTATGAGTCATGCAGAAAATTTGGGTGAAAATAGTGGAGAAAATGGCATGTTTCAGGGTGATTTTATGCAGCCGGACAACATCACAATCTTCGAGGAAGATCCGCCTGCAGCTGATCCCTCTCTGCCAGGTGAATCACCTCCGGGATCGGCGCCAGCGTCCGCCTCGCTGCAGGTGCCCGACAGCGCGCAGGCGCGTGCTGGACCGTCCGGCTTGGTCGTGCCGACGAGCTGCGGGGCGGGAGGTGGGTGGTCGGTCGTGTACGGGCGAGGCGCCGTTCCGCTCGCCTCGTGCTTGGGGTCCTGCACGCCGTACCTCGTGCGCCGCTCGCCGACGTCCTGGGCGCGGTTCTTGAGGTCGATGATCCTTGCGGCGATGTCCCTTCGCGACCACAGAGTAGTCATGGAGTACCAGGCGCGCCGGAGGTTGGCGAGGAGGCCATCGCCGCGGGTCTGGTGCCCGGGGCGGTGCGCAAAGTCGTCGACGCAGTCCTCGATGTCGTAGGCCACGTCGCGGACCTGCTCGATCCAGTCCTTGGTCTGCTCGTCGTGGGCGGCTCCGGCGGCGGCGGCGCGCGAGAGCTTTCGGAGGAAGGCGTGCATGCTGGCGAGCTCGTCGTTCATGTACTGGAGCTCGCTGCGGACGCCGCTGATGAGCGCGTACTCCTGGGCGAGGAGGCTGCCGAGCTTGCCCAGCAGCGAGCTCATGGCGCTCTCGGAAGCACCAACCGCGAGCTCCATGCTTGCTCGCCGGCGTTGCCGTTGGCTGAGCTGTTGCCTTCACTGATAGCTACCTGCTTCTTTCTTTGCCATCAGCACCAGATACTTCACCTTATGATGACGACACTGCCTTTTATGACAAACGATTGTTTACTCAGAGGAAAACTCATCATATATGTGGTATATACGAGTACGGCCGTGTTATATTATAGGATTTAAAAAGCTGCAATTACCAGTATTAATAGAATCAGATCGGCGAGTTAGGCTAGCTAATCCCAATGATTTTTACCACGTTGATATATTCAAGATTTTCATGTCCCTATAAGGCCATTCGTAGTACTAATATAATTTAATTTCATATAAATACACTAAATTGATGCGTATAGACAACTTCTACTGCCTATATCCTCGAATATAAATCGTTTTAGCCTTTCTTGATACTTACATGGCATATCCAGAAAAGCCAAAACGACCTATATTTTATATTTTTTATTACCGAGATAGTTTATTCTATCCTACTGTATGTATCATATTATTGTTTCCTAGCTTAGAAAATTAATTTCTCTAGACTATGTGAAAATCGAACATAGGTAACGCGGTCTTCGTAACGGGCATACACTGTTCGTTACAAAAAACATCATTAGCGTCCGTTACAAATAAGGTTTGCCCCATCCGACAACATTAAAGTCCGTTACTATTAACTTGTTACCAATGTGTACCACATCGGACATTGGTAACTGTAACACCCAAAAATTTCCTATTTAAAATTTTTAGTAATTAATTGGCATTTATCTAATTTGTTCATATTGAATATAGGTTAAAGGAAATATTTATGAAAATTAAAATCAAATATAAGTTGTAGAAATATTTTTGTTGCATTCATGCTGCTGCATTTATTTTTGTATTGCTTGTGATTCAAACGAGAATTTAAATTTATTTAAATTCAAATTTGAATCACCTTGTTTGGAAATGTTATATGTTTGAAATGTATATTGGAAAATGCTTCATTTAAATGTATTGGAGATATTTACATTGAAATGTATATTGGAAATGTTATATGTTTGAAATGTATATTGGAAAATGCTTCATTTAAATGTATTGGAGATATTTACATTGAAATGTATATTGGAAATGTTATATGTTTGAAATGTATATTGGAAAATGCTTCATTTAAATGTATTGGAGATATTTACATTGAAATGTATATTGGAAATGTTATATGTTTGAAATGTATATTGGAAAATGCTTCATTTAAATGTATTGGAGATATTTACATTGAAATGTATATTGGAAATGTTATATGTTTGAAATGTATATTGGAAAATGCTTCATTTAAATGTATTGGAGATATTTACATTGAAATGTATATTGGAAATGTTATATGTTTGAAATGTATATTGGAAAATGCTTCATTTAAATGTATTGGAGATATTTACATTGAAATGTATATTGGAAATGTTATATGTTTGAAATGTATATTGGAAAATGCTTCATTTAAATGTATTGGAGATATTTACATTGAAATGTATATTGGAAATGTTATATGTTTGAAATGTATATTGGAAAATGCTTCATTTAAATGTATTGGAGATATTTACATTGAAATGTATATTGGAAATGTTATATGTTTGAAATGTATATTGGAAAATGCTTCATTTAAATGTATTGGAGATATTTACATTGAAATGTATATTGGAAATGTTATATGTTTGAAATGTATATTGGAAAATGCTTCATTTAAATGTATTGGAGATATTTACATTGAAATGTATATTGGAAATGTTATATGTTTGAAATGTATATTGGAAAATGCTTCATTTAAATGTATTGGAGATATTTACATTGAAATGTATATTGGAAATGTTATATGTTTGAAATGTATATTGGAAAATGCTTCATTTAAATGTATTGGAGATATTTACATTGAAATGTATATTGGAAATGTTATATGTTTGAAATGTATATTGGAAAATGCTTCATTTAAATGTATTGGAGATATTTACATTGAAATGTATATTGGAAATGTTATATGTTTGAAATGTATATTGGAAAATGCTTCATTTAAATGTATTGGAGATATTTACATTGAAATGTATATTGGAAATGTTATATGTTTGAAATGTATATTGGAAAATGCTTCATTTAAATGTATTGGAGATATTTACATTGAAATGTATATTGGAAATGTTATATGTTTGAAATGTATATTGGAAAATGCTTCATTTAAATGTATTGGAGATATTTACATTGAAATGTATATTGGAAATGTTATATGTTTGAAATGTATATTGGAAAATGCTTCATTTAAATGTATTGGAGATATTTACATTGAAATGTATATTGGAAATGTTATATGTTTGAAATGTATATTGGAAAATGCTTCATTTAAATGTATTGGAGATATTTACATTGAAATGTATATTGGAAATGTTATATGTTTGAAATGTATATTGGAAAATGCTTCATTTAAATGTATTGGAGATATTTACATTGAAATGTATATTGGAAATGTTATATGTTTGAAATGTATATTGGAAAATGCTTCATTTAAATGTATTGGAGATATTTACATTGAAATGTATATTGGAAATGTTATATGTTTGAAATGTATATTGGAAAATGCTTCATTTAAATGTATTGGAGATATTTACATTGAAATGTATATTGGAAATGTTATATGTTTGAAATGTATATTGGAAAATGCTTCATTTAAATGTATTGGAGATATTTACATTGAAATGTATATTGGAAATGTTATATGTTTGAAATGTATATTGGAAAATGCTTCATTTAAATGTATTGGAGATATTTACATTGAAATGTATATTGGAAATGTTATATGTTTGAAATGTATATTGGAAAATGCTTCATTTAAATGTATTGGAGATATTTACATTGAAATGTATATTGGAAATGTTATATGTTTGAAATGTATATTGGAAAATGCTTCATTTAAATGTATTGGAGATATTTACATTGAAATGTATATTGGAAATGTTATATGTTTGAAATGTATATTGGAAAATGCTTCATTTAAATGTATTGGAGATATTTACATTGAAATGTATATTGGAAATGTTATATGTTTGAAATGTATATTGGAAAATGCTTCATTTAAATGTATTGGAGATATTTACATTGAAATGTATATTGGAAATGTTATATGTTTGAAATGTATATTGGAAAATGCTTCATTTAAATGTATTGGAGATATTTACATTGAAATGTATATTGGAAATGTTATATGTTTGAAATGTATATTGGAAAATGCTTCATTTAAATGTATTGGAGATATTTACATTGAAATGTATATTGGAAATGTTATATGTTTGAAATGTATATTGGAAAATGCTTCATTTAAATGTATTGGAGATATTTACATTGAAATGTATATTGGAAATGTTATATGTTTGAAATGTATATTGGAAAATGCTTCATTTAAATGTATTGGAGATATTTACATTGAAATGTATATTGGAAATGTTATATGTTTGAAATGTATATTGGAAAATGCTTCATTTAAATGTATTGGAGATATTTACATTGAAATGTATATTGGAAATGTTATATGTTTGAAATGTATATTGGAAAATGCTTCATTTAAATGTATTGGAGATATTTACATTGAAATGTATATTGGAAATGTTATATGTTTGAAATGTATATTGGAAAATGCTTCATTTAAATGTATTGGAGATATTTACATTGAAATGTATATTGGAAATGTTATATGTTTGAAATGTATATTGGAAAATGCTTCATTTAAATGTATTGGAGATATTTACATTGAAATGTATATTGGAAATGTTATATGTTTGAAATGTATATTGGAAAATGCTTCATTTAAATGTATTGGAGATATTTACATTGAAATGTATATTGGAAATGTTATATGTTTGTATAATGTATACTATCGAAAATGTTTATTATCGGAAATTCTATGGCGTACCCGAACCCATCGCGCACCCGAACCCCTTAGCGAATCCGTTTTTCGCGCACCGACCCCCTTAGCGAACCCTTAGCGAATCAATTCACACCGCGCACCCGAACCCCTTGGCGAATCCGTTTTTCACGCACCGACCCCCTTAGCGAAAATGTTAGAAATATTGGGAATATGTATGCTTTGTATATATTTCTTATCAATTATTTTTAATTCTATAGATGGCGGACAACAACAACCCCGTCCCACCCATGCAAGAGGACAACAACACCCCTGTCCCACCCATGCAAGAGGACAACGACACGTTCTTTGCGAATCAACTTTTCAATATTGTAACCCAACCAATGTCGATGGATGATGTGTTGGGCATCATTGGAAGGGACGACAATGTCCATGGCGACAATGTTGCAAGGGCCGAAACTATTGAAGGAGCCGGTAGCGCGCCCTCGTCTAGTCAGGTGTGTATATAGATAACATAAATTTGTACTGTACATGTCAATTATGTATACCATCTCTATATCATCTCGTATATATGTAATTTGTGTAGGCCGCCTCTGCTAAGAAATCAAAACGATCGACCACGAAGAAGCTGAAGGATGTCAAGTTACACATCACCCGAGTGGAGGATGACGGGGAGCCAGTTGAGCCCCCAAAAGTGGCCAAGAAATTTGTATCTCAGTGCGGGGTAATTGTACGGGACAATGTGCCCATTAGTATCAGAAAATGGAAGTCCACGGACCCCACTGAGGAGTACGTGCTCCCCGATACAGAGAAGGAGATGCTATGGAGGGAATTAAAGGCAATATTCGACTGGCCTAGCACTCATGAAGCAGAACTGAGGGATTGGACAATGAAGAAGATGGCAGTTCTGTTTCAGGATTTCAAGAAGAAGTTGTACTCGCAATTTCTCAAAACCGGAGAGGCCCCGGATCCTGAGAAGTATAAGAAGATCACCAATGACGAGTGGGAAGCATTCATTGAGTACAAAACCTCCGAAGAGGGTGCAACGGCTAGCGCTAGAAACGCTGGAAACGCCGCAAATAAGAAGTACTCGCATAAGATGGGTTCGGGAGGTTACAAGGCAAGCATCGCTAAATGGGAGAAGATGGAAGAAGATCTATATGCTAGAGGCATCACTCCAGCGACACATGACTGGCCCACAAGGACCAAGCATTGGTACTATGGTCATGGAGGCACCCTAAGCCCAATCGACGGCTCCTTAGTTTTTCCCGAGGACTTGCGAGAACTAGCTCAGCGTCTCCTCGATATCCTCAGGGCATCTGATAGGGGAGAATTTGTTGCCGATAGAGACAGAGATGAGCTAACCTATGCCTTAGGGAACAAGGAGCATCCTGGACGGACGCGCGGCGTAGGCACAAGCGTCTCATGGAAGAAAGGTTTCCAAGAGCACGCCGCCACCTATAGGAGCCGTTCGAGGAAGAAGGCCGAATATGAGCAGAGGGTGAGGGACCTAGAGCAAACGGTTGCCGCCCAGGGCTCAAAGCTCCAAGAAATGGAGTCAGAGATGGAGCGACGGATGAAGGTAGCATGGCTGCAGATACAACAAGCCACAGGCGGGACCGGTTCCACAGAGCCTGCACCGCTCCAACAAGCCACAGGCGGGACCGGTTCCACAGAGCCTGCACCGCTCCAACAAGCCACAGGCGGGACCGGTTCCACAGAGCCTGCACCGCTCCAACAAGCCACAGGCGGGACCGGTTCCACAGAGCCTGCACCGCTCCAACAAGCCACAGGCGGGACCGGTTCCACAGAGCCTGCACCGCTCCAACAAGCCACAGGCGGGACCGGTTCCACAGAGCCTGCACCGCTCCAACAAGCCACAGGCGGGACCGGTTCCACAGAGCATGCACCTCTCCAAGATGCGGCCCTTATTAGCCCTCCACAGCAATATCAAAGCAGTCACGCTTCCACACAGGCCGCCGAAGCGGTCCGTTACACCGTGGATGAAATAACTCAACGGACCGCGTGCGAGCTTGTCGTCAGGCAGAAGAACTTAGCTGTGGTGGTACGTATGCGACCTTAGTTCATACTGCATACATTTCACCGTAAATACCATTCATTTACTAACTTTCTTTGTGACTACTAACTTATCAGGTCGCATACGGTATGACCAAACGTGTGGAAGAAGGGCAAAAATGGCACTGCAATGACATTCCACATGGTTACGTACCTGTTGAGGTGGAGCAAGTCGTCACCAGCTGGGAAGACTTGGAACTTGACATCCCCGGAGGTGACGGAGAAACAAAACTCGGTCAGTGTTCTCACTGCATCATTCTATGGAGCAAGGCAGACATCGTTATACCCGATACACCTGCGGCTACCAACAAGCCCCCGTCACCTCCAAGAGATCCACATCATGACGATTCTCCGGGAGCTCCTGATGCAAGCCCGTCTCCTCCGCCAAAGAGGTCTCCGTCTCCTCCGCCGAAGAGGTCTCCGTCTCCTCCGCCGAAGAGGTCTCCGTCTCCTCCGCCGAAGAGGTCTCCGTCTCCTCCGCCGAAGAGGTCTCCGTCTCCTCCGCCGAAGAGGTCTCCGTCTCCTCCGCCGAAGAGGTCTCCGTCTCCTCCGCCGAAGAGGTCTCCGTCTCCTCCGCCGAAGAGGTCTCCGTCTCCTCCGCCGAAGAGGTCTCCGTCTCCTCCGCCGAAGAGGTCTCCGTCTCCTCCGCCGAAGAGGTCTCCGTCTCCTCCGCCGAAGAGGTCTCCGTCTCCTCCGCCGAAGAGGTCTCCGTCTCCTCCGCCGAAGAGGTCTCCGTCTCCTCCGCCGAAGAGGTCTCCGTCTCCTCCGCCGAAGAGGTCTCCGTCTCCTCCGCCGAAGAGGTCTCCGTCTCCTCCGCCGAAGAGGTCTCCGTCTCCTCCGCCGAAGAGGTCTCCGTCTCCTCCGCCGAAGAGGGGACGCCGCACTAAAGCCTCTGCCCCCACTCCACCAGCGAAGAAGGCGCGAAAAACTAGAGAGAAGCCCGCACCAGAGAAAAGAGCGGGCGAGAAGACTCTAGAGGAGCTCGAAGCCTCGGTAAAAGCAGACACAAAGAGGCAAATGGCCGAGTGGAGGAGAAAACCTGAGCCGGAGCCGAAGCTTGATCCCACCATCGTGAAGTCATTCCTCGGTAATTTGAGCAAGGGTCAACAGAAGGAAGTAATAGTAACAGACTATGACCGCTCATTACTGAAATCTCGCCGGAAACGGAAGGCTGCGGATAAGGAGGCGGGCCCATCCAAAAAGGTTCCTCAGCTCGGCCAGCAACCTCAGCGTCCCTTGGGTCCATTGCCATCTCTGGACGAGCGTAACATTCAACGAGTAATGGCCGAGACTGGACTATCCAGAGCGCAAGTCCTGGGGGAAGAAGAGGTGCCTGTAAACACAACGCTGAAGTGGCCGTTTAAGCTTGGCGAGCCTATGGTCCCTCCTGAAATGGAGAGCAAGCTACAGACGAAGATGCGCCGATTCCATGACTGGTATTTGGAAGAATCAAGAAGGAATAAACGGCGCATGATAAAAGTAGGCGTGAAGGACCAAGACTTCTACAATGGTGACGCGGATTTTGTCTGGCTCAGGTTTAATGATATATATGAGCTGTACCACCGCGACGCCATGGACGTGGATTTGATCACCTGTTGGACACTGTAAGTACTTTGTTGTTGCTTATAATTCACAGTTTGAAAACAATAATTCCAATCTATGCTGACGTGGGCTTTATTTATTGCTTAACATATGCAGAATGGAGATTCAAAAATGTCGCAGATCCGGGATATATGACGTTGGTTTCGTGGATCCTCGAAGGATAAGTGAAGAAATGATATTGATGAATCCTGAGGAAACATATGGAAACCTATACAAATATATTAAGAAACAAAATTACTGCGACTCCATACTAATCCCGTACAACATCGAGTGAGTACATACACAGGCTTCTTCTTCTTATACTGTCTGTGTACTATTTCATTTCTGATTATAATGTATACATGTGCACAGATTCCACTGGTTCCTAATTATATTGTGTCCTGATCGGGGTGTCGTGAACGTCTTTGATTCGTTGCACACTCCAAAAGAAAAACTACAGAACATCATGGACATGATGACAAGGTGATGTATATTTTCCCCTACTTAATTCACCCCTTACACTCGCAATGACTTAACTCAATTTTTTTGTTCGCAGGGCCTGGATTCAATTCCGTCAAGAACACCCGGGAATTCAACATGAAACACTAAAATGGAACATTGGCTTTCCGGTAAGCAAGTAATTTGTACATGTAGGCATCGACTAATATATTATATGAATTTTACTAGATTTCTTTTGGTCGACAGTGTGCCAAACAGGGGCCGGGAAATAATTTATGTGCATACTATGTTTGCGATTACATGTGGAATTGGGGACATAAAAAGCTTACACAACACGATATTATGGTACGTAATAATAAACAACATTTCCATTATTATTAAGTGCACAATTATTGTCTCCAACTCGACGGATTAAATGTCTTTCAAATATTTTTAAATTATAGATGTTCAACCTGAAGGAAGAGTCCCTAGGGATAGAAAGAATTGACGCAATTGCAGAACAGCTCGTCGGATGGATCTGGGACGAGGTCGTCAATCCCCGAGGAGAATTCTACTCGCCAGTACTGGAGGACGTGCCGGACAGTGCAACAAGATAGTCGTCAATCTTAATTAAGTAGAAAATACAGTTTAAATATATATAACTCGAGTTGACATGCATGAATATCTACTTTTGTAATATATATGTCTTCTATTTTGATGAAATGTCAGCTAGTATGAATATAGAGTCGGCCGAATACGCATTAGAATACACGTATTAGAATATATACGTATATAGACGTGCACGCATGGCTACTGAAAAAAGCAAAAAAAAAAAAAAAAATCCGGGGTCTTTAGCCCCGGTTTCAGGCAGCAACCGGTGCTAAAGGGCCCCTTTAGCACCGGTTATTCGACCCGGTGCTAAAGGGGTACCCCTTTAGCCTCGGATTAGTTGCACCGGGTGGGAAACCCGGTGCTAAAGGGCTTTCCCACCCGGTGCAGATGTCGATCATTCTGGTAGTGTAAACCGGTCTGACCGGTTTAGGCGGGGCTGCGGCGAGTTCATCGTTTCGTTCATTCGCGCGATCCGGCGCTCGTGTGTGTTGACCAGAAAAAGCGTCAACACGAGTCTCAACTCCCCATCGTACCAGTAAATTGTGGTGGAAAATAATGGACCACAGAACGAAGACAGAAGACGCCATATCGCTTCCACTTGCTGGAGGCGACGACAGTGTTATGTCATGTACTCCGATGACGGTTGCGTTACGGCAAGGGAGATAAGAATTGCTAGGCGGGTGCTCGCTCGTGCCAATGACTTCCAGAGTCTACTCACTACGGGAAAAATATTCCATGCATGCGTCATCAGGGACTTGATCTCTGATTCTGATCTGACGACCCATGTCGCAGGTTCTTATGATTAATGGTTGTTTAGTAGGTACGCCAGTGACTGTCTGGATCAATCAAGACGTACTCCAGGAGTCAAGAGCTAGAGACTTCTCTGACAGCGGCCATGTTTAAATCATAGGGCGTGATGCGCCGTGCGCGGTCCGCTGTCGGATCCGACATCCCGGTACGCGATTCTGCGTCAGTCGGAATATTGGGAGGTTTGATATAAACAGATGCATGAATGCTCGGTTGAATTATTTGTGTCGCGCTTTTGTCAATTACGTGTGATTGTTTTCAGAGGTAGCACCATCGTCAACATGGACTTCCAATAGTAGGAAGATTCAGCAGAATTTAACAGTTCACGTTGGTTACAGTGGCTACAGTTTTACATGTTCCTAGCCATAGGTAAGCCTCTCTGTTTGGTCAATAGATCATGCACTTTCGATAACATCATAACAAGCAGGTATAGTCTCTATGAAAGGATACCCTAGCTAGAAGAAACTAAGAATGGAAGTAAGCTCTGTAGTTATGCCAAATTCTTGTGGCCCTGTACACGTTGTTTTGGGTATACCACCACCCATTAGCATCGACGATCTTTTGAAAATTAGGTTAAATAACAGGGTCCAAAACCAAATCTACACTTATTCATAGAAGCATCAGCATTGATATGGGCGATTTAAAATACTAGAAATGAAGTGGTCTTTGATAAATACCAACCTAAAACTTTTTTGCAGTTACCCTCAAGGGGAACGTATTGACTTCGGCCCTGAGCTAAGTTGCAGCAAAGTGAGGGCGACCAGAGGCTTTTGATGTCATTGAGCCGCACTTTAGAAATGGCCGCTTTACGTTTCTTCATTCTACATGGATCATCCTTTAGTTTAAGGCTTGGTACTTAAGATCTATGTTATTATGCAAACTGTGTGCTTTATGGTATGCTACTTGCAGTAATAATTAGGACTAATCTCTTCCACGAGAAAAGGGTGAAGCCGAAGTTGTATCTATTAAAAATTAAAAAAAAAAGTCTCTAATGAAGCATGTATTCGATCAGCTTTTTGCATACATCAATAACAAGATCTTGTACATATGTTATCCCCTGGAGAAACAAATTCGAAAGAAAAAAAAGAAGGCTGGGAAAATACAATTTCCCCTTTTAAAAAAATCACGTGCGGAAACTTCTGCTCATTCCCCTTTTTTAAAAAAAAGATTCATCGTCGCTTCCTCCTGCATATAGTCACTAGCACGTGCTGCGGTGACTTCTCGGGCGTCGGAAACTGTAAACTGAAAGCTTCGACTTCCAACTTTGTAGCTCTTCCATCGTTAGCCAGTCCCGATGGGATGCTCCGTATACAATTCTCCGTCGTCACGTGGAAGCCCAGTTCCTGAACTTTCTGTGAAATTTTGAGCCTTAATAAGGTCTTGTTAAATTTCATTGCGAAGACGAAAGCTTCATTTCGCGGTGATTGCCACGAAGAAGCTCATCAACCTGCAGAAATTGAGGGAAAAAAGTTACACGCTTTCTCTTTTGTGGCACGATGCGAAGCTGATTAATTACTCCCCCTACCAAGCACGGGCCTGCTGCGAAACTGCAGCCTGCTTGAGATCCAAACCCTACCATATACGGAGTACTATATATAAATAGCCCACCCAGCTGAGTACACGTAATTTATATTCACAGTACATTTCATATTCTCACACAGTCATTGCTCGATGTCTTTCTCACCAACTGTTCAGCAAGGGGCAAGGACACCTATTGAATTTGTTGCTGCAACTAGCACACCGACGGACTAGCTCAGGGGAATCTATCATGCATAAGTATGGGTTAATCAAGTGAATAACTAACTACTAAAAAAACTATCTTTCATCCACCACAAATATATCATGCAAAATTAGGTCAAATACTAATGCTAACATTAATACCGGGTGTGAAGCATAAGCCATTAGTGATTTTAGTGATTGTGTGTCAACACTAATTATATGACTAAATAAATTTGTTAGTATACAATTACTTAATGTAATGGATGAAAGGTGATGGATTTGAATGATCAAACACCATAAACATAGTTAAATGGATGTGATAAAGAACCTAAAATACCATCAAGTAGCCCAATATATCGAAATCAAAACTCAAAAGAATTGAATTGGAAGAGTTTGGTAAAGAAATAATTGTCACCGACATAATCATAGTATGAGTTGGTGTAAATAGTACACATCATGTGGTGGTACTATTAATACCGACTGATTTGATGATCTATCAGAGTATAAGTCAGTGTGAATATACTCGCAAAAAAAAATATAAGTCAGTGTGAATAGTACACGTGCATGTTGCGAAACATAAGACATTCATATGACATACGCTCATTAACTCACAATTCAATCGCACAGCACAGTTTTCTCTTGCTGTGTTTAATTCCTTCCAACTTTTCAAACTTTTCATCACATCGATATCACATCAAAATATTAGATATAGCAAATGACGTATGCATATGGAGCATTAAATATAGGTAAATAAAAAAACTAATTGTATAGTTTTGATGTACACGACGAGACTAATCTTTTGAGCCTAGTTAAGTCATGGTAGGATAATAATTACCACAAACAAACAAAAAGTGCTACAGTACGCTACAATATCCGATGTGACCCTTTTCACCCCTTTTCACGGATCTAAACAGCCTCTGTCTAATTTACTTCAACATCTCGACCAAACAGCCTAGTAAAGAGGAATGCAGAGCTGAAATTGTCAGACCACAAGACCTTTTTGTTGGGAATGAGACCATCGTACTGCCACCAGCACATCTTAATTTTTTTTAAACGAACCAGGCATTAAAGTTGCCGATTATATTAAAAAAATGATTCCAGACTATACAGTACACTAAAGAAAAAACAAACCGAACAAAGTACTGAAACCGGCGCCTCAACTCGCGTTGGTGGCAACTCAACTCAAGCTGGTCGGATTGGGACATCAACACGGAGCACAACAACCCCTCCCCGTCAGAAACGGCACCCACCAACATACAAACCCAAATAAACGTCGAGAAGCTGCAAACATGACCCTATGTCGATAGAAAACCGACAGAAGCATACTGCACCACAACGAGAAGACTACCGCCATGCGGAGCTCTCCGCCGTTGTCGGCGTCGGGAATGGCCGGCACTCCCTGAGCCGCACAGAAAGTGCGCTGTGTCTCGTCCCTGATGGTCGATGCGAGAAGCCAACACAAGGACACGGGTTTATCCTGGTTCCGGCCGCGGGGCCGTACGTCCAGCAAAGGGTGCTCGCGCACTTGTATTAGCTTCGCACCCTGGTGCTTGCAGTGGGGGGCTACAAGTGAAGGTGGGAGAGGAGAGTCGTTCTCCAAGACCCGGGTCGGAGGAAGAAGATGATTGAGGCGAGTGCCAATGTCGTGTGTGTGTTCGTGTCTGGGCGTATGTTGGCACTCCTTACGGCCTACAGATAAATCCGCAAGCGGACGGATACAGATGTAGCTTTCACCCGGGAGTATTCCAAGGTATCGATTTCCACGGAGAACGAGAAGTGTACTAATCCTAAACTAAGTTGTCCTAGGTAGATGGTGTGGATGAAATGGAATGGATGAGATGAATGACGACAACAAGGAGAGAAGAGAAGAGGTAAGACTGACATGTTCTGACTAGCATGGGAATCTGCTTTCTTTCCTTATCCTTGTGTTGGGTTGTGAGAGGTTGGTCCAGCTGAGGCTGTTGAGACAAGGTGGGGAGGGAGCTCACCGAGTCGAATAGTGAGTGCAAGGTGCTGGTGGGTGTTGTTTGCGGGAACCTGCTGTGGTAGGACGAGCCCGATGTGGTTGTGAGGCTGATGGCTGGTTTGGGGAGTGTGATCTCTGGTGAGATAAGGTGCTGGTGATGAGGGTTCCGGCCGCGGGGCCGTACGTCCAGCAAGAGGTGCTCGCGCACTCGTGTTAGTTTCGCACCCTGGTGCTTGCAGTGGGGGGCTACAAGTGAAGGTGGGAGAGGAGAGTCGTTCACCAAGTCCCGGATCGGAGGAAGAAGATGACTGAGGCGAGTGCCAATATCGTGGGTACGTTCGTGTCTGGGCGTTGGCCTGGACGTGCGAACTTTGGTCGTGTTGTCCCTTACGGACCCCCTGACTTTCCCATTTATATCTCAAGGGATAGAGGGGTTACAATCGTGGCTACAGTAGATGTCGTAGGACGCCTACTACATGGAGTGCCCTTGATCCTTGGCGAATCCGTGCCTTAAAGGTGAGCTGGGTTGGCTTTCGGCGCCGGACGGCAGTGTGGCGAGTCCTGTACCTGTTCTGACAGGGCTTCGAGGGGTCGCACGGTCGTCGTGGTGGTCGAGTCGTTGTCCGCGGCTTCCTTCGAGGGGTCTCCCGCCCCGCCCCGAGGGGTTGGTTACCCGATAAATGATGGGGGCAGGTGGACAGGAGCTGGCATGACGTACGTAGCTGTCACGCTGTCGTCCGCTTCAGTGTAGCACAGTGGTCAGAGGCATAGTGGCCCGGTCTGACGGACCGGTACGACCGGCTTTCGCCCTGGCGGTCGCGTCAGGCTTGGTGCGTACGGGGCTGCTGACTCCATGCCGTCCCGACGGGCTCCGTACGCGTCCCAAGTGCTCTACTGCCCTAGGGGACGAGAGTAGGCAGCACAGGGGCGCTACGACACTCACTGTAAACATAGTGCGGGGCGTGGCTGCCCGTTGGCGTAGCGAGCAAGGGTCAAGAGGGTCGTACCCTGTCCCGGCGGCCGATTGGTGGTGCCTGACCAAGGTTCGCCCCTGGTCGTCGTCCGTACCCCCGTTCGAGGGTCTCCACGCCCATTCGAGGGCGCTCTGACAAAGGGAGCGACGGGAGTAGGCGGAATAGTGCCGTGGAATGACCGGGGCCAGACGTGTCGGCAGTACAGTGCCGGGCATGCTCTACACAGTTGCTGCCTGCCCGCGCCATGGTGGTACAGCGCGGTCAGGCTTTGTCAGGGGCGACGTGCGGCAGAAGTTTTATCTTTTGACTTTGGTGCCCGGCGTGGAAGGATGGTAATGAGTGCCCGTACCGTGTCGTGGCGGTCTCTCGAGGGGTCGAAGCGTCCCCCGACGAGGCGGAGATTCGCGTCCCGCCGCTCGAGGGGCCGGAGTTTGAGCGCTAGAGCGGCGCAACCCTGCGGGCTATTGTTGGGCCGCGCCGGGCTGCAGGGGCCGCGTGATTTCGTATGCGTAGGCCCAAAGGTCCCTGGAGACAGCCTTTTTTGCGCTTTTTTAGGTGATTACCCCGATGATTAAGGGACCCCTAATTATGGTCCCCGACAGTAGCCCCCCGAGCCTTTACGGGAGTGGTTTTGCTCGTGTAAAGGCTCATGATCGGGGTGGTCTTTTGCAAGTGTTTGGTGTC
>OAMR01000829.1:12038-24958 GCA_900205405.1 Echinochloa crus-galli | reverse complement strand
AGGTTATATGGTTCTTCATTTTTTTACTCTCTCTTAAATTAATTACTCAAGTGGTTCATTTATTTTGGAAAGGGAAACATGCAAATGCAATTGGAAATTTTAAAAATTGGAAGGGAAATATGGGATACATACCGGTTTTCCTCGCGGCGAGAGCTCAGCTTTTAAGTTCGCGAGCGGGACTTCTCCTGTCTTCAGTTGCTCTTGTCATCGTCCAGTCCCAGAGTGGATGACTCGGACGATGCAACCTTCTTCCACCACATTTTCTTGTTCTTCTTCTATGGTGTCGGTGGCGGTGGGATCGGTGTCTCTGAAGATTGTGGTTCGGATGCAACCACGTTGACCTGCTCCAGGTTATTGGGATTTTGAATTAAATCAGTGCATACCTGAGAGCATTTCTCCACCCTGGGCTTGAACGCGAACTTTTCTTCCTTGCCGTTGATGTTCAGGCTGATTTCTCCGGCTCCTACGTCGATGTTTGCATTGGCGGTGCTCAGAAATGGCCTCCCGAGGATGAGAGGTGTCTTCGTGTCGACCTCCATGTCGAGCACCACGAAGTCCACGGGTACCTAGGTGGTTAGCGAGGCGAGTGACTAGAGAAGTCATCGCCATGCTACCCGCACGAGAAATATGAGACAGCCAGTGACCAACCATGTCTTTCACAGGTGAATAGGGAATCTGCTTGACCATGGCAAAAAGAACCTGCAACTCGATGGTATTGACAGGGCGCAAATCTGCCCGGGGGAATACCGTCATAGACACCCAACGATGCATGAAATGCAAAGTGGGGTAATGAATGCTGTTCGTGCGTGGCGCATGACAGTTGGTATCCCTGAAATCTTTTTCCAAAATGCCACCCGATCAAATCTTTTAAGCGCTTTGTTCGGGTCTAAAGAACAACGACTTGAAAATCCGAGACCCGAACTAACGTTCGGCCGATTCGGTCATTTTTGGCCCCAATAGGAAAACGAATCCCCCCAGTTTCAGAAACCAAAGTCGAGAGGAATTCAAGGGTGAGCAGGTACGAACCTTCTTCGTTGATGTGCCAGAAATTCTCCCAGCCAATGGCCTGGAAGATTTCTGTAAACTCTATGTCCATCCAAGTGTCCCTGAGCAAATCTTGCTCAAACATACGGGTGTGCTCGAACTCCTTCAGTCGAAGCTCGTTGAAGGTGTTCCGCTCCCTTTCTGTTCTAAGGTTGATGTCACTCTCGCTCAGGAGCTGCCTGGTCGGGGGTGTGGCATGGCCCCATCCTGAGCCTGCTGCTCCGTGCTCGTCCGTGTCCATCCGGCTCGAGCCTCGGGACGAAGCTGGGGAACTCCCAGCATCGTCCGATCGTCGGCCTAGCCGGGCGGAACTACGGAGCAAAGTGAAGAACTTCGACATGATTCCTGCAAAAAGTTAGTGCAACAACAACTACCCGAAGGACTGAATATATATATAGTTAGCACAAGAAAATCAAGTCAGTCATTCGAGATAGTTAGTTGTTCTTCTGGGGATGAAAACCACCACAAAAGGTTAGTTGTTCTTGTGGGTGTCGGTGACCACCACAAAATCGTACAAAATTTCAGCACAAAGATCACAACAAGAGCAAAATATTTTTGGGATTTTCTAGTGATGCAAGTGAACCAAAACTTGAGCAAGAACTTGGGGAGAACTTGAGCAAGCACTAGAGCAAAGAACTTGAGAGGGAGAGAGAGCTTCCTAGCAGAATTTTCAGAATGTATGAGTGTCTGAATGGTGCAGGGAAGCAAGGAAGCTAGGCCAGCAATTTATAGGCCAAGGGGGTGGCCTTGGCCAGTTCGCCCGAAGGCTCTGGTTCGCCCGAACCAGGCCTGGTGGCCAGGGCAATCCCATGTGAGCGCAGCACTCACATGCCTTTGTTTCCACTCCAAGTTTGTGCGGCCAACAATTTCCAAGGACATTTTTAGTGGATTTTAGTGGTAGGTAAGATGCAAACTTGACATGACCAAAGTTGGTTTTAGTGGAGTCACCCCCATGCTGCCATGTTTGTGATAATTGGTGAGTGTGCAGCCATTTTTAGTGGGGTAGACATGTTTGTTGCTGGTTGGTGGTGATGGTAAATAATTGGAGATGTTCTAGAAGGGATGAAAATGATAAAAGTTACCAATTACATCCACCCTAGGTAAAAATTCAGCATATGACCATTTATTTAAACCAAGCTTGCAAAATTTTCTACTCTCTCTCAAATTAATTACTCAAGTGGTTCATTTATTTTGGAAAGGGAAACATGCAAATGCAATTGAGAATTTAAAAATTGGAAGGGAAATATGGGATACATACCGGTTTTCCTCGCGGCGAGAGCTCAGCTTTTAAGTCCGCGAGCGGGACTTCTCCTGTCTTCAGTTGCTCTTGTCATCGTCCGGTCCCGGAGTGGATGACTCGGACGATGCAACCTTCTTCCGCCGCATTTTCTTATTCTTCTTCTTCGGTGTCGGTGGCGGTGGGATCGGCGTCTCTGGAGAATTCCAGAGGGCTTGTTCTTCCTCGTATTTCTTTAAAGGCTGACAGGTGGGGTCCGCGTGTCAGCGACGGGAGAGGGAGACGCGGAGTTTACGCGGTGGATGGCCGGGCCGTTGCTCGGCCGCAAGGCCGGCTGGGCCGGTTGGATGGCTGGCTCGGGAAAGGAGTTCGGGGAGGTTTTCTGGACTTTGGTTTGAAGATTCGGCCCACGAAGGTTAGTTTAGCGCTCCTCTGCTCCGGTGTGAGTCGCTCTGTCTTCTTTTCTTCCCGGGGTTGAAACTTGAAGTATGTCAACCTTCCGTCGATACAGAACGAGATTTCTCTCACATCCATATCGATCCTAGCCCGGGTGGTGTTCAAGAATGTCTTAGTTAGTGTTTGAATTCAAATCTAGAATTTGAATTCAAACCAACGAAAAATCCAATAAAACCAAATTAACTCCAAATCACACTATTTAGTCCTTAGCACATCAAATTGAATTTTAATTTTTACCGCCTAGCGCCTAGGAATAAAGGGAGCAAAATGGAAGTCACTCTTATATGTTTGTTATCATGCACATCAATTCTATAAATTACTAGAAAATCTTATAAATTACTAGAAAATCTTATAAATTACTAGAAAATCTTATAAATTACTAGAAAATCTTATAAATTACTAGAAAATCTTATAAATTACTAGAAAATCTTATAAATTACTAGAAAATCTTATAAATTACTAGAAAATCTTATAAATTACTAGAAAATCTTATAAATTACTAGAAAATCTTATAAATTACTAGAAAATCTTATAAATTACTAGAAAATCTTATAAATTACTAGAAAATCAATATAAAATGCTAGAAAATCTTATAAATTACTAGAAAATCTTATAAATTACTAGAAAATCTTATAAATTACTAGAAAATCTTATAAATTACTAGAAAATCTTATAAATTACTAGAAAATCTTATAAATTACTAGAAAATCTTATAAATTACTAGAAAATCTTATAAATTACTAGAAAATCTTATAAATTACTAGAAAATCTTATAAATTACTAGAAAATCTTATAAATTACTAGAAAATCTTATAAATTACTAGAAAATCTTATAAATTACTAGAAAATCTTATAAATTACTAGAAAATCTTATAAATTACTAGAAAATCAATATAAAATGCTAGAAAATCTTATAAATTACTAGAAAATCTTATAAATTACTAGAAAATCTTATAAATTACTAGAAAATCTTATAAATTACTAGAAAATCTTATAAATTACTAGAAAATCTTATAAATTACTAGAAAATCTTATAAATTACTAGAAAATCTTATAAATTACTAGAAAATCTTATAAATTACTAGAAAATCTTATAAATTACTAGAAAATCTTATAAATTACTAGAAAATCTTATAAATTACTAGAAAATCTTATAAATTACTAGAAAATCTTATAAATTACTAGAAAATCTTATAAATTACTAGAAAATCAATATAAAATGCTAGAAAATCTTATAAATTACTAGAAAATCTTATAAATTACTAGAAAATCTTATAAATTACTAGAAAATCTTATAAATTACTAGAAAATCTTATAAATTACTAGAAAATCTTATAAATTACTAGAAAATCTTATAAATTACTAGAAAATCTTATAAATTACTAGAAAATCTTATAAATTACTAGAAAATCTTATAAATTACTAGAAAATCTTATAAATTACTAGAAAATCTTATAAATTACTAGAAAATCTTATAAATTACTAGAAAATCTTATAAATTACTAGAAAATCTTATAAATTACTAGAAAATCAATATAAAATGCTAGAAAATCTTATAAATTACTAGAAAATCTTATAAATTACTAGAAAATCTTATAAATTACTAGAAAATCTTATAAATTACTAGAAAATCTTATAAATTACTAGAAAATCTTATAAATTACTAGAAAATCTTATAAATTACTAGAAAATCTTATAAATTACTAGAAAATCTTATAAATTACTAGAAAATCTTATAAATTACTAGAAAATCTTATAAATTACTAGAAAATCTTATAAATTACTAGAAAATCTTATAAATTACTAGAAAATCTTATAAATTACTAGAAAATCTTATAAATTACTAGAAAATCAATATAAAATGCTAGAAAATCTTATAAATTACTAGAAAATCTTATAAATTACTAGAAAATCTTATAAATTACTAGAAAATCTTATAAATTACTAGAAAATCTTATAAATTACTAGAAAATCTTATAAATTACTAGAAAATCTTATAAATTACTAGAAAATCTTATAAATTACTAGAAAATCTTATAAATTACTAGAAAATCTTATAAATTACTAGAAAATCTTATAAATTACTAGAAAATCTTATAAATTACTAGAAAATCTTATAAATTACTAGAAAATCTTATAAATTACTAGAAAATCTTATAAATTACTAGAAAATCAATATAAAATGCTAGAAAATCTTATAAATTACTAGAAAATCTTATAAATTACTAGAAAATCTTATAAATTACTAGAAAATCTTATAAATTACTAGAAAATCTTATAAATTACTAGAAAATCTTATAAATTACTAGAAAATCTTATAAATTACTAGAAAATCTTATAAATTACTAGAAAATCTTATAAATTACTAGAAAATCTTATAAATTACTAGAAAATCTTATAAATTACTAGAAAATCTTATAAATTACTAGAAAATCTTATAAATTACTAGAAAATCTTATAAATTACTAGAAAATCTTATAAATTACTAGAAAATCAATATAAAATGCTAGAAAATCTTATAAATTACTAGAAAATCTTATAAATTACTAGAAAATCTTATAAATTACTAGAAAATCTTATAAATTACTAGAAAATCTTATAAATTACTAGAAAATCTTATAAATTACTAGAAAATCTTATAAATTACTAGAAAATCTTATAAATTACTAGAAAATCTTATAAATTACTAGAAAATCTTATAAATTACTAGAAAATCTTATAAATTACTAGAAAATCTTATAAATTACTAGAAAATCTTATAAATTACTAGAAAATCTTATAAATTACTAGAAAATCTTATAAATTACTAGAAAATCAATATAAAATGCTAGAAAATCTTATAAATTACTAGAAAATCTTATAAATTACTAGAAAATCTTATAAATTACTAGAAAATCTTATAAATTACTAGAAAATCTTATAAATTACTAGAAAATCTTATAAATTACTAGAAAATCTTATAAATTACTAGAAAATCTTATAAATTACTAGAAAATCTTATAAATTACTAGAAAATCTTATAAATTACTAGAAAATCTTATAAATTACTAGAAAATCTTATAAATTACTAGAAAATCTTATAAATTACTAGAAAATCTTATAAATTACTAGAAAATCTTATAAATTACTAGAAAATCAATATAAAATGCTAGAAAATCTTATAAATTACTAGAAAATCTTATAAATTACTAGAAAATCTTATAAATTACTAGAAAATCTTATAAATTACTAGAAAATCTTATAAATTACTAGAAAATCTTATAAATTACTAGAAAATCTTATAAATTACTAGAAAATCTTATAAATTACTAGAAAATCTTATAAATTACTAGAAAATCTTATAAATTACTAGAAAATCTTATAAATTACTAGAAAATCTTATAAATTACTAGAAAATCTTATAAATTACTAGAAAATCTTATAAATTACTAGAAAATCTTATAAATTACTAGAAAATCAATATAAAATGCTAGAAAATCTTATAAATTACTAGAAAATCTTATAAATTACTAGAAAATCTTATAAATTACTAGAAAATCTTATAAATTACTAGAAAATCTTATAAATTACTAGAAAATCTTATAAATTACTAGAAAATCTTATAAATTACTAGAAAATCTTATAAATTACTAGAAAATCTTATAAATTACTAGAAAATCTTATAAATTACTAGAAAATCTTATAAATTACTAGAAAATCTTATAAATTACTAGAAAATCTTATAAATTACTAGAAAATCTTATAAATTACTAGAAAATCTTATAAATTACTAGAAAATCAATATAAAATGCTAGAAAATCTTATAAATTACTAGAAAATCTTATAAATTACTAGAAAATCTTATAAATTACTAGAAAATCTTATAAATTACTAGAAAATCTTATAAATTACTAGAAAATCTTATAAATTACTAGAAAATCTTATAAATTACTAGAAAATCTTATAAATTACTAGAAAATCTTATAAATTACTAGAAAATCTTATAAATTACTAGAAAATCTTATAAATTACTAGAAAATCTTATAAATTACTAGAAAATCTTATAAATTACTAGAAAATCTTATAAATTACTAGAAAATCTTATAAATTACTAGAAAATCAATATAAAATGCTAGAAAATCTTATAAATTACTAGAAAATCTTATAAATTACTAGAAAATCTTATAAATTACTAGAAAATCTTATAAATTACTAGAAAATCTTATAAATTACTAGAAAATCTTATAAATTACTAGAAAATCTTATAAATTACTAGAAAATCTTATAAATTACTAGAAAATCTTATAAATTACTAGAAAATCTTATAAATTACTAGAAAATCTTATAAATTACTAGAAAATCTTATAAATTACTAGAAAATCTTATAAATTACTAGAAAATCTTATAAATTACTAGAAAATCTTATAAATTACTAGAAAATCAATATAAAATGCTAGAAAATCTTATAAATTACTAGAAAATCTTATAAATTACTAGAAAATCTTATAAATTACTAGAAAATCTTATAAATTACTAGAAAATCTTATAAATTACTAGAAAATCTTATAAATTACTAGAAAATCTTATAAATTACTAGAAAATCTTATAAATTACTAGAAAATCTTATAAATTACTAGAAAATCTTATAAATTACTAGAAAATCTTATAAATTACTAGAAAATCTTATAAATTACTAGAAAATCTTATAAATTACTAGAAAATCTTATAAATTACTAGAAAATCTTATAAATTACTAGAAAATCAATATAAAATGCTAGAAAATCTTATAAATTACTAGAAAATCAATATAAAATGCTAGAAAATCTTATAAATTACTAGAAAATCAATATAAAATGCTAGAAAATCTTATAAATTACTAGAAAATCAATATAAAATGCTAGAAAATCTTATAAATTACTAGAAAATCAATATAAAATGCTAGAAAATCTTATAAATTACTAGAAAATCAATATAAAATGCTAGAAAATCTTATAAATTACTAGAAAATCAATATAAAATGCTAGAAAATCTTATAAATTACTAGAAAATCAATATAAAATGCTAGAAAATCTTATAAATTACTAGAAAATCAATATAAAATGCTAGAAAATCTTATAAATTACTAGAAAATCAATATAAAATGCTAGAAAATCTTATAAATTACTAGAAAATCAATATAAAATGCTAGAAAATCTTATAAATTACTAGAAAATCAATATAAAATGCTAGAAAATCTTATAAATTACTAGAAAATCAATATAAAATGCTAGAAAATCTTATAAATTACTAGAAAATCAATATAAAATGCTAGAAAATCTTATAAATTACTAGAAAATCAATATAAAATGCTAGAAAATCTTATAAATTACTAGAAAATCAATATAAAATGCTAGAAAATCTTATAAATTACTAGAAAATCAATATAAAATGCTAGAAAATCTTATAAATTACTAGAAAATCAATATAAAATGCTAGAAAATCTTATAAATTACTAGAAAATCAATATAAAATGCTAGAAAATCTTATAAATTACTAGAAAATCAATATAAAATGCTAGAAAATCTTATAAATTACTAGAAAATCAATATAAAATGCTAGAAAATCTTATAAATTACTAGAAAATCAATATAAAATGCTAGAAAATCTTATAAATTACTAGAAAATCAATATAAAATGCTAGAAAATCTTATAAATTACTAGAAAATCAATATAAAATGCTAGAAAATCTTATAAATTACTAGAAAATCAATATAAAATGCTAGAAAATCTTATAAATTACTAGAAAATCAATATAAAATGCTAGAAAATCTTATAAATTACTAGAAAATCAATATAAAATGCTAGAAAATCTTATAAATTACTAGAAAATCAATATAAAATGCTAGAAAATCTTATAAATTACTAGAAAATCAATATAAAATGCTAGAAAATCTTATAAATTACTAGAAAATCAATATAAAATGCTAGAAAATCTTATAAATTACTAGAAAATCAATATAAAATGCTAGAAAATCTTATAAATTACTAGAAAATCAATATAAAATGCTAGAAAATCTTATAAATTACTAGAAAATCAATATAAAATGCTAGAAAATCTTATAAATTACTAGAAAATCAATATAAAATGCTAGAAAATCTTATAAATTACTAGAAAATCAATATAAAATGCTAGAAAATCTTATAAATTACTAGAAAATCAATATAAAATGCTAGAAAATCTTATAAATTACTAGAAAATCAATATAAAATGCTAGAAAATCTTATAAATTACTAGAAAATCAATATAAAATGCTAGAAAATCTTATAAATTACTAGAAAATCAATATAAAATGCTAGAAAATCTTATAAATTACTAGAAAATCAATATAAAATGCTAGAAAATCTTATAAATTACTAGAAAATCAATATAAAATGCTAGAAAATCTTATAAATTACTAGAAAATCAATATAAAATGCTAGAAAATCTTATAAATTACTAGAAAATCAATATAAAATGCTAGAAAATCTTATAAATTACTAGAAAATCAATATAAAATGCTAGAAAATCTTATAAATTACTAGAAAATCAATATAAAATGCTAGAAAATCTTATAAATTACTAGAAAATCAATATAAAATGCTAGAAAATCTTATAAATTACTAGAAAATCAATATAAAATGCTAGAAAATCTTATAAATTACTAGAAAATCAATATAAAATGCTAGAAAATCTTATAAATTACTAGAAAATCAATATAAAATGCTAGAAAATCTTATAAATTACTAGAAAATCAATATAAAATGCTAGAAAATCTTATAAATTACTAGAAAATCAATATAAAATGCTAGAAAATCTTATAAATTACTAGAAAATCAATATAAAATGCTAGAAAATCTTATAAATTACTAGAAAATCAATATAAAATGCTAGAAAATCTTATAAATTACTAGAAAATCAATATAAAATGCTAGAAAATCTTATAAATTACTAGAAAATCAATATAAAATGCTAGAAAATCTTATAAATTACTAGAAAATCAATATAAAATGCTAGAAAATCTTATAAATTACTAGAAAATCAATATAAAATGCTAGAAAATCTTATAAATTACTAGAAAATCAATATAAAATGCTAGAAAATCTTATAAATTACTAGAAAATCAATATAAAATGCTAGAAAATCTTATAAATTACTAGAAAATCAATATAAAATGCTAGAAAATCTTATAAATTACTAGAAAATCAATATAAAATGCTAGAAAATCTTATAAATTACTAGAAAATCAATATAAAATGCTAGAAAATCTTATAAATTACTAGAAAATCAATATAAAATGCTAGAAAATCTTATAAATTACTAGAAAATCAATATAAAATGCTAGAAAATCTTATAAATTACTAGAAAATCAATATAAAATGCTAGAAAATCTTATAAATTACTAGAAAATCAATATAAAATGCTAGAAAATCTTATAAATTACTAGAAAATCAATATAAAATGCTAGAAAATCTTATAAATTACTAGAAAATCAATATAAAATGCTAGAAAATCTTATAAATTACTAGAAAATCAATATAAAATGCTAGAAAATCTTATAAATTACTAGAAAATCAATATAAAATGCTAGAAAATCTTATAAATTACTAGAAAATCAATATAAAATGCTAGAAAATCTTATAAATTACTAGAAAATCAATATAAAATGCTAGAAAATCTTATAAATTACTAGAAAATCAATATAAAATGCTAGAAAATCTTATAAATTACTAGAAAATCAATATAAAATGCTAGAAAATCTTATAAATTACTAGAAAATCAATATAAAATGCTAGAAAATCTTATAAATTACTAGAAAATCAATATAAAATGCTAGAAAATCTTATAAATTACTAGAAAATCAATATAAAATGCTAGAAAATCTTATAAATTACTAGAAAATCAATATAAAATGCTAGAAAATCTTATAAATTACTAGAAAATCAATATAAAATGCTAGAAAATCTTATAAATTACTAGAAAATCAATATAAAATGCTAGAAAATCTTATAAATTACTAGAAAATCAATATAAAATGCTAGAAAATCTTATAAATTACTAGAAAATCAATATAAAATGCTAGAAAATCTTATAAATTACTAGAAAATCAATATAAAATGCTAGAAAATCTTATAAATTACTAGAAAATCAATATAAAATGCTAGAAAATCTTATAAATTACTAGAAAATCAATATAAAATGCTAGAAAATCTTATAAATTACTAGAAAATCAATATAAAATGCTAGAAAATCTTATAAATTACTAGAAAATCAATATAAAATGCTAGAAAATCTTATAAATTACTAGAAAATCAATATAAAATGCTAGAAAATCTTATAAATTACTAGAAAATCAATATAAAATGCTAGAAAATCTTATAAATTACTAGAAAATCAATATAAAATGCTAGAAAATCTTATAAATTACTAGAAAATCAATATAAAATGCTAGAAAATCTTATAAATTACTAGAAAATCAATATAAAATGCTAGAAAATCTTATAAATTACTAGAAAATCAATATAAAATGCTAGAAAATCTTATAAATTACTAGAAAATCAATATAAAATGCTAGAAAATCTTATAAATTACTAGAAAATCAATATAAAATGCTAGAAAATCTTATAAATTACTAGAAAATCTTATAAATTACTAGAAAATCTTATAAATTACTAGAAAATCTTATAAATTACTAGAAAATCAATATAAAATGCTAGAAAATCAATATAAAATGCTAGAAAATCAATATAAAATGCTAGAAAATCAATATAAAATGCTAGAAAATCAATATAAAATGCTAGAAAATCAATATAAAATGCTAGAAAATCAATATAAAATGCTAGAAAATCAATATAAAATGCTAGAAAATCAATATAAAATGCTAGAAAATCAATATAAAATGCTAGAAAATCAATATAAAATGCTAGAAAATCAATATAAAATGCTAGAAAATCAATATAAAATGCTAGAAAATCAATATAAAATGCTAGAAAATCTTATAAATTACTAGAAAATCAATATAAAATGCTAGAAAATCAATATAAAATGCTAGAAAATCAATATAAAATGCTAGAAAATCAATATAAAATGCTAGAAAATCAATATAAAATGCTAGAAAATCAATATAAAATGCTAGAAAATCAATATAAAATGCTAGAAAATCAATATAAAATGCTAGAAAATCAATATAAAATGCTAGAAAATCAATATAAAATGCTAGAAAATCAATATAAAATGCTAGAAAATCAATATAAAATGCTAGAAAATCTTATAAATTACTAGAAAATCAATATAAAATGCTAGAAAATCTTATAAATTACTAGAAAATCAATATAAAATGCTAGAAAATCAATATAAAATGCTAGAAAATCAATATAAAATGCTAGAAAATCAATATAAAATGCTAGAAAATCAATATAAAATGCTAGAAAATCAATATAAAATGCTAGAAAATCAATATAAAATGCTAGAAAATCAATATAAAATGCTAGAAAATCAATATAAAATGCTAGAAAATCAATATAAAATGCTAGAAAATCAATATAAAATGCTAGAAAATCAATATAAAATGCTAGAAAATCAATATAAAATGCTAGAAAATCAATATAAAATGCTAGAAAATCAATATAAAATGCTAGAAAATCAATATAAAATGCTAGAAAATCAATATAAAATGCTAGAAAATCAATATAAAATGCTAGAAAATCAATATAAAATGCTAGAAAATCAATATAAAATGCTAGAAAATCAATATAAAATGCTAGAAAATCAATATAAAATGCTAGAAAATCAATATAAAATGCTAGAAAATCAATATAAAATGCTAGAAAATCAATATAAAATGCTAGAAAATCAATATAAAATGCTAGGAAATCTTATAAATTAATAGAAAATCTTTATAAAATGCTAGAATTAATAAAAACAATCTTATAAATCAATAGAAAATCTTAGAACATAGGTGGAGCATAAATGCAAATATAGTCATTACAACATAGGTGGAACATAGTGCAATTAAATTACATGGCATCATCGTTTACTCGGACACTAATAAACTTCCTCTTTACAAATGTTCCTTGATTGTGATCACGCCGTAGATACGGTGTCTCCTCCGCCGCTAACAGGATGCTTGGGTCATCAGCCACTGAGAATGGAGCGGGTGCAGCCACGACCCGGTGCTAAAGGGCCTTT
>OAMR01001275.1:57398-83449 GCA_900205405.1 Echinochloa crus-galli | reverse complement strand
TCTCCTAGATTCCTTTTTGATTATCACATATGGACTATGGTTATTGCGTAGGCTTGGAAGCTATATGAAAGTAACAACTTACTCGCATTGGTGGACGAATCAACTTGGAGACTCCTTCTCCTCTCCCACCTTGCTTGTAGCCCCCCACTGCAAGCACTCCGGTGCAAGATAGTGCAGCGCCCCGACGCCCCATCAGGCGGGCGCCGACCTCACGGTCGGCACCAGGATAAACCCTTGCCTCATTGTGCTAGCTCTTGCATCAACCGTCAGGGGACGGGACACAGCGCATTCTGTGTGGCGCTGGGGATTGGCCGACCGATCCCAGCACCGACAACTACCTTCTTTAGAATTAGGAAGGAATAGAATAGATTAGGTAAAGATATATTATATTTTTTAAAAAATACAACATACTAAAGGATGGTGGGTTGATTTCTATAAATATTAAGGGTTTTTTTTTATAAAATTATGACGTACCGCGGAAACAATCCTTACTTTATAATTAGGTAGAGATTTATGGTAGGTCACTCTGGTTGACACGAGCGCTTGTTATTGCTATTCTCTTGGTAGAAGGCCATGTTCCTTTCAATAACAGGTGTCCTGAGCTGTTTTGGCCAATTTCATCATGTGCTGGCCTATAGTTTTTTGAAGATGCTAATATCGGCTTGCGTGTATGCGCTCGTAGAGTTGAATGTGACTGCATATCTACTTATTATAGATATATTGTAATCGGCACCCAACTATATACCAACCTCATGCAATCCACAATAAGTATATATATATATCTACTGATTGAGTGTGGTATGTATAAAAAGATAGAGAAAAAGGCCCCAATAGTACCCATATTATTGCATGCCAAAACAAAACTTCAAGAGGGCCATACCACACTCAATCATATCCAATCAATCACACATTCACACCCACCCATATATTAGCTCCTACTCTTCTACCTTCTTTAGGTATAATCGATTGATGGTTACATTATATTCATACTAACTACCTATATACTATACTGATAACGCGTCGGTCACTCTTGTGGATCGTTATGGCTAAGGGCACGCCCAAGAAGGTGTGCGTCGTCGGCGCCGGCATGTCCGGGCTGGCGGCGGCGCGCGAGCTGCGGCGTGAGGGCCTCGACGTCACGGTCATGGAGCAGCTCGGCGACGTCGGCGGGCAGTGGCTCTACGACCCGCGGACCGACGCCGACGACCCGCTCGGAGCCATGGCGCCGGTGAAGGTGCACAGCAGCATGTACGCGTCCGTGCGGCTGGTCAGCCAGCGCGAGCGCATGGGCTTCTCCGACTTCCAGTTCGTGCCCAGGCCCGGCGCCGCCGGCCGCGACGCGCGCCGCTACCCCGGCCACCGCGAGGTCTACCACTACCTCAAGGACTTCTGCGCCGCGTTCGGTGTGTCCGAAGCCGTCAGGCTCAACACCAGGGTCGTGCACGTCGCCATGGCGCCGCCGCCGCGTGGAGCTTACGGCGGCGGCGGGTTCTCGAACGCGAAATGGGTGGTTACAACCAGACGCGTGGATCCCGACGGCGGTGAGGAGGGCGTGGCCGTGGAGGAGGTGTTCGACGCCGTGGTCGTGGCGAACGGCCATTACTCCCAGCCAAGGCTGCCAAGCATCGAAGGGATGGCGGCGTGGCGGCGGCGGCAGCTGCACAGCCACTCGTACCGGGTGCCGGAGCCCTTCCGCGGCGAGGTGGTGGTGGTGGTCTGCTGCGGGGAGAGCGGCCTGGACATCGCGACGGAGCTCTGCGGCGTCGCCAGGGAGGTACACCTCACGGCGAAGTCGGTGGAGGAGGCGACGGCGCCGTCGCCGATGGTGTCCACGATGCTGGCCAAGCACCCCGGCATCCGCCTGCGGCCGCCAGTGGAGCGCCTGTTGTGCGAGGACGACCACGGCGCGACGACGGTGGTGTTCGCCGACGGCTCCGGCGCCGCCGCCGACTCCGTCATCTACTGCACCGGCTACACCTACTCGTTCCCGTTCCTGGACACGGGCGGGCTGGTCGCCGTCGGCGAAGGCCGCGTCGGCCCGCTGTACGAGCACACCTTCCCGCCGGTGCTCGCGCCGTCGCTGTCGTTCGTCGGCATCCCGAAGAGGATCGTCGTGCCGTGGTTCTTCGAGGCGCAGGCGAGGTGGATCGCGCTGGTGCTCTCCGGCAGGGAGGCGCTGCCGCCCGAGGCGGAGATGCTCCGGGCGGTGCAGGAGGACTACCGCGCCAGGGAGGCCGCCGGCGTGCCGGTCAGCCACTCGCACGACATCCCCGCCATCGATCGCAAGGTGCTCTCTCTCTCTCTCTCTCCCACCATATAATCTGCAGCTAGCTGATCTAATCGAGGACGCGCACGCGTGTCTGTTAATTTGGGCAGGCGATCTGGGAGTTCGTGTACAGGAACTCGGACCTGCCTCGCCTGGAGGACTGGAAGATGGAGCTGTTCATAACTGGCTTGGCGAACATGATGGAGGATCGCGACACCTTCCGCGACCGCGACGACGACACCGATAGTGTCCGTGAGGGCGTGCGGAGATGGCGCCGCGTATCTGTTGCTCAATACGAGGCTGCTCTAGCTGCTGCATCTGGTGGCGCAGGTGCACAAGCCGCCATGGCCGAGGGCGGCTCCGTCCCAAGTCTCAACTCTGAAAGCACTACATAACATTCTTCTTTTTCTCGAAGAGCTCAAGACAACATGGTTTATTCTTGGCATATATAATATATATAAATATATAATCGAAAAACGGACATGAGTTGGTCCAGCTAAGTTGGCATTGCAAGTCGATCCATTGGTTGGGAACAGTAAATGCAATAAAACAAGATGCAATGCGAGTACATTTTTCTTTTCTTTAACAATTGTCATTTGGAACCGTATTTGAATGTAACTAGTAGGGTGCACGTGCGCCACGCACGTGTATAAAGTGTCCACACAAGCTGTTTATCACACTACAATTCTCATCTGTTTATATAAATAATCATATTCTAACCTCATACAAACATGCCAGAAACATAAAAGACTCCGTCTACTCTCCACATCCTATGGCCTACCATCCAAACCTCAAAAATCACTAAAGTAGAGTTTAAATGAATTATTGAACATTGGTAAAACATATCATCAACCAACAATAGAAAAATGTCAATATCAAACTTTTGGAGAATCCAATACAAGGCCAATCCTGAGGAAGTTTATTGGCTTGAATGGCAGGTCAAGAAACCTACTTGATGCAAGAAAATGGGAAAAAATAGTTACAACATTTCAGGTGCCACATCACTAATTCAATACGTACACCATTAACTACACATGGAAACACATTGAATTGAAGTAATAAGATTTATAATTTAGTCTAGAAGGTAAAGAATAAATGCAATTACGAACTCAGATTAATTTGTAGTTAGTTTAGAATGTAAAAATTATGTGACCTGAATAAATTGGTTATAAGACAATGACTGTCCTTCTCATTCAAATGCCACCCATGATAGACCTGCACAGCATGGAGTCCTGAAATGGAGTATGATACCTGGATGCTCATCCTAGAAAACTAAGTATTGCAGCCCTGTAAAGAAAGGCCTTATAACTCAAATGCTAACTACCAAACTCTTCTAAGCAAAAAGCCAGTAGATGAATTATTAACTTTATTTATTTTGGAGCAGTAGAATACAAGAGAAACAAAGAAAAAATAGAAAACAGGAACAGGGGATATTTAAATAGTTTTATCCAACCTTGATGAGCGTCAAGGAGATCAGGATGCTGTCCACCACCCCACACCTCAACATTCTAAATTTCTACAAAAATTCTATTGGAAGAAATTATAAAAAGTAGTTGATTATAACTAAAACAAAAAAGGAATAGTTATATTAAATATATGTAGGGAGCCTATGTATATATCTAAAATAAAAAGGTAAAATAAAATGCATGGAGTACAAAATCATCTCTACCCTGCTGATGGGCCGATTGATTCATCAACCGTGTTTACATGACTTCAAATGATTAATGAACTTAACCAGGCTTACATTGTTTTCCTGAGTCCTTTCGTGCCGCTGTTATTGCTCTGCTCCAAAAACCAAAGCTTGTTATTGCTAGAGCTAATATTGCAGCATCTAAAGGCAATGCAATGGCCAAGATCATTCTTGTTCTATCTCTTCTTCTCCCTGAAAATGAAAGCTTTTCATGAGGTACACATAATATTAGCTAGAACATCAATAATCTGAGATGGTTTGACCATCGCCTCCGTATTGCCAGCGCTTCTGTCGAAAAAAAATCGATGTACCAATATTAATTTTCCCATTATTTTTTACTGTATCGATATTAATTTTTCTTGTTCATCTATCTATTCCCGCTGAGCTCATATCAACTACAATTTTGATAAACAAGACTGTTCAGTTATCTTTACAAAAAGAAATCATCTTCCAAAAACATATTCAAGTCAACATGTCAATTACATATTTTTCAATAGTCCAAACATATATCTCTGAGAAAATTAAAAGAGCACGTCTCATCAACTTTGTAACACAGACTAATTTAGCTAAATAATCTGGAAATAATGACCATCTATCTCTGAGGCATTTCAACAAACAATTCATGGGCAATCTAAAAACACGGACTGAGGATAAACTGCATTTTGTAGGAAAAAAACCAAGGGAGAGAAATGAACCTGCCAGTGGAAAAGGTCCAGGGACTTTGTACTTTAGGGCACGGTGAGGAAGATGGGATGCAGCCTGTAGCAGACCTGATGCAGAAGCGAAATCAAACCCGGATTGGAGCAAACGGAGCCAAGGGAAACCATACCTTCGCGGGCCTCGATGACCAGCAGCGGAGGACTGCACTCGGGCAACACTTCTATAGCCTAGAACAGCCAAAGGATTCAGGTCATAAAGACATCCCAAAATAAAGAAATATCAAACTTTGAGTTTCCATTGAATAAACTATATACATTGTGATTCTCATTTAATATACAACAGATAAGTCCTCATGCCCCGCACGCTATCACAAGTAACCATATAATATGCAATTGATTAATTGGAGAAGAGAAGGCAATTAATTAATTGGAGAAGAGAAGGCAATTAATTAATTGGAGAAGAGAAGGCATTAAATAAGAATAGCAGGAGAACAAGCATACAAAACCTTGTGGGAGTATCTACACATTAAACATGCCGATTTTCATTTTTCATTCTACAAATCATTAATCCATTGGCAACTTATTACATAATATCCTAAGTAAAAAATATTGCAGCGATCAGCCTAAATAAAAAAACGAATGATGATGTTGACAAAAATGCAAACAGCAAGTGTGCAGTAGAGAATCTGTCAAATGTATTCACCAGTCATTGCATTTTTTCCTATTGGTGACCAATCAGTACTAATAAAAAAGGAAACAAGAAAGTATGAATATCAACCATTCTCTCAAACTTTCACTCGTTTTGGAATAAAGATGAGACAATTCAAGAATAAAACAAACATTCAATTAAGCCCACCGGGACGTACACATGCATACGATAGGGAAGTAACACTAACAGGAGCACGGTACCTTGTGACTGATGCAATTCCATGCTCAAGGAACTTCTCTGTGATTGTAGCTGACACAACCCCAGACAGTCAACCTCTGGATGATAATGACAGGGATCTGGACCGAACTGCAAGACAAGCAAGATGGCTCTGGAACATATAACACTGTATGCACTGTTGCTATCATGCTGTATAGATACTACAAGGCTAAGAAAAAGGAAAATAGTTCAGATACTGCTAAAGAATCATGATAACAGGCCTGTGGGATGCAAGCAAAAATTCAGTATCTATTGATAACGTTTAAGTCAAACCCACCATAACATAAAGGGGGCATAAAATCTATTGATCATATGCAGAGACAATCCCATGAATCCAATTTCTTGTGTGCGGAATGAACAATTTACTAAAAGGGGACAATTGGGATGCCAAAGAATTTCCCTTCTCACAGTCACTCTCTGAATGCTATAAAAATATTTTCATTTGCATCATTAAAAGATTAATCCCTAGTGTCATAATGCTGCGCACTGATTCTATAAATTAAATGTAAGGCACCTCCTATATCAGGTGGAAGATTAGCACAAACAAGTCATTAGAGCCACGACTCAATTTCAGATCAAAACCCACATTCTTAATCGATGAACCTAATCAATCACAGATTAAAAAGAAAATTCGAAACAGAAAGAGAAGTAAACCTACTCATCTTGGCCTATAGCAAAGCACTACCTATCCTGTAGATCTAGTGCTCAACTGGAACATGCTCCTCATCCAACACAGACAAAACCAAGCATTAGCTACAAACATGTAAGCAAAAGATGGAGAAGTAGCACATGACGAAGAACTCACCTGACAAGGAATATGGCATTTCAACAAACAGGTGGCGTGCATAAGATTGCTTGAGCGGCAGGCATTGGACGCCTGGACGATGGACGACCTTGGCTTGGCGGCGACATCCACGCTCAGGCACCCCGGTCAGCGTCGTGACGGAGGCAATGCAGTTTTCCCCCGCACCGGCGCCTTCTCGAAAATCCCACAGGTAGCCACGGCCGCCAGGACGTCGGCCTCGCCTGCCTGATGGAGATGGACTGGTTCAGGTTCTCCTTCGATCCGTAGATCAGCGCCTGATCCAGTCCGGTCCTCCGGGGGGCGATGACGGTGAGGGATAGCACGGGACGGTGCTGACGGCAGGGGTGGAACCCGGTGGGCGACGGCCGCAGCGCCTGCATCCTCTCGCCGTCTCGCGGATGGACGGGGAGGAGCCGAGATGAGCCATCCCCAGTGCGCCGCCGCCGCTTCATGCGCCTCTGCCCGAAGACGGCGGCGCCTTCCACCTCGTCCGTGTGCGGGCGTGGGCGGCCGTCTTCCGCTTGTGACAGAGTGGGTGTGAGTTTTGGTGATCCCATCCTGGCGGCGCAGATGGATAGTACGGGAGAGAAGGGAAAGGGACGGGAGAGAGACGATGTCGTCCGTGATTGGGGATATTTAACTTTTTACTGGTTATAAGGGATGGCGACTCTCCGTAGCAGCCTAACGAATGTCGCTATATTTTTACCACGTAACGAAGAAACACGCTACAAAATACCACATTTGCATCCGTGGCACGCCAGATCAGCTATCCACGTTAGATCCGGCGCATACGGGGGTAGCAAATGACCCTCGATGCCCCCGGTATAGCCGCTGGACCCGCTCCTCTCCGTCTCCTCTCCTCTCCGTCTCCGGTATATCCGGCGCCTGCTCGCTCCGTCTCCCGACGACTCCGACCTGCCGCACCACGGCACCCGCGACGGCGTCCGCCGGGACCTCGCCGAGCGCGGCCGCATCGTGTCGCCGCCGCTCATGTGGGCCGAGGCCCTGGACCTTCTCCTCGCCCGCACGCGGACCTCCGCCGCGTCGCCGCCGTCTCCGGCTCCGCACAGCAGCACGGCTTCGCGCCTGCACCATCTCCTCCTTGTACGGGCTCCACGCCAGGTGCTTGTCCGTCTCCGTCTTCGCAGCCGCACGGGGGAGGGGGAGTGCCGCGGCGGCAGCTCCCCACGCCATGGTGCACGGTGGGGCGCGGCAGCTCGGACCCCAGCACGAGGCGAGGCACAAGCGCAGACGTCGAGGCTGATGACCGGGGTGAGCAAGCGACGGCCACGTGCAGGCGGCGACCTCGTGCGGGCAGCACAAGCGTTGTGGTGGTGCGTGCGTGGTGGATTTGGCGGCAGTGCCGGTGGCTTGGGCAGAGCGGAGCAGAGCCGCCGAGCCACTCAACGGCGCGCCACTCCGGCACCGGCTCTCCACACGCCTGCTGCAGTGGCTGCTAGACGCCTCGCCCGCGGGAGAAGCCGCAAGTTCGTCCACCCCCACGCTAGCCCCGTCGCGAGCGAAGACCCGGGCGGCGTCTGCTGCTAGAAACCACGCCGAACTTTCTTGCACCGCAGAAGCGCACCTAATGCTCACCGGCAAGTTTAGTCACCCATATTGAGTTTGGTCTCAATTATTCACATCCGAAGCTTCGTAGGTCTCTTGTAAACTGATTTTACTATCCGATTTTACAAATCAATGGATTGGAAAGCTGCAATTTCATTTTCCTCATCCGCCTGTAGCCGCGGGGGAGGGAGAGGGCTGCGGCCGCCGGAGCTCCGAGCGAGGGAGGGGCGCGGCCGCCGGCTGCACGAGGAGCTTCGCGTGGGGGAGAGGCACAGCCGCCTGCGGAGCCTCTCCTTTCTTGCTGCTTGGTGGCCGCACGCCCTGCACGGCAGCGGGCGCGTGGGGCGAGCGTGACACGGCTAGAGGTTGAAGGTGACATGACATGTGGGTCCCACGTGTAAGTGGGAGTAGAGAGAAGAGATGAAGGGGACAAAAGGGCATGAGGGACATTTTACATGCACGGGTGCCCTTGATCCAACGTGGACAGCTGCGCTGGCGTGCCACGTGAGCAAAAGTGGTAAATATGTATGACTCTTGCAACAACGAGGGTAAAAATGTAGCGGCAACCGTTAGGCCGCTATCTGGAGAGCGGCCATCTGTTATAATGGTAAAAAGTTAAATATCTTCCGTGATTGAAGGAAGCGGGTCGGGGGGGGGGGCGGGTACGCGGGCGGGTAGGTTTTTTCCACGGTGAAAAAGTTGAGTAGAAAGTGTATGGAACATCTATTTTTTTTCTCGAGATTTTGGTACTCTCTCTTCTCAGAACCCGATAGGTGGGTCCTTTGTGACAGAGTGGGTGTGAGTTTTTTTAGTGAGGAGTGTTTTCAATTCTCTATGATTCTTATAGTATAATAACTAGTTGGTTGCACGTGTGGTACGCACGTGTATAAGAAAACACGATGAATATTAACCCATGTATTATAAACATTGATATGATGAAAAATAAAGAAAATAAGACATACTTCATCCAACTTTATAAAAAAAAGCTCTTAATCAACTTTATAAAGAAAATAAGACCTACTTCATCGAACAATAAAAGCCAAGGCTATTAATTATAGCAAAGTACGCCAGCAGCAAAATTATATCTGCATGAAACTGGTATAGACCATGCTTTTCAATACAACCAACAAAGATTTTGTATATTGCAACTTTGTATTGTCAAAGATTCTCGAAAGGAAATAAAAACATTGCATTTTGTGCTAGTGCATTCTCCACCCTATCAGATAATTAGAGCACCAAAAGAACCATTCATTCAACAAAATATAGGTATACCACAAAATCACCGTCTCTACTACTCCCTCCTTCCTCGTTTATAAGGCGCACACGCAAAATAAGATTCAAACTTTACGATCTTTGACCAATAATTTACCCATCAATTTTTTTTTCATTTTGTCATATAAACTTGACATGGTTGGATTTGTAATCAAACGTACTTTCCAATGAGTATAAATTCATAACCATAACTAATATAATATAAAAGAAATGAATAGTTAAAGTATGATTTAGGAGACCGTGTCATGTTATCCCATGCCTTATAAACGAGGAAGGATGGAGTATGCGATAACAGGTGAATCCCCAATTCATGTAAGTAAAACATGGTTAAAAAAAACTGTTCCTGCATCATGTTATCCTGGTGTCACGTGCTGTTGCTGAGGCTGCTCCCATCCCTCATGTCGTGTACACCAAAACTTTTTCAAATGAAGACTCAATTCACTTGTTTTATCTTCAGTCGTCCTACACCATGCAGACATTTAGGAAAAGCCCCTAGCTTTTCTCTAGTACTCCTATTTGCCAAGCAGTTGTGTAAGATACATCTGAAACTACGGTTGTATCCAGTGCATGCGCACCTAAGCAATAGTTGCTCCCCTACCAGCTATGCAGATACAACATGTATCTTTTTGAAACTGAACCTGGAATGGTCCTGTACAACATAATTGTCGAACTGGTATTGAGCTAGCAAGCAAACATACCGGATAATCGCATACATCATTATTTGCTGTGATTTAGGATGGCCTGATCCCATGATTTTCCCACTGCTTTAAGCTTACTATTATTGCAAATGACACCTGATGGCTGTGGTTCCAACCTTCTGATGCATGATTGTTCTGACAAGCAACAGGCAACAAATAATGTGGCTGTGGTTCCAACCTTCACATAATTGTTCAATTGGTGTATTCACTATAGGACGTTTTGTGATGTCAGCCTTCTTTGATATTCCTGCCTAGATGTTCTGCATTTCCTTGCTCTGATCTTTAATACTTATTGCTACCACAAAAAATAAACCTGTGTAAAACTGGACTAAGTCTTATGTGGTTCTTTTCAGGTAGAGAAACTATTTTCTTTCACAAACAGCAGTAGAGTCGTCCATACTACGGCTTGAAGGAAGCAAAGCATCTCTGGCCCTAATTTCAGCAGCCCTAGCCTGAAGACAAATTCCTTTCTCTATTTTTATCTGTTTGTTAGGTTTGTTATCCCCATTTCTCGAGAAAAATCCATTCAAACTCTGCCTACGTTTGTTATGGTAGTTCTGTTCTTGCATTGTGATTATCTAACTTCCTTATATATGGCGGACTTCCATTATAACTGTTTCGAGTTGGCAGGGTAAGTGGTACCTGAATTTTGATCGGGTAATAAGTTGATAAATTCAAGTACCAAGTAGTATTGTTGGTTACCAACAGTAACTAGTTGCAAGGGTTGGAATTCTGATTATATATGTTTTCGTATGTTTCAGATTATCTACACCAGGGGATCTGCCTATTTTTTGTACCAGGATATATTCATGGATCCATCAAGAAATGGCAAAAACAGGGCTCCTCTTGGGGACGTCACAAACACTACTACTCAAGGTAGTCATACCTTCAACATGTTTTTAGTGTCATTAGGTGCACGGAATTGTTTTTGTGTAATAATAGTGTAACATTTTCGTGACAGGAAATCATGACACGGTTGGACAACGTCCGGAAGAAGAGGACCCTAAGGCCCGTAAGAGGCGGATGGATAGAGAACGGTATGCATCCATGTTTGCTGAGAAGAGGAATGAGCAGAACAGGAGAAGACGTGAGAGGAGGATGGAGAAAAATCCCATGCCTTATAAACGAGGAAGGATGGAGTATGCGATAACAGGTGAATCCCCAATTCATGTAAGTAAAACATGGTTAAAAAAAACTGTTCCTGCATCATGTTATCCTGGTGTCACGTGCTGTTGCTGAGGCTGCTCCCATCCCTCATGTCGTGTACACCAAAACTTTTTCAAATGAAGACTCAATTCACTTGTTTTATCTTCAGTCGTCCTACACCATGCAGACATTTAGGAAAAGCCCCTAGCTTTTCTCTAGTACTCCTATTTGCCAAGCAGTTGTGTAAGATACATCTGAAACTACGGTTGTATCCAGTGCATGCGCACCTAAGCAATAGTTGCTCCCCTACCAGCTATGCAGATACAACATGTATCTTTTTGAAACTGAACCTGGAATGGTCCTGTACAACATAATTGTCGAACTGGTATTGAGCTAGCAAGCAAACATACCGGATAATCGCATACATCATTATTTGCTGTGATTTAGGATGGCCTGATCCCATGATTTTCCCACTGCTTTAAGCTTACTATTATTGCAAATGACACCTGATGGCTGTGGTTCCAACCTTCTGATGCATGATTGTTCTGACAAGCAACAGGCAACAAATAATGTGGCTGTGGTTCCAACCTTCACATAATTGTTCAATTGGTGTATTCACTATAGGACGTTTTGTGATGTCAGCCTTCTTTGATATTCCTGCCTAGATGTTCTGCATTTCCTTGCTCTGATCTTTAATACTTATTGCTACCACAAAAAATAAACCTGTGTAAAACTGGACTAAGTCTTATGTGGTTCTTTTCAGGTAGAGAAACTATTTTCTTTCACAAACAGCAGTAGAGTCGTCCATACTACGGCTTGAAGGAAGCAAAGCATCTCTGGCCCTAATTTCAGCAGCCCTAGCCTGAAGACAAATTCCTTTCTCTATTTTTATCTGTTTGTTAGGTTTGTTATCCCCATTTCTCGAGAAAAATCCATTCAAACTCTGCCTACGTTTGTTATGGTAGTTCTGTTCTTGCATTGTGATTATCTAACTTCCTTATATATGGCGGACTTCCATTATAACTGTTTCGAGTTGGCAGGGTAAGTGGTACCTGAATTTTGATCGGGTAATAAGTTGATAAATTCAAGTACCAAGTAGTATTGTTGGTTACCAACAGTAACTAGTTGCAAGGGTTGGAATTCTGATTATATATGTTTTCGTATGTTTCAGATTATCTACACCAGGGGATCTGCCTATTTTTTGTACCAGGATATATTCATGGATCCATCAAGAAATGGCAAAAACAGGGCTCCTCTTGGGGACGTCACAAACACTACTACTCAAGGTAGTCATACCTTCAACATGTTTTTAGTGTCATTAGGTGCACGGAATTGTTTTTGTGTAATAATAGTGTAACATTTTCGTGACAGGAAATCATGACACGGTTGGACAACGTCCGGAAGAAGAGGACCCTAAGGCCCGTAAGAGGCGGATGGATAGAGAACGGTATGCATCCATGTTTGCTGAGAAGAGGAATGAGCAGAACAGGAGAAGACGTGAGAGGAGGATGGAGAAAAAAGTTCGGATCGACGAGAGTGAACCAACTGAAAAGGGTGATCAAGATAATGATTATCAAGACATTGATGACATGCAACCCTACAAAGAAACACCAGGTGTGTCTGCACATTGGAATTGTTAATAATATTGACTAACAATGCCAATACCTCTGTTCACAGCAATGTAATTATGAACTCTCAACTACATCTTGTTGTGACTTGTGTTAGCAGTTGGGAGCGAAATCATAAGTCAACAGCCGGATGAGGCCGATGAAACCGACTACATGAACATAGGTACTGGACCAGATGGTGACGAAGGTGATCTTTTCGCCTGTTTAATGCTGGTACCCTCGTAGCCAGATCGCTCTGGATCAGTGAGCTATGTCACTCACAACATAAACATTGGAATTGTTAATAATGTTGACTAACAATGCCAATACATCTGTTCACAGCAATGTAATTATGAACTCTCAACTACATCTTTTTGTGACTCGTGTTAGCAGATGGGAGCGAAATCATAAGTCAACAGCCGGATGAGGCCGAGGAAACCGACTACATGAACATAGGTACTGGAGCAGATGATGACGAAGGTGATCTTTTTGCCTGTTTAATGCTGGTACCCTCGTAGCCAGATCGCTAGATGTTCAGGTCATTTGAATGGTGTCTATTCAGGATCTTTGTTGTCTGTTGCTCTGGATAATAAATACTAAATGGTGCAGGCCTATCCATTTTAACGGAACATTCAGCTATGATCTCAAATCGTCTTTGGGTGTGGATGAACCAATGTCCACAAATTGTTTCAACCTTGGCGTACGTTATCGTGCGTACGAAGAATACAACAAGATGAGGTATTCTGAGAGAGGGTTTTGAAGCACTACCTGGACCTACGTTTCTGTGAGTTCTTTCACCACTATAATTTTGAACTGAAAAATATATTACAATGAAACACGAAATATACAATATCAGTAAGAAGTTTTACTCATATGTTGAACATGCACTTTGTGTAGATATTGAGTGATTTACATCGACATCCGAATTACCGTAAAAAACCCAGTGCTTGGTCGTTGGCCCAAGCGATTGGTGGATGGGAAATTATGGACTATGACCACAATCGCTGCAGATTTGTATGGATGCTCATTTTTTAATTTTTGTGATAAAATTTTATCTAATATCCTAATATAAATTATTTTGCAGACTCTTTTGCCATGGGAATTTAATAGAAACTTTATGTTGTATGTGATCGACCGCAAGAGTAAAAACATTACTATTATTTGCACCGAACCTATACGGGATTGTTTTAAAGATGAGCCATGGAAACAATACATTTTGAGAATGGTAGACATTATTCAAATGTATAGATCTGCCATGAGAGTACATCAACCTGGATGGGAAGAGCATCTTTTCGAGTGGAAGCATATAATTGCAGATGGAATCCCAAAGAACATTCCTAGGTAACTGTCTTTGAATTGTCATCCTATTGGCTACAAAAAATAATTTTTTTAAAGGATCTGGATTGACCACTGATTTTGCAACAGACATCTAACTAGATATATCATTCTTCAATATATGACCTCGATCCACAATGCAAAAGCCACTCTAATTTGTACGGTAAGTATTTTTTGTATCTTGATATGTACTTTTCAATCAAATCACATGTCATAGTATTACAAATTTACATATATGTGCTGCTTATATATAGGATGGCAAAACAATGCGGCAAAACTTTTTGATAGACATATTATGGTCGAGGGGGAATGCGTATCGAACGAGGCTTCCCAAAGGCGTACAAGACTACCTTACCCGTATCACAGGGAAAAGTCTTTAAAATAGAGATGCTCAGAAAGATTGTAATATTTAGAACTTATCGCTATTCTACAACTAATTGATGTGTTATTGTCATTGATCTCACTTGGTGTGAATGTTAATTTATTTGATTATTTGTTTTGTTTAAATTTAAATATTTATATGTGATTTGTTATAAATATTTTGTTGCCCGTAGCAACGCACGGGCACGATCCTAGTTGTTCTAGAAGTTAATAGTGCAATTCTTATGGGGGGCGTCTAATTTACGGGCGCCCACATGGAGCCTTTCGAGCGGAGGCGGATAAGTTAACAGGTACTACCTCCGGACGTTAATATAATAATATATGAGTAAGGATAGTATTTTTTAGCTAGCACTAGTTCATTTCTCTGATCTGAAACATCTAGTATTCTCCAACAGAGGGAGAGTAAGGTTTTCTTTTTGGTAATCAATCACGCGGAGTGGAAAAGTTATCGCTTGGAGCGCGCATGAGTTTTTTTTCGCTGAGCAATCCGACACGTCGCCGTTCTCTTTTAACGTGTATCCTTTTCTTTTAGCATGTGCATTTTCTTTTAACATTTGCTACCATGGGGACTAGGGGTTAATATTTGGGTGAGGAGTGAAATAAAACATACTTTCGACCAAAAAATACATCAAGTGAAATTTAAAACTAATACAATCGTATAGCATCTCACAATAGACACTTTTTGAGAAAAAAAATGCAAAATTAAAATAAAACATTCTAAAACTAATGCTTTTGGGGGAAGACGGACGACGGCCATGCTCTGATATTGGCTTGAGTAGGAAGAATAAATTGGGGAGGAGGTAAATTTGGACTAGTGATGCTTAAATTTTGGACAAATTGAAGGGTAGACAGGGAGTAAGTTTGGAGGTAAATTCGGGAGTGCTCTGATTTTAGCCAAACTGATGGAAACACGAGGAGATTGATCTGATGTGTGGAGTTTTGAAGAAGAACAAATAATGGTTTTTATGGCTGTTGCTCTGTATGTAAGGTCGGAAGGAGAACAAGCAACAGAAGAGGTGAGATATACTTACCACAGACAAAAAGGAGGTGACCTCATACAATGCAAATTAGACAACCAAACATACTCTTTGCAAGCCAGGACAAGCTTAGCATGTCAACCAAACACCCAGGCCTTGTACTGCTAGTCTGCTACAGCCAGGCTAAATCTGGCCATGGCTTATTCTTAGCCAGGCTTAGGCTAAGCCAAGCAACCACTAGTGTATGTGACTAGGAGAAGAAGCTAACCCAAGCAGATCCTCAAAGCCCAGCCCAGTCTCTCATCAGGCAAAACAGCTGTGTGGTGTGCGGGAAGGTAGCCCAATTAAGCAAGCCCAGCCCACCAAAGCCTCGCGGTTTCCAGCTATCCCCACCTCGCACTCTCGTCCAACCCCAACCCGGCACCGCCGCAACGGCGATATATCAAATCCTCTTCTGATCTCGTGATTCTCGTCTCGCCGTCTCGCCTCCGCGCAGCGACGCTTCCCCGGCCACCCCGCCCCATCCGCAGCCCATCGCCGCCGCAGCCTCCCCACCGTTGATCCGCGCTGCCGTCGCGCCCCGGGAGGAAGCGGATCGGAGAAGGTGAGCTACCGACTTCCCCTCGTCTGGATCCTCCTGTTCGTTTTCTTACGCACTAAGCCCTAGATCTGGCGGATTCGGTCCCCCCGCGTCGAATTCCGCGGCTGATTCTGGTTTCAAGCTTTAGATCTGATGATATTTGGCTGGATTTGAGCGATTCGTTGCTTGATTTTGCTTGGCGCTCTCGTTGATCTGAGTTTTGTCGCTGGCTTCACGGGGATCTGATTGGTTTCGTCGCTTTGCGGCGGATGATTTTCCTAGGTGATCGGCTGCGATGGCCCGCTTGTACGTCGGGAACCTGGACCCCCGGGTGACGGCTAGGGAGCTCGAGGACGAGTTCCGCACGTTCGGAGTTCTTCGGAGGTCAGTACTCTCGCTTCAGATCTCTGTGATTGGTTTAGCTTCACTTAGAATTCCATGAGTCGTCTTTCGTGTCGTCCGTTTGGGCAAATCATTAGGACAAAGCGAAGGCTTGAGATTTGTCCGTCATGGTGATAATCGTAAGGTCAAAATAAACAAATATTTTGTTTCAAGGCAGAAGTTTCACTTCCATGTCTTTGTGACAGATTATGATCAGTCAACCCCCTGTTTCAAGGACAATTGAGAATTTGGTTAGCATGCGAGCCACATGTTGCATTGCAAGTCGTCCTCTCTTAGTGCCAGTATGCATAAGATCTATGTATTGTATATTGTTCCACTAATTTACCTAAACAAATATATCACCTGATCTCAAGCATCATTCTGAAATACCCAAAACATTTTGCCTTCCGTTGTTTGAGTGGAAATTATATGTTTGATACTCCCTTACATGGCATAGTCTTTTCAAATTCACCTGGGATAGATTGTAGGCTAGCTTAATTGGACAGACTGAAAGACATGCCTTTTTTTTTCCTGAACAAAGGATATGATGTAATGTCCTATAACTTTTTGTGATTTTTCTGGACCATGAACATTAAGTGAACTTATTTACCTTTTGTATACCTAATGCTGTTTGATGCTGATGATTCTCATGCATTTTTTTTAAATTTTGTGGAAGCAGTGTTTGGGTTGCTCGGAAACCACCTGGCTTCGCATTTATTGATTTTGATGACAAGAGGGATGCTGAGGATGCAATCCGTGATCTAGATGGTATGTTGTGAACATGCTAAACCTTTATCAGCATGTTGTGTTAGATATATATGCCATTCCTCCATTTCAGACTTGACTGTTTTTTTTGTGAAGGATATAGATGTTTTTTTTCCTTGAGAAATATGAGTTTCTGTTAAATTACATCTTGTTTTTCTGATATATGGGTATATGGAATTATGATTTTGGGTTTGGATCATGGTTGCCTACCTTTTGTATCAGACGCTGACCATTGTAGGTGTAGGGGCATAGGAAACATTAAAAATGCTTTCTCTGATTACAATATTTGAAGTTTCACATAGGTTAACAACAAAAGATTTTTGCTAGTGTCATTGGAGATCGTGTTGATGCCCTAATGAATTTTTATTTCTCATCAGATGAAGTAATATTTGATCGAGTTCATTTTTTTGTATTCGATTAGCACTCCTTTTAGTTTCTGCGATTACATTCCTGCCATCCTCGTTTTATAGACAGGGTTGTGTAATTGTGTATATATGAACCTGTACCAATGTTTCAGTCCTTGTAAGGCCACCAATAACCTTATGTATTATGGTTTTGTAGGCAAGAATGGATGGAGAGTTGAGCTATCACGCAATGCCAGCAGTGGTCGTGGTGGTGGCCGTGATCGGTATGGTGCGTCTGAGTCTAAGTGCTACGAGTGTGGTGAGACTGGGCACTTTGCTCGTGAGTGTCGTTTGAGGATTGGTTCTGGAGGTCTAGGCAGTGGAAGGCGCCGAAGCAGGAGCCGCAGCCGTAGCCGCAGTCCCAGATATCGCCGGAGTCCAAGTTACGGTAGAAGGTAACTGTCATTATTGTTGCATACTGTTATACTTGTTGTGCTTTTGCCCCTGATTCACTGACTCTTTACTACTTATTAGCACATGTTCCTCTACATTGCTATAAATCTATAATGTGTATAGTCTTCATATCTAGTTGCCAAGCTCCTTCAGTTATTATTTTGTTTCATTTTGCCTCAGACCATAATGACACAATCTAGTTTTCATGTGCCTTCTCTCTCACGTTCATCTGTAGGGTTTGATTGATGAAAGGTCATGATCTGTGTATTTAACGAGTAAAAATATTCAGACTGTTCCCACATTATTTACAATATTTTACTATATAAATATGTACTTGTCAAATGCCCTGTACATGCTAATTACATTAGTTGTTGAGTGAAACCATGAATCTGATATAAACATTATCTTTACAAACAGAAGCTACAGTCCTGCAGCACGCTCTCCAAGGCGTCGTAGTGTGTCACCAGCTCCAGCTCGTGGACGCAGCTATAGCAGGTCACCTCAGTACAACCGTGCACGGGAGGCGTCTCCTTATGATAATGGGTAATGCAGATTTTAGTTACCGTATTTTTTATTCTTGGGTACTGAAATATTGATGCAATTTTACTATCAATATTGCTAGATACCGCCGCAGCAGGAGCTAGATATCTGTGTCCGATGAGTGTTCTGTGACAGATTGCTCTTTGGGCTGTCAGCTATGCTCAATAACCTACCTGGAAGATCCGTGGCCTACTGCTTGACTTTTGGTTAAGGTTCTCATAACTTTTATCTATCTTATTATGCTTGTGTCTACTTTATAATCAGTAGTGAAACTTATTGGTGGGTGTATTTATTGAACTAAGACCAGCTGTCTTTTCTTGTGTGGTAAAAAGGCATCGTCCTGCACTGCTTAAACGACTCGGCCGACTACGGCTTTCAGTTATGTCTCCATGGTTTTGTTCTGCGCTCTTCATTCTTCGCATGCCCTCGCATGCTTCGCTCCTCATGTTAGTCTGCCTACAGCGCCTCTTCGCAATCCATATGCTTCGTTGAAGATGCTGCGCGTCGCAAAGCAGTAATGATCTTCCTTCTCATACCATTTTTTGGTAAGGTTTGATTGTGCTGACAGACAAATGCAGCATCGGGTAAGTTTCTCCGTAGGCTGGGTCACCGTAAAACTGCACCTGCATCAGGAACTGCAGTATTTGCAGTATTTAGATGGATGACTCACCTGCACGCAGCGTATATTGCCTTCTTCAGACAACCCCAGGTAAGTGAGGGCCAGAAAGTGAATTGACCAGCCTGAGTGCTACGATGAGTCGACCAGCTTTGCTCTGCTCTGCGTCCGCCTCTTGCCACCACCACACGTTGCATTCAACAAAGGAAGACCGATGCCTTCAGCAAAGGAACTTCCTCGCGTTGTGCTTCCATCACTGCATGACCCTGATTGATATTCTTCGAATATGCCTTCTTCAAGCACCTCCCTGATTGACGTTCTTCGTAGACCCTGCGATGAAGCCGAATCCTCCATCCATCATATGCTTCCATTGTTATTATTTTGCAGATGATACTCCTTTTCTTATAATATAGTCCTGTTGGATAGGTTACAAATGTTGGAACTACTTATGGTAGAATGTCTGATGCTAATGGTAGATACGTAATGTTAACCATCAGATTGATGGCTGGATATATGTTTGCCCACTATATATGTTCAACCACACGGCCCTTTCTGCGCTTCCATTCCATGTTTCTAATCCCCAGTTTATTGTGCTTTTGCGTAAGCTCCTTTTTTTTTGCGTGAGCTGTCTAAGATGTGACACATTACTTTTCGTTCAATGCCAACAAACGATTAGTGGCACCGGACCTTAAGGTTGTTTTTGGTTGGAGAGCGGACTGGGACTGGAACGGAGCGGTTCCATAGTTAGTTTGGTTGACGGATGTGGGAGCAGAGCCGTTCCACCGAGCGAATATTCGCTCCATATCCGGGACGCGCTCGCTCCAGGAAATCGAGCGAACCTGTTGGCTTCCGTTGGCTCCCGTCTCTTCCCCATCCGCATCCACGCCTCCTTCCCGCACGCCGCCACTCCCGCCGCTCACCCTGCTGCCGCCGCGCTCCCGCCGGCTGCTGCCCGTCGCTCTGGGAGATGAGCGCCGCCAGGGATTGCAGCGCCGTGGCCAACGCGGCGCTGGGAATCGGGGGGAGAGAGGGAGAGAGGAAGAGAGGGAGGAAGAAGATGATTGTCACTGATAGGCGGGCCCCATGTAACGGTGGTTAACAGAGTAATAACGGTTTTTTTTTTCTCATCACTCCAACCAAACAAGAAATGGAGCCGTTCTGTCCTACCTCGCTCTCCAACCAAACATGTAGCATAAAACTGTTCCGTTTCTAAATTTTAGAGTGGAGCCATTCTACTCTACCTCGCTCTCCAACCAAAGGTATCCTAAGTGCCTAAGTTGTGCCCAGAAAACAAGGGCGAGGAGCAGCGATGGCTAGTTGCACCGGTGGGTTAGGTGCAGCACCGGTGGCTAGTTGCAGCATGCGGCAAGCAGACCAGGCCAGCACATCACGTCACATTTGAGAGACGCCGCTCGGCTCGCCGTTGCATTGCCCAGCTGGCCTTCGCTTGGTCACTTGTGTGTGAGCCAATTGGACACAGACTGTGTCTGTGTAGCGTTAATTTTTCTATACGTTTGTTATTTATTAACCATGCTATCCAATCGACACGTAGAACCGAACAAAGATCATATACTCTGCGCCCAACAGGACCACTCAAGGGAACAGCGGCACGTGCAATGTATTCAAGCGACACGACAGAGAATAAACAACTGCACAACGAAACCCGTCGGAAAAAAACAACAAAGGCAACAAACAATTATCCCGAAACAATTTAAAATGTCACATAAAATAAGATTTTCTTTATTACAAAAAAAATTCAACGTAAAGGTGATAGAGAAAGAGGAGCAATCATAGAATACATGTGAGAAACAAGAAAAAAATGCCTCTCTTTGGCAATTGATGCGCAACTTTTCATACGTAGCCGTGACCTTCTAGTTCATGCGTTTTTTTCAGACACCTAGACTAGAGGCCTAAGATGACTAAGAATACATTATCCATAATCCTACTTGTACAATACCTTTTGGTCATGAAATGGTGTTATTTTGGACTACACAATCACCAATACATTACTACTTTAATATTGAAATGTAAAAGCCTATAGAACTTTATGCAGCAAATTCAGCTATCCCACTTGGGGCATCCTTTCACTTGCTATTTTCTAATTGGCTGCGAGTGTAAAAGAAGCAGCAAGAGCAAGTCTGCGCCCACATTTACCCACGGGGCACACGCTGAACAGCAAGCTAGCAAGCTGCTTTTCTCTCGTTTATTCGCTTGGTTTATCAGCCACCAGCCAGCAGTATTTTTATCTCAACAGAAATCAGTATCAGTCACCAGCTAACCAACAATATTTTTCTCTCAGCACAAAATCAGCACCATCGACCAACCACCGGCCAAACGAACAGGCCGAGTTAGCTCCAAAACTCTTATATCATTGTTGAAGACGCCACAAAGTCGAAATATCACGACAACACTCCATTTAAGATTATACTTAAACTACCCAAACCGGACTGTACCTTACCTGCAGATTAGTTTGGGCTTCGCCTCTGAGACTGATTTAGTGATTTTTATTTACAGCAGCTTGGCAAAAAGTCAACAGTAAAATTTCCACATTTACCCCTAACAACCGTAGACTTCTTCTCCGATCGGTCAAGCCTACGGAGTGCACGGTCTCCCCGTCTCCTACCCGGCAGTTCTCGCTTTCCAACTCCATTCCCGGTCGCTTCCCTGCCCCCCTCTTCTCCCTTCCTCGAACTCCGCGAGGGCGGCTGCGATTCCCAGCGCCCAAGCACCTCTGCCGTTCTCCTCCCCGGCGAAGGGCCGGCCTCCGCCTGCTCCGGCGCCGGATGAGCGAGCAAGGCGGCTTATTGGGTGAGCTGCCGGTCACTGTAGCGGCGGAGTAGCCGGCTGCTGACTCCATGATGTTCGGTTCGAGGAGGGTGGAGGACGAGATGGCGCTCACGAGGCAGAGGACCGTCAGGTGAGCGCTAGACAAGAACCCGGTGTTGCCGTATTGAATTGGTTTTGCTGTCTGAGGGTTGGAGTCTTGGAGATATTTTGGGAACTTTGGGGGTGGTTGGTGGCTTGGAAGTGATCGAAAGCATGGGAAAAGGCGCAGTTTTGCTGCGAATTTTCTTGGTTTCTGAGGGGATTGGGGAGGAAGAGCGCTTTGGTTTCGGTTGCCAAGTTGGTTGGTGACGTACCCTTGGCCTGTGTTTGTAGTTCGTGAGCTCGTAGTTTATTCCCGTCAGGTACTTGAAATTGAGCGTTTGTTTTTAGTTTCTTGAATCGATTATCCACTTGGCTCGAGATGCTACCAAATTAGTTCGGTTCCGCTATTCATGTAGCGAGTTCCATGAATTCCTTAGCTCATTGTAATAGCTAGTGAGTAGTGAGTAGAATTAGCTGCATATGGATAGACGGGATAGCAAGACATGCCATTTCAGGGTACGCTGATGGCGATGAACTGATGACTAATATGAACAAGTAATCACTGAAGCGTCCAATATGCTATTTTTAGCGTTTACCTTTTAGGGCAATCCTAATGCTATTTTCATCTCCAGATTCCCTGATGAGAGGGCAAAGGCAACTATACCCATTCACCATAAGCAGCATGGGTTGGCTGCTAGCAGGCTCGGCTTGGGAAGTTCAGGGAAAAACAAGATTTTTGTGGCAGGAGATGACTTGTGGTACAACAAGATTATTGACCCATCAAGCGACTTCATATTGACATGGACCTATGTCTTCCGCGTGTCATGCTTCATTGCTCTGTTCATGGACCCTCTGTATTTCTATGTGCCTGAAATGGCTTACAGGCCAACCAATCCCCCTGCACCAACCACTTCTTGTGCCGGGAAGGATAGACGCCTAGCCATCATCGTTACTGTCTTCCGGTCAACTGTCGACCTCTTTTATGTCATACAGATGATAATAAAGTTCAGGACAGCTTATATTAATCCAAGCTCAAAGTTAGGGGTTTTTGGTCGAGGAGATCTCGTCAAGGATCATAAAGAAATTGCAAAGCAGTATTTGAGATCTGACTTTGCAGTTGATTTAGTGGCTTCGTTGCCTTTGCCACAGGTAATTCAGCTCATTTTCTGAACTGAATGCGGCAATGTTTTGAATCGCATCTATACTCTGTTCTTGACCTCTTGTTCTTTTTGATTCAAATGGCCACTGATGAATTACCAAAACCATTTTTCTTTTTAAGATTTCACCCACTCTCATTCACCATGGCCCCATGGTACACCTGCTTTCTTCTGGAAAAAAGTTACTAAAAAAAACCCATGAAACATGGCTTCTCAATTTCTCACCCTTAAAGATTATATGCTATAGTTGAGGGTTTGTAGATGGTGAAACCATCTGTCATCTGATATTTGATGTTCTGAGTTTTGGCTGTAATCTGAGTATCTGATATGACTTTTTTCCTTTCGTGCAGATCATTATTTGGTCTGTGATACCAGCTATCAAATATTCTTCATCTGAGAATGGCAGTGACATGCTGCTTCTGGTTTCTCTTTTCCAGTATATTCTAAGATTATACCTCATGTTTTCCTTGAATAATAAAATAGTCAAAATTACTGGAGTTTTTGCGAAGACTGCTTGGCAAGGAGCTGCATACAATCTGCTTTTATACATGATTGCTAGCCATGTATGATCTTTATATGAGTAATGCTTGAAGTGTTTTGCCATTTCATATCTTTGAATTTGTCATATGACAAAGATTGTGCTACCAAAATTTTCTGTCTTGCTATCATATAGTGGAACTTCTAATGGTGCAGTTCTTTTCTTTCAGGTTTTAGGAGCACTATGGTACCTTCTATCTGTTGATCGCCAGATTGCATGTTGGAAAAGTTTTTGCAATGGAACTGATTGCACACGGTATCTGTACTGTAGTGTAATACCAGATCCGAGCTGGAACGGGACCTTAGTTTTTTCTAGCTGTGATGCTAGTAACAATCCCAAATTTGACTTTGGTATGTTCCTGCCATTATTATACAACAAAACTCCTTACGAGAGCTTCCTGAAGAAGTATGTCTATTGCCTTTGGTGGGGCTTGCAGAATCTAAGGTATGACTTTAGCTGAACACATGTTCCCTTACGACTGTTAATTGAGTCTAAAAAAGACATTGTTGTTTATTTATTACTTGTGGAAGTTCAAATAGTAATTATTTTAGTGTTCTTTGTCAAAGAAAGAAATTCAGAGACATCAAAAGCAGATTTATGTTAAGTACTAATATGCAATCCTAGCTTGGGCTATGCATGAGAAAAAAAGCACGCAAAGTTGTAACAAGAAGAATTACTCTAATAATAGGTATTGATGATAATTTTTTATTTCTAACATGCTATTTTGGTGCCTTATTTCTACTTAACAGTTGCTATGGCCAGACATTGTCTGTGAGTACCTTTCTTGGTGAGACACTCTACGCTATATTCTTGGCAATGGTCGGTCTTGTCTTGTTTGCGCATTTGATTGGAAAAGTACAGGTACTTTCATCTTTGCTACATGCAATGGGAACTGGAAACTTGAGATTTTGGTCTTGATTTCTTCATACTTTCCCGTTCGTATTCCAATTAGGTTGTGTATATGCATTGATACGAATGTGTGATAGTATTTTAAATATGATAACATTTTAGATCATCTGAACTTGTTTGGTACATTGAAGTCATAACCAGTTCTTTCACAACGAACATTGTGCTTATCAAATTATATTATCTGCTAGACCTACCTGCAATCAATCACTGCAAGGGTTGAGGAGTGGAGAATAAAGCAGAGAGATACTGAGGAGTGGATGATACATCGGCAACTGCCTCATGAATTGCGGGAAAGAGTGAGAAGATTTATTCATTACAAGTGGCTTGCAACTCGAGGTGTGGATGAAGAATCTATATTGATTGCGCTGCCTGCAGATCTTCGCCGTGACATCAAGCGCCACCTTTGCTTGGATCTTGTTCGTCGGGTAAATTTACTACCTTTGCTCTCTCGTTTTTAGGTCAGCAACATAGTTGGTACTCCTCTAGCTGAGTTGGTTAGATGGTCTCAATAGCACTCCTCAGGTCCTGGGTTCGACTCCCCGTGGGAGCGAATTTCAGGCTGGGGTTAAAAAAATCCCCTCATTTGTCAGCACACCAAAGCATAGGTCAAGGCCCGGCCCAGGTCGTAGCCGTGGTTGGTTTGGGCGCTCCTATCGGGGGTAGTTGCAGTAGCCACCAGCCCGGTGGGTCATCTCACAAGGGTTACGGGCCCCTGTGTAAGGGTGGGGCAAAGGTTCGGGGTTTTCTCGACCTGCGTGAGAAGGTCTTCTTCTTAGCAAAAATGCCCGGTGGCTGTCTTACCTCCCGCAGGTCGAGTTTTTATTAGTTGAATGCTTATCTCTGATCAGATGACGAATGTCTGCACGCCACACATGTAACACTGTTATGGAAAATTCATAGCATCATGGATAACCTGATGACTATTTTATTATTAATATGCAATGCTGCAGGTCCCACTTTTTTCCCAGATGGACGATCAACTTCTAGATGCCATCTGTGAGCGTCTTGTATCTTCCTTGAGCACACAGGGCACATATATTGTCCGTGAAGGTGACCCAGTGACTGAGATGCTCTTTATTATTCGTGGTAAGCTGGAAAGTTCCACCACAGATGGTGGTCGGACAGGTTTCTTCAATTCAATCACCCTCAAACCTGGTGATTTCTGTGGCGAAGAGCTCCTCGAATGGGCTCTAGTTCCCAAGTCTACTGTCAACCTGCCATCATCCACTAGGACGGTGAAGGCAGTCCTCGAGGTTGAGGCATTTGCTCTCCGAGCCGAGGACCTCAGGTTTGTCGCCAGCCAATTCAGGCGCCTCCACAGCAGGAAGTTGCAGCACACGTTCAGGCACTACTCTCACCACTGGAGGACATGGGCTGCATGCTTTATCCAGCATGCTTGGCGGCGCCACAAGAGGAGGAAGATGGCCAAGGACCTGAGTATGAGGGAGTCGTTCTCCTCCATGAGATCATACGAAGGCGATGCCACCCCCGATCAGAATCTCGCACTTCGGAGAGGAGCTAGCATCATCAGAGAATTGCCTAAGTTCAGGAAACCATCAGAGCCGGATTTTTC
>OAMR01001275.1:25743-53354 GCA_900205405.1 Echinochloa crus-galli | reverse complement strand
AAAAAAAACCCATGAAACATGGCTTCTCAATTTCTCACCCTTAAAGATTATATGCTATAGTTGAGGGTTTGTAGATGGTGAAACCATCTGTCATCTGATATTTGATGTTCTGAGTTTTGGCTGTAATCTGAGTATCTGATATAACTTTTTTCCTTTCGTGCAGATCATTATTTGGTCTGTGATACCAGCTATCAAATATTCTTCATCTGAGAATGGCAGTGACATGCTGCTTCTGGTTTCTCTTTTCCAGTATATTCTAAGATTATACCTCATGTTTTCCTTGAATAATAAAATAGTCAAAATTACTGGAGTTTTTGCGAAGACTGCTTGGCAAGGAGCAGCATACAATCTGCTGTTATACATGATTGCTAGCCATGTATGAACTTTATATGAGTAATGCTTGAAGTGTTTTGCCATTTCGTATCTTTGAATTTGTCATATTACAGAGATTGTGCTACCAAAATTTTCTGTCTTGCTATCATATAGTGGAACTTCTAATGGTGCAGTTCTTTTCTTTCAGGTTTTAGGAGCACTATGGTACCTTCTATCTGTTGATCGCCAGATTGCATGTTGGAAAAGTTTTTGCAATGGAACTGATTGCACACGGTATCTGTACTGTAGTGTAATACCAGATCCGAGCTGGAACGGGACCTTAGTTTTTTCTAGCTGTGATGCTAGTAACAATCCCAAATTTGACTTTGGTATGTTCCTGCCATTGTTATCCAACAAAACTCCTTACGAGAGCTTCCTGAAGAAGTATGTCTATTGCCTTTGGTGGGGCTTGCAGAATCTAAGGTATGACTTTAGCTGAACACATGTTCCCTTACGACTGTTAATTGAGTCTAAAAAAGACATTGTTGTTTATTTATTACTTGTGGAAGTTCAAATAGTAATTATTTTAGTGTTCTTTGTCAAAGAAAGAAATTCAGAGACATCAAAAGCAGATTTATGTTAAGTACTAATATGCAATCCTAGCTTAGGCTATGCATGAGAAAAAAAGCACGCAAAGTTGTAACAAGAAGAATTAATCTCATAATAGGTATTGATGATAATTTTTTATTTCTAACATGCTATTTTGGTGCCTTATTTCTACTTAACAGTTGCTATGGCCAGATATTGTCTGTGAGTACCTTTCTTGGTGAGACACTCTACGCTATATTCTTGGCAATGGTCGGTCTTGTCTTGTTTGCGCATTTGATTGGAAAAGTACAGGTACTTTCATCTTTGCTACATGCAATGGGAACTGGAAACCTGAGATTTTGGTCTTGATTTCTTCATACTTTCCCGTTCGTATTCCAATTAGGTTGTGTATATGCATTGATACGAATGTGTGATAGTATTTTAAATATGATAACATTTTAGATCATCTGAACTTGTTTGGTACATTGAAGTCATAACCAGTTCTTTCACAACGAACATTGTGCTTATCAAATTATATTATCTGCTAGACCTACCTGCAATCAATCACTGCAAGGGTTGAGGAGTGGAGAATAAAGCAGAGAGATACTGAGGAGTGGATGATACATCGGCAACTGCCTCATGAATTGCGGGAAAGAGTGAGAAGATTTATTCATTACAAGTGGCTTGCAACTCGAGGTGTGGATGAAGAATCTATATTGATTGCGCTGCCTGCAGATCTTCGCCGTGACATCAAGCGCCACCTTTGCTTGGATCTTGTTCGTCGGGTAAATTTACTACCTTTGCTCTCTCGTTTTTAGGTCAGCAACATAGTTGGTACTCCTCTAGCTGAGTTGGTTAGATGGTCTCAATAGCACTCCTCAGGTCCTGGGTTCGACTCCCCGTGGGAGCGAATTTCAGGCTGGGGTTAAAAAAATCCCCTCATTTGTCAGCACACCAAAGCATAGGTCAAGGCCCGGCCCAGGTCGTAGCCGTGGTTGGTTTGGGCGCTCCTATCGGGGGTAGTTGCAGTAGCCACCAGCCCGGTGGGTCATCTCACAAGGGTTACGGGCCCCTGTGTAAGGGTGGGGCAAAGGTTCGGGGTTTTCTCGACCTGCGTGAGAAGGTCTTCTTCTTAGCAAAAATGCCCGGTGGCTGTCTTACCTCCCGCAGGTCGAGTTTTTATTAGTTGAATGCTTATCTCTGATCAGATGACGAATGTCCGCACGTCACACATGTAACACTGTTATGGAAAATTCATAGCATCATGGATAACCTGATGACTATTTTATTATTAATATGCAATGCTGCAGGTCCCACTTTTTTCCCAGATGGACGATCAACTTCTAGATGCCATCTGTGAGCGTCTTGTATCTTCCTTGAGCACACAGGGCACATATATTGTCCGTGAAGGTGACCCAGTGACTGAGATGCTCTTTATTATTCGTGGTAAGCTGGAAAGTTCCACCACAGATGGTGGTCGGACAGGTTTCTTCAATTCAATCACCCTCAAACCTGGTGATTTCTGTGGCGAAGAGCTCCTCGAATGGGCTCTAGTTCCCAAGTCTACTGTCAACCTGCCATCATCCACTAGGACGGTGAAGGCAGTCCTCGAGGTTGAGGCATTTGCTCTCCGAGCCGAGGACCTCAGGTTTGTCGCCAGCCAATTCAGGCGCCTCCACAGCAGGAAGCTGCAGCACACGTTCAGGCACTACTCTCACCACTGGAGGACATGGGCTGCATGCTTTATCCAGCATGCTTGGCGGCGCCACAAGAGGAGGAAGATGGCCAAGGACCTGAGTATGCGGGAGTCATTCTCCTCCATGAGATCATACGAAGGCGATGCCACCCCCGATCAGAATCTCGCACTTCGGAGAGGAGCTAGCATCATCAGAGAATTGCCTAAGTTCAGGAAACCATCAGAGCCGGATTTTTCAGCAGAGCATGACGACTGACAGAGGGATAGCTGATACATTATTTGGTATAAGGGAAGATTGCTATTTCTGTTGTGATTGTGAACAAACCCCGCTCACCATTGGTCTTCCTGCAAACATGCATTACTTTCAGGATGACAGGTGGTGTTGGTAAGAAATGCTGACTGGATTTTTGTGGTTGTGGGCTAACCTATTGCTAGTGCATTTTCACGGGATATGCATTCTACCGATTACACACTCCACTGTACATACATATATGTAGTTGTGTTGTGGCATTGTATTGTAGGGACCTCAACTTTAGAGTAGACGATTGTTGTGTGGGCTGGTGGAGCAGATTTACTTCCCCCGGCCAGGGCTCAACTATTCTATTTTTCCAAAGGGTGTAAATTGCAGTTAATTGAGTCTAAAAAAGACATTGTTGTTTATTTATTACTTGTGGAAGTTCAAATAGTAATTATTTTAGTGTTCTTTGTCAAAGAAAGAAATTCAGAGACATCAAAAGCAGATTTATGTTAAGTACTAATATGCAATCCTAGCTTGGGCTATGCATGAGAAAAAAAGCACGCAAAGTTGTAACAAGAAGAATTACTCTAATAATAGGTATTGATGATAATTTTTTATTTCTAACATGCTATTTTGGTGCCTTATTTCTACTTAACAGTTGCTATGGCCAGACATTGTCTGTGAGTACCTTTCTTGGTGAGACACTCTACGCTATATTGTTGGCAATGGTCGGTCTTGTCTTGTTTGCGCATTTGATTGGAAAAGTACAGGTACTTTCATCTTTGCTACATGCAATGGGAACTGGAAACTTGAGATTTTGGTCTTGATTTCTTCATGCTTTCCTGTTCGTATCCCATTTAGGTTGTGTATATGCATTGATACGAATGCGTGATAGTACTTTAAATATGATAACATTTTAGATCATCTGAACTTGTTTGGTACATTGAAGTCATAACCAGTTCTTTGACAACGAACACTGTGCTTATCAAATTATATTATCTGCTAGACCTACCTGCAATCAATCACTGCAAGGGTTGAGGAGTGGAGAATAAAGCAGAGAGATACTGAGGAGTGGATGATACATCGGCAACTGCCTCATGAATTGCGGGAAAGAGTGAGAAGATTTATTCATTACAAGTGGCTTGCAACTCGAGGTGTGGATGAAGAATCTATATTGATTGCGCTGCCTGCAGATCTTCGCCGTGACATCAAGCGCCACCTTTGCTTGGATCTTGTTCGTCGGGTAAATTTACTACCTTTGCTCTCTCGTTTTTAGGTCAGCAACATAGTTGGTACTATTAGTTGAATGCTTATCTCTGATCAGATGACGAATGTCCGCACGTCACACATGTAACACTGTTATGGAAAATTCATAGCATCATGGATAACCTGATGACTATTTTATTATTAATATGCAATGCTGCAGGTCCCACTTTTCTCCCAGATGGACGATCAACTTCTAGATGCCATCTGTGAGCGTCTTGTATCTTCCTTGAGCACACAGGGCACATATATTGTCCGTGAAGGTGACCCAGTGACTGAGATGCTCTTTATTATTCGTGGTAAGCTGGAAAGTTCCACCACAGATGGTGGTCGGCGGGAGTCATTCTCCTCCATGAGATCATACGAAGGCGATGCCACCCCCGATCAGAATCTCGCCCTTCGGAGAGGAGCTAGCATCATCAGAGAATTGCCTAAGTTCAGGAAACCATCAGAGCCGGATTTTTCAGCAGAGCATGACGACTGACAGAGGGATAGCTGATACATTATTTGGTATAAGGGAAGATTGCTATTTCTGTTGTGAACAAACCCTGGTCGCCATTGGTCTTCCTGCAAACATGCATTACTTTCAGGATGACAGGTGGTGTTGGTAAGAAATGCTGACTGGATTTTTGTGGTTGTGGGCTAACCTATTGCTAGTGCATTTTCACGGGATATGCATTCTACCGATTACACACTCCACTGTACATACATATATGTAGTTGTGTTGTGGCATTGTATTGTAGGGACCTCAACTTTAGAGTAGACGATTGTTGTGTGGGCTGGTGGAGCAGATTTACTTCCCCCGGCCAGGGCTCAACTATTCTATTTTTCCAAAGGGTGTAAATTGCAGCAGGATGTACGTTATTTGTTTGTTTTACACCTGTAATACCATACCTGGTTTGATTATTGATTGTGAAATTTGTGTTCAGATTAAAGAGAATAAAACTAACGGGCAGATTTTTTATATTTGTGTATCTTCCTGATTTCGTTCCAGTTGAGACAGGCAAGTCACAAAGAAGACTAACGTCGTTAAATCAGCAACAAATGGGCATGACTCGTACCGCCCCGCGCCCCAGAAGAGTAAATGAACACGATGATGGCTACCATTCTAGTCCAGATTCCAAATCCTTGTTGAAAAAAAAGTTATCGTTTTTTCCTTTGCCTCAACAACAGAAAATATTGATCTAAAAAAAACAACAGAAAATATTGTTCAGGCTTTACAGATTGATCCAACGAAAAGATAGTTCAGGAGAAACTAGAAAAGGATGCTACGCGACCTCTCACATCTGGGGCATTCAACCGAGCATAGACCAAAGGATGAAGCGACAAAGGCAGTAAACAGAACTGTCTCTTGAGCTCCAGAAGTTCCACCCCGCAGCTTCCTTCGCAAACAGTTCCTTCGCCACGTTGCTCTTGAGTCTTGAGTCTTGACCAGCTTCTGCATCATCTTCAGCAGGTCGGATTACTATTGTGTAATACTGTAGCATCTTAACCCAAGCATATCATTGAGCAACATATGCATATAGTCGACGCATTGAATCGTTTTGCCACTAGAACTTAAACTAATCCTACTACACATTTGAAGAATAGATGCCATATATTTTCATCATAGGACAGAAGTCACAGGTCACACAATTCCAATTCCTCCTAATCATATTGTGTATTGTCTTTGGTAAGCATCACACCTTGTTCAATGAACCAAAAAAGGTTGGCCTACTATGGAATCCTAAAATGACTTGTTTTTTTGAGGACAGAGGGAGCATGTATCAACCATACGATCAAGAAAGAAACGGTCATCCAAAAAATATGACTATGTATCAGCTGCTATAGGGTCAAGAAAGGAAGCAAGTTAATCTAACAGAAGGATGCAAAGTGTGGTTGCTTCCCTTAACCAGCTACTTTGTTGACTCAGGTGCCAGCAGCCACTCATCCATCTCCCAGAAGCTGATTTGATCCGTGGCCATCCCTCTCATATTCGCCTACCTGCTCTTGATGATATGTGACTCCCTGTGCTTGGGTGCTGCGGAAGTGTTCAAGCCATGTGTACAGCATCTGCAGCGACATTGACCGGGTGCGAGACACTCCAGCCCTGAGCCTTTCTCGCACCTGGTAGACGAAGTTGCTCAGGCTTATGAGAAGGGCAAGGCCAGAGGTCATGCCCGTAATGAGGAACAGCCCACCAAAGTTGCTGAAGCTGAGCCTGGAAGAGTTGATGCCATCGCTATTGCTCTCACAGGCTCCTCGGTTGCCGAACCATTTCCTCTCTATCCGCACCATCTCCTCCTGCACTGCGGGTGTCATGATGGCCTGTGATACGTCGTGCACCATGTTCGACCCTATTGGAAAAGCCTAAAGCAATACACTGAAAATCAAATCCCAACCAGTTTTTTCTACAGTGTATGAGATATCAGGATGATTAGTGCAAGAGGCTTACAAATCCAAAGCCTCCAAGCCTGTAGGTGGGGCCAACCATGGTGTAACCTTCACAGTAATTCGACAGGAAGACATTAAGGTAGGGTACTTCGTCAACTATTGCAGAGACCCCTCCATTGCCTGATCCCCTTTGTAGGGCCTCAGCATACTCCTCTACTGTGCGTGACGTGAGAGAGAGAGAGAGAGCGCGCGTGAGGAGGAAGCGATGCGCTTGCTTTTGGCACGCCCAAAGCTTTCCACGGAGACTGGAGCTGCGTGTGATCGAGGACTTCCCCACTTTCCTTGGACTTCGGGCTTGGCGATTCTATCCATGGGCCTCTAGGCTTTAGTTGGCCCACTTGGCCAGGCTTTGTTGGATCGGGGTGGTAGTTGACAGGGAGTAAAAAACATGGGAGCAAAATCAAAAGCCTTCATCAGTGAAAAAAAAGGCAGCATGCATGGTGCTATGCTATTACCACACCAGCCCAACCAACAATCCAGTTGAATCAGCAACAGACCCAGGAAAGGTTACCGCCAGGGAACGATGCTGATTTCCTACAGTACAGTTTTCTTTGGATAAAACAATAAGCTTTACAAAGTGTGGACATTCGCATTATTCACTGAGAAGCATCTTTGTACAAGTATCTCATTCTCTAAAAAATAAGGTAAAACGAAACGTCTATCTGTGTAACTAATATACATCCCCTTTCCGCAGCGAAAGAAAAACAAAAACGAAAAAACAACATAATTCCGATTGTGATTCACCACCGGGCAAAACCATCGCGTCGGTAGTTGCTGGACATGTTCCTGGTTATCCATCTGAAAAACAAGGAATAATAATTATTCAAAAAAAAACAAGGAACCCCCGGCCAGGGCTCAACTATTCTATTTTTCCAAAGGGTGTAAATTGCAGCAGGATGTACGTTATTTGTTTGTTTTACACCTGTAATACCATACCTGGTTTGATTATTGATTGTGAAATTTGCGTTCGGATTAAAGAGAATAAAACTAACGGGCAGATTTTTTATATTTGTGTATCTTCCTGATTTCGTTCCAGTTGAGACAGGCAAGTCACAAAGAAGACTAACGTCGTTAAATCAGCAACAAATGGGCATGACTCGTACCGCCCCGCGCCCCAGAAGAGTAAATGAACACGATGATGGCTACCATTCTAGTCCAGATTCCAAATCCTTGTTGAAAAAAAAGTTATCGTTTTTTCCTTTGCCTCAACAACAGAAAATATTGATCTAAAAAAAACAACAGAAAATATTGTTCAGGCTTTACAGATTGATCCAACGAAAAGATAGTTCAGGAGAAACTAGAAAAGGATGCTACGCGACCTCTCACATCTGGGGCATTCAACCGAGCATAGACCAAAGGATGAAGCGACAAAGGCAGTAAACAGAACTGTCTCTTGAGCTCCAGAAGTTCCACCCCGCAGCTTCCTTCGCAAACAGTTCCTTCGCCACGTTGCTCTTGAGTCTTGAGTCTTGACCAGCTTCTGCATCATCTTCAGCAGGTCGGATTACTATTGTGTAATACTGTAGCATCTTAACCCAAGCATATCATTGAGCAACATATGCATATAGTCGACGCATTGAATCGTTTTGCCACTAGAACTTAAACTAATCCTACTACACATTTGAAGAATAGATGCCATATATTTTCATCATAGGACAGAAGTCACAGGTCACACAATTCCAATTCCTCCTAATCATATTGTGTATTGTCTTTGGTAAGCATCACACCTTGTTCAATGAACCAAAAAAGGTTGGCCTACTATGGAATCCTAAAATGACTTGTTTTTTTGAGGACAGAGGGAGCATGTATCAACCATACGATCAAGAAAGAAACGGTCATCCAAAAAATATGACTATGTATCAGCTGCTATAGGGTCAAGAAAGGAAGCAAGTTAATCTAACAGAAGGATGCAAAGTGTGGTTGCTTCCCTTAACCAGCTACTTTGTTGACTCAGGTGCCAGCAGCCACTCATCCATCTCCCAGAAGCTGATTTGATCCGTGGCCATCCCTCTCATATTCGCCTACCTGCTCTTGATGATATGTGACTCCCTGTGCTTGGGTGCTGCGGAAGTGTTCAAGCCATGTGTACAGCATCTGCAGCGACATTGACCGGGTGCGAGACACTCCAGCCCTGAGCCTTTCTCGCACCTGGTAGACGAAGTTGCTCAGGCTTATGAGAAGGGCAAGGCCAGAGGTCATGCCCGTAATGAGGAACAGCCCACCAAAGTTGCTGAAGCTGAGCCTGGAAGAGTTGATGCCATCGCTATTGCTCTCACAGGCTCCTCGGTTGCCGAACCATTTCCTCTCTATCCGCACCATCTCCTCCTGCACTGCGGGTGTCATGATGGCCTGTGATACGTCGTGCACCATGTTCGACCCTATTGGAAAAGCCTAAAGCAATACACTGAAAATCAAATCCCAACCAGTTTTTTCTACAGTGTATGAGATATCAGGATGATTAGTGCAAGAGGCTTACAAATCCAAAGCCTCCAAGCCTGTAGGTGGGGCCAACCATGGTGTAACCTTCACAGTAATTCGACAGGAAGACATTAAGGTAGGGTACTTCGTCAACTATTGCAGAGACCCCTCCATTGCCTGATCCCCTTTGTAGGGCCTGAGCATACTCCTCTACTGTGACATAACCCAGCAAGTCCTCTTTGTGAAAGCCCATTGCCTCCAGCCAGTACTTCACAGTAGAACCATTTTGGTACCCCACATAGTCACCATTTCTTAGAAGATCTTGCACGCTAGTCACAGTTGGCTGGAGCCGCTGGACTGTTAGCATCGATGTCAAACTCGCCGTATAGCTTGAGGTCAAGATAAGCACGACAAATACCCATATGATCACCACAAATCTTGATAGGTTGCTCTCCAGCTTCTCCTCTAAAATCAACAAGTTATATAAGTCATGATTTACCAATCCTCTTTGGCAGCAAACATGGAGGAAATACTTACTGTGGGAGAAGACGAGCGTTGAGAAAGCAAAGTAAAAGATGATGCCGAATTGTTGCCATGGTGTGCCACGGAATTCAGGGTTTATTCTGTGCTCGATTGCCCACACAACAAAACCAGTTAAGAAGAAGAAGGCAAGGCTGGTGATCCAGAGGGCACCAGTCATCGGCTGCAGGAAGATCCACATGCTACTGCTTGAATCTTTCTTCAGTAGCACGATCATTGATAGCCCTGTGTCGGTGAAGGGCAATGTGAAGGCTACCTTATCCATCCTCCTCATCGTGATTGTTGTGTCACCAACCATGGCATCAGCTTTCTGCAACCATCACTGCAAGTTATTGTTCACAGAAATCGCTTCAAAATCTCCAATCGCCATATCGAGTACATCTTTCATATCTATACTAACCTTTTCATATACCAGATCCAGAAGATTGTCATAATTGCCAGTGTAAGTAAATGGAACATATTGGTAGGCCACTGGATAGGGCAGGTTCTTCATCAGCACATCAAACACATCGATGCAGTAACCTGTAATAAGATAAGTGTTGGTTGTTGGACTGTAGGAAACCTCTACGAGTTGATTGAACCGAGGTCTTGAAGGCACAGCAATATGAAGCGGCCTTCCTGTCGAAGACACGTCCCACCCTCTCGGAGCAATTACTATATCACCTGGCCATATGATTTGTTTGAGCCCTTTCTCATTATTAGATTTTAAATTCCTAGAGATCCCAGATTCAGGTGTCCAGAATCCAACTGTCCTTGCACCTTTACCGATGATGTTAATGACCTCATATGTTGATAGCTGAAGCTGTCCATTTACCAGCCTGAATTTCCCAGCTAGCCCATCAAATGTTGTGTTGAGCACAGCGCTTAGAAGTGTCGTTCCAGGTGTTGAGCTCGAAACTCTGTATTTATTAACTGCTGTAGCAAGAGACCATGCTGTGTCATACGCCCAGAGTAGAGACACACTTGGGTTAGGGACATCTCGAATGCCCAAATTCTCCAGCTGGAACCTCTCCTTGAACCTTACAGTGAAGTTCATCAAACGGTCAGTTGCCTGGACATAAGATCGGAATGTGACAATCCCTTGCATGTCAACAAACCTGTTAGGACCAAGGCTGTCCACTGCACTGCCAATGCCGGCTGTGGCTATCCAGACATAGCCATCAGACATCATATCAGCAACAGAGGCCCGGTGGAAGACGCGAGCTGCAAGATCTGGGAGCATGTGTACAATAAACACCCGTGTGGAATTCTCCTTAAGGTTGTATATTACTTTGTCCAGGTATCCCTCAGTCGCACCAATGGGTAAAGCTAAACTATCTGTTATCCGAATGTTGTAACCCTGAAGGGTGTACACAAGCTCAGGAAGAATGCCAGCTCCATATGGCGAGTCTTCATACACCAAGATGGCAGTCCGCCATGTGAACATATCAAGGATGGAAGCAATCAACTTGGCTTGAGAGGAGGCAATAGGTGCAGTATGCAGAAGGAATGGTGTTAATGATGGCATCAATACTGCAGAAACTGGAGCGAGTGAGAGGATTGGAGTGAGCGTGTGATTCCCAAGGTAGGCAATGTACTCAGCTTCTGCTGAAGTCAGAGGCCCAATAATTGCTTGAACTTGATGATTTAGGATCAGATCATCGGCTGCAAGCACATCAGCACAGTATACATTAGTACATTCAATGTTGATGGAATCAGATACAGATCCAACTTGATGTTTTAGTGCGCTATGGCTTGCTGACAAGTAATACAGAAGATTAGCAGAACATGCACATATACAGTTTTTTCTACAGTGTATGAGATATCAGGATGATTAGTGCAAGAGGCTTACAATCCAAAGCCTCCAGCCTGTAGGTGGGGCCAACCATGGTGTAACTTCACAGTAATTCGACAGGAAGACATTAAGGTAGGGTACTTCGTCAACTATTGCAGAGACCCCTCCATTGCCTGATCCCCTTTGTAGGGCCTGAGCATACTCCTCTACTGTCATAACCCAGCAAGTCCTCTTTGTGAAAGCCCATTGCCTCAGCAGTACTTCACAGTAGAACCATTTGGTACCCACATAGTCACCATTTCTTAGAAGATCTTGCACGCTAGTCACAGTTGGCTGGAGCCGCTGGACTGTTAGCATCGATGTCAAACTCGCCGTATAGCTTGAGGTCAAGATACACGAAAATACCCATATGATCACCACAAATCTTGATAGTTGCTCTCCAGCTTCTCCTCTAAAATCAACAAGTTATATAAGTCATGATTTACCAATCCTCTTGGCAGCAAACATGGAGGAAATACTTACTGTGGGAGAAGACGAGCGTTGAGAAAGCAAAGTAAAAGATGATGCCGAATTGTTGCCATGGTGTGCCACGGAATTCAGGGTTTATTCTGTGCTCGATTGCCCACACACAAAACCAGTTAAGAAGAAGAAGGCAAGGCTGGTGATCCAGAGGGCACCAGTCATCGGCTGCAGGAAGATCCACATGCTACTGCTTGAATCTTTCTTCAGTAGCACGATCATTGATAGCCCTGTGTCGGTGAAGGGCAATGTGAAGGCTACCTTATCCATCCTCCTCATCGTGATTGTTGTGTCACCAACCATGGCATCAGCTTTCTGCAACCATCACTGCAAGTTATTGTTCACAGAAATCGCTTCAAAATCTCCAATCGCCATATCGAGTACATCTTTCATATCTATACTAACCTTTTCATATACCAGATCCAGAAGATTGTCATAATTGCCAGTGTAAGTAAATGGAACATATTGGTAGGCCACTGGATAGGGCAGGTTCTTCATCAGCACATCAAACACATCGATGCAGTAACCTGTAATAAGATAAGTGTTGGTTGTTGGACTGTAGGAAACCTCTACGAGTTGATTGAACCGAGGTCTTGAAGGCACAGCAATATGAAGCGGCCTTCCTGTCGAAGACACGTCCCACCCTCTCGGAGCAATTACTATATCACCTGGCCATATGATTTGTTTGAGCCCTTTCTCATTATTAGATTTTAAATTCCTAGAGATCCCAGATTCAGGTGTCCAGAATCCAACTGTCCTTGCACCTTTACCGATGATGTTAATGACCTCATATGTTGATAGCTGAAGCTGTCCATTTACCAGCCTGAATTTCCCAGCTAGCCCATCAAATGTTGTGTTGAGCACAGCGCTTAGAAGTGTCGTTCCAGGTGTTGAGCTCGAAACTCTGTATTTATTAACTGCTGTAGCAAGAGACCATGCTGTGTCATACGCCCAGAGTAGAGACACACTTGGGTTAGGGACATCTCGAATGCCCAAATTCTCCAGCTGGAACCTCTCCTTGAACCTTACAGTGAAGTTCATCAAACGGTCAGTTGCTCCCACCCTCTCGGATCGATTTATATATCACCTTTCCATATGATTTGTTTGAGCCCTTTCTCATTATTAGATTTTAAATTCCTAGAGATCCCAGATTCAGGTGTCCAGAATCCAACTGTCCTTGCACCTTTACCGATGATGTTAATGACCTCATATGTTGATAGCTGAAGCTGTCCATTTACCAGCCTGAATTTCCCAGCTAGCCCATCAAATGTTGTGTTGAGCACAGCGCTTAGAAGTGTCGTTCCAGGTGTTGAGCTCGAAACTCTGTATTTATTAACTGCTGTAGCAAGAGACCATGCTGTGTCATACGCCCAGAGTAGAGACACACTTGGGTTAGGGACATCTCGAATGCCCAAATTCTCCAGCTGGAACCTCTCCTTGAACCTTACAGTGAAGTTCATCAAACGGTCAGTTGCCTGGACATAAGATCGGAATGTGACAATCCCTTGCATGTCAACAAACCTGTTAGGACCAAGGCTGTCCACTGCACTGCCAATGCCGGCTGTGGCTATCCAGACATAGCCATCAGACATCATATCAGCAACAGAGGCCCGGTGGAAGACGCGAGCTGCAAGATCTGGGAGCATGTGTACAATAAACACCCGTGTGGAATTCTCCTTAAGGTTGTATATTACTTTGTCCAGGTATCCCTCAGTCGCACCAATGGGTAAAGCTAAACTATCTGTTATCCGAATGTTGTAACCCTGAAGGGTGTACACAAGCTCAGGAAGAATGCCAGCTCCATATGGCGAGTCTTCATACACCAAGATGGCAGTCCGCCATGTGAACATATCAAGGATGGAAGCAATCAACTTGGCTTGAGAGGAGGCAATAGGTGCAGTATGCAGAAGGAATGGTGTTAATGATGGCATCAATACTGCAGAAACTGGAGCGAGTGAGAGGATTGGAGTGAGCGTGTGATTCCCAAGGTAGGCAATGTACTCAGCTTCTGCTGAAGTCAGAGGCCCAATAATTGCTTGAACTTGATGATTTAGGATCAGATCATCGGCTGCAAGCACATCAGCACAGTATACATTAGTACATTCAATGTTGATGGAATCAGATACAGATCCAACTTGATGTTTTAGTGCGCTATGGCTTGCTGACAAGTAATACAGAAGATTAGCAGAACATGCACATATACAGATATACTGAAACCTGGGTACTTGGTAAGTTCTAGTTAGTAGTTTCTTACACATTATCGATTCAGATGTTCCTATGAGTGTCAATTATACTCCATCCAAGCATACATACAAAATTTAATTTCCAAAGTCCACTTCTAACAGGGATGTAAAACAGTCTGCTTCTACCAGGGCAAAAGGCTAATGGACCTGTATATAAATAGTGGCAGAGCTCGCGGAGGAATTGAGAGGGGGCCAATAAGAGCGGATTAGCATACATAGAGCAATTGCTCTAAGTAGTGAAATTAGCTATTGCCTTAACAAATTGAAAAGGCAGCCCACACCCCACCTTAACTATAAAGATGCTCTGCCACTACATATATGAGAAATTCACACAACTACTCCAGTGATACCAAATAAAAAGCTGAACAGTGCATCAAACTCTACAAATTAACACTTGGAGCAGAGATTAGATATCAGGAGTAAGGTACAGCGTTGAAGGTATCAATGAATTTGTTGTGCTATAGACAACCAAATAAAATACAGCTCATCAAAGAAATTACAAATGTAAATGTGTGGGAGTTGGATGATTCTAGAACTTAAAACACAAAATTTGATGATTGGTGGGAAGGATACTCCACAAAGTGTATGAAGACCCAGCCAAGTTATACCGGACTTAATCGTCCTAGTGTTCTAAGAGTTGGGCATTTTCTTTAAGCCAACATGATGGATGCTTGATTTAAGACCACTAATCCAGGATGAAGTGGATGCGGTGGATGCAAATTGGAGCTAAATACATCGCAAGATTGTAGTGCACCGACAGCAGTCTAGGGCTTGTGCTTGTGCCTCTGCGTGTACTTCCTTGCTTACCTTCTGTGCTTGATTTATCTTTTCAATCTTTTTCTGTTCTCTATTTCCCTTGTGTACTGATTCTTTAATCCTCCAATGAAATGTATCAGAGCTCACTGCCCCCTCTATTATTTTTCTTTTAAAAACAAAGACGAGGAATTCAATCTTCAAATTATCCAATCCGTGTAATTTCCTCTAAATGTCCACCTATTCAAACTACTTTCATAACTACCATATGTCTTCATGTACAAAAACAAAGCTACACTTAACCCACTCCAATTCGATACTTGCCACTCCAGTACTGCTATTAGGTTCTTAAACCTTGACATATATATGACACTGCCATCTTTTCATTCATTTACCTCTCGTGTGAAATCATGTACTTACCCCTCCATATATGAATCGAATGATCGATCTAATTGCTCGAGGAACGCGTACCTTTCTCCTTGGGGATTCACGAATACAGGGAAAGGGGCGACGAGGACGCGGCGGAGCTCAACCAGGAGGCAGATACATCCTGGGTCAGGGGGAATCAGCATTAGCCTCGACCCGGGACTTTTGGGGCGCAGCGACGGCGCCATTGAGATCGAGCCCGGCATGACTAGTGGCCCGGAGTTCAGGGGCTGGGTGAGTGGGGGTGTGCACGGAATAGGAATCGCGCCAGATGACTCCGATGCTACCTCAACGCAGCGGTCAAAGGGCGGCGTAGGGGTCCGCGGGGTCGATGGTGGCGGCGGCGGCGAGCTCCAGAGCCGCCTCGGTGCCGGCGAGTGGCGCGCGGCAGGGCTCGGAACGAGGCAAAAAGGTTATTTCGTGCAAAAAGAGAAGCAATTTGCTAAAAAGTTTGACCGTTGTAGTTTGCTATACGAAAATGATATGGACTTATCATTACATGTTTTTAATAAAAACATTTACTTATGAATACTTGTAGAAATTAATGTAAGAATACTTATGTACGATGGAGCCTACTATTTACCGAAACAAGTAAAAAGGAATATAGATAGCATCAAAATTTTACATACAATATTGATGATTCACAAGTGTACAAATTTTGACTACCCGAAGTCTCCTCACAAGATATCAAAATCATCAAACAGAAAAAAGGGACCGGATGAGTATGTAGTGGCAAAGCTAAAATTTTACAAGCTAAATTTCTTTTCAGCAAACTTAAGTAAACTTCTATTTTTTTAAAATGATATTACCACTTAAGTTTGACATAAACTTTTAGAACAAAGGAGAAATAAAGAAAATTTCTTAAAGGTTTAAATCATAGGCAAGGAAACTCCTATGAAGCATGTATGTATTAAATGATCAAATCTTTAGAACAAAATTTTGTTTCATATGGAATTTTAACTTCTTATTGTGTTGAAACAATGGATAATATAGTCTGTTTTTTTAGCACGATAATATAGTCTGTTGGCAAGCGTTGCCGGTGTGCACGCTGCCCACCAGGGTTCGATCCCTTAGATCGGCGCTGGTGTCTCACATTAAGGAATTGAGACCCACCCATCGTCTACGCAGTCATGGGTAGCTTCGGTGATCTTTAGAAAGACGCGGTCTTCGTATCTTTGTGTAGTTGTAGGTTTGTTTGTACGCGTGGTGTGAGTGAGGTGTGCATGAGTGAAGTAGGTGTGCGTACGTGTATGAATCGATACTACAGCTGTACCTAGATGAGAGGCTTAAAAAATAGAGAATATTTCTCTGATATATATATATATATATTTTAATGCTTCGTTGTCATTCACACAGTTTTATGTGTGGTATTTTATTTGTCTGGTATTTTATTAGTTTTTTTTCAACACCACGTCAATCTCAGCTAGCGACGTCGTTTATTGTTGGACAGGCTCTTACCGGCATGTGCCGCCGTGACGACGTCTCCCCTGGAGTCCCTGACGAGCAGGACCACCCGCCGCCTGCCGGAGTCGGCATGCGCGGCGGAGAATACACTCGGCAAAGAATTGAGTTTTTTTGTTTTTAAAGCGCAAGTGATTCAAATAATAAAATATAAGAAGGAGTCGGCATGCGCGCGGCGCCATAGAAGTCGTCCAGCGCCATGGAGATACAGGTCAGGCTCTTCCTCCCCACGTCGCTCGTCAGGTCCAGCACCACGCCGACACGCACGGCCGCCGCCTCCGTCGCCGCCGCCGGCAACGGCACGTCGCACCAGACTCGCAGAAGGAGCAAAACTGGAGCGAGGCTGGGAATGAGACGGTTGCTGTGCCTCGATGACCACTCCATCCTTGCAGCAGACAGCTGAGCTCGAGGCTTGAGTTGAGTGCTCCCATTGAAGGGGCACGTCATTTATAAGCGCGCGTGGAAAGATGCTACGTACCGACGTGTGTGATCAAGCCGTCCGCATCGGCGAGAAGTAGCTTCGAATTTCTCCAGCGGCGCTAGCACTTAGTGACCACTGACCACAGCGTTTGAATTTGTCACAGAACTCGTTGCATCAAATCAAAGACTGAAAGTAAAGTTGAAAAAAGGTTAGGTTGAAAGTAGAATAGCACTAATGGTAACACGGACATGAAACAATGAAATTAAAGAAGTCTCTGAATTTTCTTCAGTGTGACGCAATCGCACATTCGCACAGAAGAATCCTCGACGCGTTTGACGCAATCGCACCGAAGCTTCAACGATAACACCGAGTACGGCAGGGGCGACGGCCATCGATCTCCTTTCTACGGCATGCAGCTGAACAAAATTACCACGGTAAAACATTGAAGCTGCTCAAATTACACAGGGACAGTAGGAGTAAGGTGGGTAGCATAAGCAAGAGGATCACACAAAGCCTAGCGGGCTAGCGGCCAGTGGAAAAACCAGCAATCCAGCATGATTCTTCGGTGATTCAGAGAAGCGCGGAAGTGCCGACGAGTAATCTGCTGCCGTTGCTGCATTCTATTTCCAATCGGCCTGTTCGTTTGGCTGGTGCTGATTTGTGCTAAGAGAAAAATACTACTGGCTGGCTGGTGGCCGGTGGCTGATGCTGATTTCTGCTAAGAGAAAAATACTGTTGGCTGATGACTGATAAGCCAAACGAACAGGACAAATGTCTCAATCACACAAACGATGAATACTATTCTAACAGAAGCATCCCTCTCCATCGAGCCTCAGTCTCGCTATTATTAGCTGTTCTCATTCTCTACGGTAATGGTTACCTGATTCATAAAGCTGTAACTGTAAGGTGCAAAAGAGGCGAGCTCTTCTTAAAAATAAGGGTAAAGTCGAATTTTGACCAAGTATTGCGGAAGGCTGATTTTGGCCCTTCATGAACTTCAAAACCAGATAAATGTCGTCCTTGAACTATCAGTACCGTAAATTTTTTACCAACTTTATTTAGCTGGTTTAATGGGTTGTTATAGGCATGTCATGTGTCACATGATATGTCCACATTCTCATCAAAATGTACAAGATAACTAAACAAGAGTCTAGGGCTGGACCAAAAGCTCCAAACTCATAAGCTGACTTGGTTCGGTCCTAGCTCGGCTCAGCTTGATGTACCTTTTAACGAGCCAAGCAACTATTTTTGCTTGTTTCGTTAACGAGCTAGCCCAAGCGAGGAAGGAAGCAACGATGGGCTGTTGTTCTAGACCCAAGGATGGGCTGTTGTTCTTGACCCAAGTTTTTTTTTGACATGACAGACAAAAAGAAAACAAGTGATGTGACTGCCAATGCAACATGGCGAAGACCACCTTTGAAAACTAGATTAGGTTGGAAAAAGGCACAATATCGATAGTCAAGGTTGTATTGTATGTGATTTTGGAGTTCGAGGGCAAAAGTCAGACTTCCCCAATAATTTAAGCACAAAAATGGACTTTACCATTAAAATAAAGTAAAATAAGCTACCTCATCTCTAACCCTGCACCAGCTATTTGCTGGTGGTCAACCGAGCCCAGAAATTGGACTTAAAGTGGTGTTCCAGTCATTATCAGTTTAAAAAATGAGATACAATTTATAAAGTTACTGAATCTAGCGCTACTTTTTTTTATACTTAATCTAGCGCTACTTGTGGGCATGCGATTCTACATCAGGTACCAGCTTTCGTGGTGTTTTCTTCTTCTGCTTATACTTGGCGTAGGAGTACCAGACACCTCCAAATGTGTTGATCACCAGTCCAGTAACATTAAGAGCATGTACTTCCACACCTCCCAACAGAACAAAACCCAAGGTGAGGCGAGCTGATCGAGGACTCGCACTTTGGGGTTCGGGCTTGGCCGATTCCAGGGCATGGGTAATGGGCCTCCAGGCTTTAGGTGGTCCACTTGGCCTGGCTTGGATTGGGGCTTGGCTATTCCATCCATGCCCACGAGCTTTAGGTGGGTTAATGGGCCTCCAGACTTTAGGTGGCCCACGAGCTCTCATGTTTTTTTGTTGGTTAAAATTGCTACGGTAAAACTGCTGTCCCTCTTCGCAAAAAAATAAAATAAAAAATCCTGTCCTCCTCCGCGGACGCTCACGCTCCAGAGGGGCCCGTGCCGTGGCTTTCCGCCTTCACCTCTCTCTCTCTGCGGCGACTACAGGGTGAGCGGCGCCGCCCTTGTTCTAGGCCCTCGTCGGGCGCTTCGCCGGCGACGAGCATCTGCCAGGTATGCACATCCCATTCCCTTCCCTTCCCTTCGTGCTTTGCGATACTGGAACACGAGCCCCTAATGTGTTGTGCTATTTGTATTTGGATCTGGCCATATATTTCTATGCCGTATACAGTATACTGGGTCCGCCGCTGCATCGCTGCATTGCGGAGTACTGATCCGATTTGTTCTATTCGGTTGCGGGTGCTTCAAATCGCGCAAGATCACTCGCAGCCGACTCCACACAAGTAGGTGTCCAACTCGCATCTGCTTCTTTCCTTGTTTGGGGTAAGTAAACTCTAGCTTCGATTTAATTTCTGAACTTAACAGCCCCATCCCTCTATGCAAACGCTGTCCTGAGAGGGATTACGATGTTTGTTGGTTGTTTAGCCTTCCACAGTAGGCCGATGGAGTGTGTGGTGCAGGGAATCATCGAGACCCAGGTATTATGGTTTTTGAAGGATTGGAACCCTTTACTCATCGTTGGTTGCCTAATATGTTGTGTTCTAAGGTTGTTGATCTAGCGTAAGCTTTTACGCCTGCTCATTGCATCTAGATAGCAGGTCTGTTTGGTTCCCTTGTTCCTCCTCGCCTGGCCTTGCCCGGCAAGGATTTGAGAGTTTGGTTGCTAGGCAAGTTTGCCTTGGGGCTTGTGCTGGCAAAGAAATTCCTTGCTATCACGAGAGAGCCAACCCGGCTCGCCCAGGCAGGCAAGGCAAGGCTTGCTCTCGCTGGGAAGGCTTGCTCTGAGAACCAAACTTGATCTAGAATGTCAATATTTATTGGAGAATGTGGCCATAGGAAAAGGCTGCAGCTAAGCTGCATGAACATATATAGAGGGAAATGGTCAGAACTTGCAATGCACTTCAATCTTCAATTTGGCCTGAACCAGTAGCTGTATACTAAAACTGAAAAAAATGCTCTTGAAAATATGCCTGCTCCAGCATAAGATCCTGAATTAGAATTACCGATGTGGTGAACCATTACCGTTTTCTAAACTACCCGTGGCCGTAGTAATAAAGAAGACGCCCTCAACACTTTATGAAAGTCAATACAAACTCCTAAGCCTAAGCAAAGTGAAATCTAGTACATTGGATTTAACTATGATAGCAGAAAATCGAGTGTATTTTAATCAGGGCATGGCATCAGGCGGTCAAGAGTGTCAGGCAGTTGACTGCACACGGAACCACTGGACGAGTGGGACTTTGCGCAATATTCCGTTCCAAGTTTCCACGAAAATTTAATGAAGCAGCCTACTCCTTGGGTAACAAAGGACTCCAAATCAAAGGCATGTACGAGCATACTAGTCTGCCGAAGGACGCCATTTTGGCTGCGACTGAGAGCATTAGGCCGCGGAACGTCGATGAAGACGGGGCAGGTTTGAACAGAGCAAATACTATGTGTCTGCCAATCAAATGGCAGCAGGGAGGGAAACTGCTCGTGGAAATGCCTCCCCCGCCCGCATGCCGCCGGTTCCACCGTCCAAGTATCCAACGCAATCGAATCGAGCCCCCCGTTCCCGCGGCTCGCACTCCATGAATTCATGATGCAGCGGCCGTTCAGCTCGCCCAAGCATCGAAACCATGAAGCGGTTGGCGGGCGGTTGCCCACACGGAGCACCCCACATCCATCTCTCCATCCCTCCTGTCCCCAATCGCACGGCGAGGAGCAGGGCAAGGCGACGGAGAGGCGCAGCAAGATAAGGAGGCGGAAGAGGTGGGGAGCAGCTCACCTGAGGACGGAGCTGGGCTCGGCGGCCTCCGCCCCCATATCTCCCGACAAGCCGGAGGAGGGGAGGGTCGCGCGCGGTTGCTCCTCCGTGTCCGGGCGCGGGCTAAATGCGGGATCTGCGTGTGGTGGTGGGGTCCCTGTGTGTGTGGGTGGGGCGGAGCCGGGGTTAAAACTTGAAAGCAGCGGGGCTCCCGCTGGGTCCGTCTGACTTCGCGCTAATTGGTAGCACGCGCGAGGGGCGTGACGTGCGTGAGAGAGCGTGAGGAGGAAGCGATGCGCTCGCTTTTGCACGCCCAAGCTTTCTTTCGACGGAGGCGAGCTGATCGAGGACTCGCACTTTGGGGTTCGGGCTTGGCCGATTCCAGGGCATGGGTAATGGGCCTCCAGGCTTTAGGTGGTCCACTTGGCCTGGCTTGGATTGGGGCTTGGCTATTCCATCCATGCCCACGAGCTTTAGGTGGGTTAATGGGCCTCCAGACTTTAGGTGGCCCACGAGCTCTCATGTTTTTTTGTTGGTTAAAATTGCTACGGTAAAACTGCTGTCCCTCTTCGCAAAAAAATAAAATAAAAATCCTGTCCTCCTCCGCGGACGCTCACGCTCCAGAGGGGCCCGTGCCGTGGCTTTCCGCCTTCACCTCTCTCTCTCTGCGGCGACTACAGGGTGAGCGGCGCCGCCCTTGTTCTAGGCCCTCGTCGGGCGCTTCGCCGGCGACGAGCATCTGCCAGGTATGCACATCCCATTCCCTTCCCTTCCCTTCGTGCTTTGCGATACTGGAACACGAGCCCCTAATGTGTTGTGCTATTTGTATTTGGATCTGGCCATATATTTCTATGCCGTATACAGTATACTGGGTCCGCCGCTGCATCGCTGCATTGCGGAGTACTGATCCGATTTGTTCTATTCGGTTGCGGGTGCTTCAAATCGCGCAAGATCACTCGCAGCCGACTCCACACAAGTAGGTGTCCAACTCGCATCTGCTTCTTTCCTTGTTTGGGGTAAGTAAACTCTAGCTTCGATTTAATTTCTGAACTTAACAGCCCCATCCCTCTATGCAAACGCTGTCCTGAGAGGGATTACGATGTTTGTTGGTTGTTTAGCCTTCCACAGTAGGCCGATGGAGTGTGTGGTGCAGGGAATCATCGAGACCCAGGTATTATGGTTTTTGAAGGATTGGAACCCTTTACTCATCGTTGGTTGCCTAATATGTTGTGTTCTAAGGTTGTTGATCTAGCGTAAGCTTTTACGCCTGCTCATTGCATCTAGATAGCAGGTCTGTTTGGTTCCCTTGTTCCTCCTCGCCTGGCCTTGCCCGGCAAGGATTTGAGAGTTTGGTTGCTAGGCAAGTTTGCCTTGGGGCTTGTGCTGGCAAAGAAATTCCTTGCTATCACGAGAGAGCCAACCCGGCTCGCCCAGGCAGGCAAGGCAAGGCTTGCTCTCGCTGGGAAGGCTTGCTCTGAGAACCAAACTTGATCTAGAATGTCAATATTTATTGGAGAAGTTTGTATGAGTTGATTCAGAATACTGATTTTGTCATTGAACATTTCATCATAACTAATTAAATCCACATTGTGGTGGATAAAAAAAATCAGATTGATGTATGATGTTGAGCTTAGTGTGCACCACTCCATTAGCTGCATTGAGTGCTCGGTTGAGCTCACTCTCCAGTATAGCGCCTCACTTCCTCCACCACTGTGGTCAGCCTACTTTTCGCCCTCAACTCCAGCACTGCGACCTGCCAATTTCCGACTCAGAAATTATCACCTCGTTTGTGTCATTGATTGGTAAAGTTAGGGGACTGAGAGGATGTGGGCATATGGTGTGCATTGAGAAAATTAAGGATCATGAGGGGATAGGATTCACTAAAACAAATTTGTGTGAGAAAGAAAAGATTTTTTTGGTTGAATTAATTTTTTAGAAACCGATTTGTTTTCTCTTAGGTAGAAATATAGATATAATTTTTTTTGAGTTGTTTGTTGCAAAAAGTAATCTTGTTACTTTTTTCAATTATTTTTTGGTAACAGAGTTTTAGGGTGGTAGGGCTCACCTGCTCCCAGTGAGCAGTCTTTTCAGAGAATTAGAGAGGCAAAAGAACATATCATTCCCCTACTAAGTGTTTTAAAGATAACTACTTTCTTGTTTATTCAGACACTAATTTATCAATTGCTTTCCGATGAGGACTTGTAATAAACTATTTAAGTAGTATGTATGCTAATCCTTGATTCAGTGAACCAAACTTTGGTGATCTACCTCATCTTGAACTACCTTTACAAAAGAGAACCATCAACTGTAGAGTTTAGAGCCCATTCAAATCTCTGCACTATGTACTTGAGTGAAAAAGTGCAGTAACTAGCCATGTTTTTGGGTAAGCATGGAATGATATTAGAGGTTGATGTACACAGATAATAAAAACTGTTTCTAGAACTTATCTTTGACCCGCTGTCTCTTTGACTAGTTGTTGGTCACTTTTCGTTCACAGTTCACTCCAGCACAAATTGGCACTAAATAATTTAAAAATTGACTGAAGTGATAGATAGATCATGTGGTAATTTATTCCTCACTTTGAAGCACTACTTCTGACCCCTAAAGTTACATTTGCCTTTTCTGCCCAGCATGTTAACCTAATAATAACAGTTGATATGCAGTTGGAGAACCATACGATCTGTCACTATTATTTTACAATAGAGCGGAACTTAATTCATTTGTATATTCTCGTTGATGTGTTGTGTACCAAATGTCACTTAGCCTTCATTTTTATTGCTCAACCTTTTTTCGCGCAACTGCTCTGCCATTAGTAGTGTAATATTTGATTCATCTTCCTGTGTTGCAGCATGTTGAGGCTCTTGAGGTTCTTCTCCAGGGTCTCTCTGGTGTCCCCAAAGAGCGTGTTAGGGTGCATGAGCTCTGTCTTAAAAGTGGGCCCAATCTAGGTTAGTTTGTGATTAGTCTGCTCTCCCATTCTTATACAAGTGGTATATTAACTGACATCTTTCAATCATACAGGTGTTGTCCCATCAGAGGTTCGTTTGTTGTGTGACTTAGCTCAGCCCACACCATCCTGGTAACTAACTGTGTTAAGCTGCTAAAAGTTCCTTTTTGTAATGTTGTCTTTAATTGTGGCAAGATTGTAGGACAATAAGACATGTTGGTGGTGCCATGAGAGGTGCTGGTGCAGAGCAAATCTCAGTTCTGGTTCGTACAATTGTAGAGAGCAAAGCCAGCAACAACGTCTTGCGCTACTTCTACGTTTTAGAGCCCCATCCCTCTATGCAAACGCTGTCCTGAGAGGGATTACGATGTTTGTTGGTTGTTTAGCCTTCCACAGTAGGCCGATGGAGTGTGTGGTGCAGGGAATCATCGAGACCCAGGTATTATGGTTTTTGAAGGATTGGAACCCTTTACTCATCGTTGGTTGCCTAATATGTTGTGTTCTAAGGTTGTTGATCTAGCGTAAGCTTTTACGCCTGCTCATTGCATCTAGATAGCAGGTCTGTTTGGTTCCCTTGTTCCTCCTCGCCTGGCCTTGCCCGGCAAGGATTTGAGAGTTTGGTTGCTAGGCAAGTTTGCCTTGGGGCTTGTGCTGGCAAAGAAATTCCTTGCTATCACGAGAGAGCCAACCCGGCTCGCCCAGGCAGGCAAGGCAAGGCTTGCTCTCGCTGGGAAGGCTTGCTCTGAGAACCAAACTTGATCTAGAATGTCAATATTTATTGGAGAAGTTTGTATGAGTTGATTCAGAATACTGATTTTGTCATTGAACATTTCATCATAACTAATTAAATCCACATTGTGGTGGATAAAAAAAATCAGATTGATGTATGATGTTGAGCTTAGTGTGCGCTAGGGCTGCAGGGCCTGTCTCTTATACACATCTCACTCAGTCGGCGACGAAGGCACAAGCTTGGGGGAGGCGGCCGGGCGGTCACAGGGCGTGTCCCTGTGCACGGAATGCTTAGATACATGGCCAGGGGCATCACCTCCGCAGGCCGTTGCAACCGCCACGGATGACGGCCCTCCCGGCGAGCATCTCCACACCGCCCTCATGGGCGAGCACCATCATCGGCGAGCCTTTCCCCCACCCAGATCTGGTCACGCAGCCCAGATCAAGGTCTACCGCCGTGGCCCATGGTTCGCGCCGTCGACGATGGGGGCTGCACCGGATCCGCGAGTGGAGAGGCCAGATCCGGCCTCCCCCTACCCATGGCCGGCGTCCAAGCCATGCTATGGCTGGAGCCACCGCCGCCGCCGCCCCTCAGGAACGCCATGAGACATGCAGGGGAGGAAGAGGACCACGCGAGATCCCGCCGTTGCCTTCCTCGCCACCCGCCGGGCTTCCGGCCATGGGCTCCGGCAGCGGCAGGGAGAGAGGAGGGGCAGGGAGATGGGGCGGCGCCGAGTTGGTTCGCCGCCCGAGTCGCCCCATGGAGCGACGCAGCATATTTGTCATTCCAAACTTAAAAAATATGTCGAAATAACAATCTGACATTTTATTTTTTTCCCCATAGTACCCTCATACTACCCATACTATTTAATTCATATTACCTATACTACTAAACATGATTACAACAACAACAACAACAACAACAACAACAACAACAACAACAACATAGCCTTTTGTCCCAAGCTAGTTGGGGTAGGCTAGAGGTGAAACCATGTTAATATCCTTATTCTGGGGGTTGTAAAATCATTTTTTCACAAGAAACAGTAACCCTTGAAGTCATGTCAAAATGCAATCTGCCGTATGGAACTTTCACATTGAACATATTTTGTTCCAATCTGGTTGGTCAGAAGAATAACATAGTGACTGGAAAAAAAGAAATTCTTTGGGGCATCTTGCAAGATTGTGCAGTGAAATGCAGGAGTAGGATATGGATAGTGTTACCTCCGTTGGACATGTCCGAACCATCTCAACCGATGTTGCGTCAATTTCTCCTCAATTGGTGCCACTCCGACCCTATCTCGAATATCTTCATTCCGTCAGATCTGAACCGTAATATACAGTAATATACAATTAATCTGAACCGTCAGATCTTTACATAGGATACAAATGAAAATAAAGTAAAGTAGGAGAGACATGAACAATGAAATAAAAAATTAAAGATATGCCATAATTATATTTGTCATTCCAAACTTAAAAAATATGTCGAAATAACAATCTGACATTTTATTTTTTTTCCCCATAGTACCCTCATACTACCCATACTATTTAATTCATATTACCTATACTACTAAACATGATTACAACAACAACAACAACAACAACAACATAGCCTTTTGTCCCAAGCTAGTTGGGGTAGGCTAGAGGTGAAACCCAAAAAGTCAAAAAAAAAGAGTTAGAGGAAAGCAGAAAAGAAAGCAAAGATCACGGCTCAGGCACATTAATTGCTAGTCTCCAAGCGCTCCTATCCATAGCTAAATCCTTAGAGATATCAATGGTATCTCATGCAGTTAAATAATAGTTCAAAAATGGCGTACAGATTTCTGCACCAAGAGCACATTAATTTTCAGGAGAGGCACACAAACCTAACGTATCGACCATGTATACCCTAGTGCTTGAAGACACCACTTCATTTGTTGACCTCAGCACAAAATTGAGCTTACGTTTCTTCAGTGCCTGTAACAACATGTACAAAGATATGGTTCAGATATGTTGGAATAACAAATTGAATGGCATCTGATACCAGTCCAGAGTTGGAAATCCAAATTAAAATGCATGACAATCTTCATGCTGAAGAAATTCAAATTTCAAACACTGAAGGTTACACCTGTAACTCTTTTGAGTATTGCATTGTTTTGACTTTTTAGTATCCAACAAGATATGATACAAAATAGAGGTAAGAAACAAGTAGTAAAATGACAAATGTCTCATAAACTACAAGCTGATTAAAAGGGTAAGAAAAGTGTCATTAACATACTAAGGAAAAATTCTTGCAGTCCTGAGGATGTCTTGGCACAAGAATTAGTAGTAGCGTGGGATACATCTTGATTAACTCATCATGAACCCGGAGAATGACTGAAAAAATAAAGCAAAAAAAAAAACCGATGGCCTGTGACAAACTGAAAGCCCATTTCTTTATGTTGAGAACAAGTATAATAATGCATGAATGCAATGCCTCAAAGTTACTCCACATTGAGATTGAAAAATGCAGAAGGGATGAATAAATAACTGAGATACACTTTCACAAATGATACTCCATTTTTCCTGATCAGCATACTGACGGAAACACAGAAGAGTAGGAAGATTAAGGATATGACAGAAGATCAGCCATAAGAACCTACCATGAATGAAGTTATGGAGTAGGTAACTCAAACAAAGAAAATTTAGGGCCCGTTCGGCATGAATCCAGATTCTATCAGAAATGTTTCAGATTCAGATTCTCATTTAAAATGTTTCTCTGCTGAAACAGAATCACCTGTTTCGCTGCCAATGGTTTCAGTCCAGATTCTTTCGTTTGGCACACCACACAATGATTCTAGTTCATTTCAGGGAGAATCTGGACCTGAAACCAT
>OAMR01001366.1:21031-31565 GCA_900205405.1 Echinochloa crus-galli | reverse complement strand
CCCCGCACCCGCACCGGGCCCGGAGCCGGATCCCGCGCCGGCGCCCACGGCCGGCCCCGCCGATGAGGAGGACGACCGCGTCTTCCTCGTGCCCCGCAGGTGAGCGCGGCCCTAACCCTAGCCCGGTTCCCGATCGGGGCTCCTTATCACCCCCCCGCCTCGCGGCCTGCTGACGGGCGGAGATGCGACGCGGTCGGTCCGTGCAGGTGGTGGAGGGAGGCGCAGGAGGGCGCGGCGATCGAGGCGGCAGGGCTGCCCTACGTGGCGGCGCCGGCGGGCCCTACCTCCTACGGCATGAGGGTGCTCAGCATCTTCATCTCCGACCAGACCTACACCCTCCGCCGCGCCGACGACCTCCTCCAACAGCCCCCCGACGCCGCCGCCTCGGCCAGGAGCTACGCGCTCGTCGCCGCCGACCTCTTCACCAAGGCGCGGGACTGGTCAGACGCACCCCGCCCGGCTCCTCTCTTCCTCCTCCTCCTCCTCCTCCTCCTATTGTTCATTTTGCTGAGAATCTGAGATTTGTTTTGGATGAGCTGCTTTGTGTGTTAGCAGTAGGCCGAAATGCTTAGGATGGTCACTTTTGTTTCCAATGCAGATTTATAGCCGAGCTTAGGTACATTAGGTAGTAGCCGTCTGTGATTCTGCATTGTGACGGTAATTCCTCTTTACGATTTGGTGCATTGAATATGGCGAGCCATACTGGAGTAATTTCAAAGTGGTGTTACACTCAGCTGCTGAGAATGAGTGGATAATCTTTTTTTTATGCGGATAATTTAGGGCAACTGTTTATTTCTGTTCATGTAAGCGCCACCTATGATTGGTTGATGTGCATGCCGGCATGCCCTTCACGCGCCAGTCAGCTGATTTTTGGCAGCACATATGTCCCTAAGTGAGTGGAGTCGATTCACCGACTTTGTGGTAACAGCTCCTGCACACAATTGTCTAGTTTTGGACATATCTTCACTGGAGGTGGCACTCATCGTATTAGTTGGAAAATCTGTGGAGACTATAGTGGTCTATGATGGGTTATTAAATGTCCAGCGTTATTGCTGACGGTGCCATATTTGCTTTTGCAGATCTTTCTCTCAAAAGGCAAACTTATATTAGATTCCATAAGGAGACTACTCACTCTTCTTTTTTTTTTCCTTTTTTCTCAGCTGTGCTATAAAAGCCTTGGTTCATCCACACGTATTGAAACCTAGGACATTGATGTGATAGATTTAAATACAACTTTTTATGTAGATTCGCCATGAAGTTTTTGTGGTAGAATAATAGCCTGGTTGCTTCAGAGTTTATATTACCTTGATGAAATGCATCAAAGCCTCAAAGCAATAAATCTGTTGTTGTGTTGACGCTTTCATCAGGATTGATGGCTTATACCAAGAAATCTTGTGCTACCTTTGGGAAACTTTTTTCAGTTTAAAGCCATTGAAACATGCATCTTTTTGAATGGGAGAAACCCTTTTCATGCTAACATCTTAATGCAGTTTTACATTTGATAATTAGGGCTCACCTGCCTGGGTTTAGTTCTCATTTATTTCATTTACATGATCATTCTTTATTTTCTTTCCTTCAGTATACCTTATCTTAATTTTTTCACATAGGCATATTGATTCTGCCAAGTCCGTGGGCAAAAGTCTGTCAGAAGATGGCTCAGTTAATATTTACCCTATAATGCTTAGAGTTTCAGTAACCCGAGACAATGCACTAACAGTGAAGATCGCCAAAAAGGTACATATAACGTGTTCTGTTCTATTCTTTTAGTTTGGAAGAGGGGTTTCTTAAGAAAGGATGAATGTTTGCTTCTGTAATGTATCTGAACTTTGTTTTTCTATCCCCATTTTGACATATCAGGACAACTCACCTGAGAACTTTAAAAGAGCAAACAAGATTCTGACTGCAGACTCCGAGCCTGTATTTTTCTGACAATCCTTTTGCCCACTTATTTATGGTAGATTCCCAAAGTTATTTTCCTCTTATTGCATGCCCGTTTATATTTAGGTTCACATATGGGATTTCTCTGGGCGAACAACATACGTATTGATGAATGCATGGAACCGAATGCCTCATGACTCAAGATCCACAGATCATGAGGTATCTTCTCCATTTAGTCTTATGTCTTAATGCTTACCGCTATAAATTTTATGTGATTGTATTTGTTCTGGTAGCTATTTTGACCTTTTCTCTTGCATAAAATGTCAATGATGAGTTTTTCTCATTAATTTAGTTCCGCTTACCACTCGCGATGGAAAGTTTATTTTTTCAATGTTTTGTCTTCTGAAGTAGACCCTACTAAATTAGTACATCTAGAATTAATATTGTCAAAGTCTCCGTTAGCTTAATTAACTAATTTCCATGGAGTTAGTTGGCTCATAAATTTTTATTAGTGGCATTGACCCATCATCAGGGTTATATATAGCTTGGTTTCTGTCATCTTATCCATAGTGATCTGACTTGGTGGTTAACCATACTTTTTTTTCTCCCTGTTTGTTTTTCTGAGATTATCCAGCCTGCATGTATTTGAACCTAGCTTTCAAACAGTTTCACTCTTGTGATTGTACCTTCTCATATACTTTGCACTTTTACAGTATATATGTTGCTTATACTTTGCTTCATATTTTCAGATGCCTCTAGAAATACATATTTATGATTTGTCAGGACCTATGGCCAATGGTGCTGATGGGAAAAGAGATGAGCTTGCATTAACATTGGGTGGTTCAGTTTTTAGGAATGGTGGTATCACAGACATGGATCTAGATTCATCAAGTGGAAGCTCTAAGCAAGTTGGCTCTGGTTTAACAGGTTTAGACAATCTTGGAAACACATGTTTCATGAACAGTGCAGTCCAGTGCTTGGCACATACACCAAAGCTTGTTGACTATTTCCTTGGTGATTTCTGTAAAGAAATAAACCAACATAACCCACTGGGGATGAAGGTATGCCACAGTTATTTTTACAGCTAATACTCTATAATTTATTTTTACTTGGAATTGATATTGTTTTTTGTCTGTTTAACTCAATTGGAAAAATGTTTCTTAAATAGGGGGAACTCGCATACGCATTTGGCGATTTGTTGAGGAAGCTATGGGCTATTGATAGAACCCCAGTTGCGCCACGCCAATTCAAGGCCAAGCTTGCACGCTTTGCTCCCCAATTCAGTGGCTTTAACCAACACGATTCACAGGTTGGTTGGCCTTTTACTTTTGAAAATACATTGATATCTCGACTCTAAAACACACGCCCACAAAATATTTCCCAAATTGAGCCCCATGCCATAGGTGGCTATAGCCAATTGATCCTACTAATATCAGCTTCAAGATCAAGTAACCTGAACCCAAAGATGTGGTCCTGATGTGTTCATCGTATTACCAGCTTGCAATATCCGAAACTATGGTGTTTATGAAGGTTTTTATTTGTTGGGGATTTGCTTTTAGTTACTTGGCTTTTTAGCAATAACTTGTATACTACTTTCCTAAAATGATGTGCAAAGCCAATAGAACGTTTCTCAGATTAACTTTATGTGCTATATATAGGAGCTTCTTGCTTTCCTATTGGATGGACTCCATGAAGATTTGAATCGTGTTAAATGTAAACCATATTCTGAAGCAAAGGATTCAGATGGCCGTCCGGATGAAGAGGTCGCAGATGAGTACTGGGACAACCATTTAGCCCGAAATGATTCTATCATAGTTGATATCTGCCAGGTTAGTTATTAATGTGTGTAGCGGTTCTATTTTCAAGGCATGCACATTCTTCTATAACAAAGATTGCCGAGTCCTTTCTATATCTATTACCATTGTAAATTACTAGTATTTATGCCTTCCTTTTTTGGTATATTCATTCTATATCCAAGCAGCTTTACAAATCCTGGTGTTTGCATTAGGGGCACTAGAGGGAAATTGTGCCTATAGCTGTAACATTGAATCAACCCATGTCTAATATACCAGTGTGCAGATTAGATATGTATGTGATCTAGGCTGGAAGCCTGTGGTAACATATTTTTAAGTTTCAACACAATGAAGGGTGCAACATCAGAATTTTTTTGCATGGGCTAACGCTTTATTGCAGCCATCAGTATGCTCGCAGTTGAATGAAGGTTTTATATTTTCACTCCAAATTTAGATGTTATCGAATTTGTAAAAGGGAAAGGAGATAAAATGTTATATTACACCAACACACTAAAAGTGTCACCACACTGGCTACTTGATATATTCATATATCTTTTCATCAAACTATGCCAAGCAAGGACAGTCCAATTCAAGCATGCCATTCTCTCAATTTATCAACCTTGATCCTAAATAGACAAGGAGATTATGAGTCCTTGGGTTGGAACATATTAACACCCTTTGGAGATTTCTTGTTGTTTACAAAACATCTCATCCATTTAATTAGTTGATGGCACTTGTACATCTATATCCGTTATTCTGGTGGACAGACGGGATATGAGCTGGACAAAAGCATAACCCCTTCACTCCCATGTAATTTCTGTTCAGGCTTGGGGATATGTCGTGCCCATTATTATTTGTGTAGTGTGTTACAAACATGCATAGTGTGACAGCTGATTTTTCCTGTGTACTTATTTTACATGCTTTTATCTTCTATTAATTGTCTCCGTTGCTTCATGACAGGGTCAATACAAGTCAACATTAGTTTGCCCCATCTGCAAGAAAGTTTCTGTAACATTTGACCCGTTTATGTATCTATCTTTGCCCCTGCCTTCAACAACAATGAGAACAATGACCATAACAGTCTTCAGCACCGATGGGACCACTGGGCCATCTCCTTACACTGTCAGTGTGCCAAAATCTGGAGATACAAGGACTCTTGTCAATGAATTAAGCAATGCTTGTTCGTTGAGGGATGATGAGCGCCTCCTTGTTGCTGAGGTATTCATTACTCATTCAGTATCCCTGTCATTTTGAAAGATGCTAAACATGCCCACTACATGTTTCCATACTGTTTGATGATCACCATGTAGGTCTACAATAATTCCATTATCCGGTACTTGGATGAACCTTCTGAGGTCATCTCCTTGATTAGAGATGGAGATCGTTTGGTTGCATATCGGCTTCCAAAAGAAAGTGAAGATGCTCCTATTGTGGTCTTCAAAAACCAGCGTATGGAGTAAGTAATTCTTTGCAATCTCTATGGTGTGTTGCAATCAAATACAGAATGGTTGAAAGCTTACTGAATTGCACCAAGATATGTTCATCATAATTTCCCCCCTTTTTTTGGTTAAGGAATATGTAGAGAATTCTTCTTACACTAAAATCGATCTTCGACATGCAGGTCCTCCCTCTCCAGTTTCGGCAGGAAGTCCTGGAAGAATTTTGGCACTCCACTTGTGTCAAGCCTTCCTGATACAGTAACTGGAAGCACTATCTGCAACCTTTTCTTGAAGGTCATGACTCCATTCAGAGTATCAAACGATGATGTTTCAGATGTTGATCAAACAATTGGCGAGAGCAGTCTGGTTAATGAAACCACAGATACCGACATGAGCATTGATGCCTCAGAGCACACCAGCTTAAGCAACAATATTCTCAAGGATGAAACAGGGAGTGAAGATGCGGTGGAATTTTTCCTGACTAATAATGAGAGGTTCCTGGAGGAACGCATGAAGATAGAAATGGATCAACCCATTACAGTGAATAGTTTGCAGAAGCGTCTTCATGTGGCCGTATGTTGGCAGGACAATGGGCTAGGGCAGTACAATCTCGGTTCTTTGGATTCTCTTCCAGAGGTTTACAAAGCTGTGTTATTTTCAAGGAGACCACAGGACACATGCTCTCTATATGCATGCCTGGAAGCTTTTATCAAGGAGGAACCATTAGGCCCAGAAGACATGTGGTAATTTTCTTTTTTCTCACTCTGTTCTGTAATGTCAACTCCCAAAGCTTTGTTAGAAATAATAAATTGTCTGGAAACTGGTAATTTGGGGTGGGGGGAGGGGGAGGGAGAGCAAATGTAGTCGCAGTGATGGGTTAAACACCCGCAACTATCAAAACAATCAATAACAAAATGTATCTCTACCGTACTACAGTTTTTTTAGAAAGACACGTGCTATATAATGTCCACACCCAGCAAAATTTACTTCCGAATATATCTAACCATTCGTTGGATGGTCCTTAGTGTATTTCTGTTTTGTTATTGATTGTTTTGATAGTTGCGGGTGTTATTGATAGTTACTGGATCATCCAACTATCAAAACAGAAATACACCCGCAATGTTATTGATTGTTTCTGATTTTCTTCTATTTTTCAGGTATTGCCCAGGTTGTAAGGAGCACAGGCAGGCCAGTAAGAAGCTAGACCTTTGGAGGTTACCGGAAATCCTTATAATACACCTTAAAAGGTTTTCGTACAGCCGGTACACCAAAAACAAGCTTGAGACTTTCGTGGACTTCCCGGTTCATGATCTTGACCTGTCAAAGTATATCGGTCACAGATGCGAACAGATTCCTCACAATTATCGACTGTATGCTATCAGCAACCACTATGGAAGCATGGGAGGCGGTCATTATACTGCTTATGTCTATGTATGTACTCTTTTCTCCCGTGCTGTGCGAGTGATATAGGATGCATCATTGGCAAGCTCATGTACCGCGCATTCGCTCATTGGTCAATGCTTTTGGCTACGTTTAAAATTTGGAGCTGTAAGGTAGAGGTGAGTATGACTGGTGATTTCTTGTTGGGCGCAGGATGAAGCGAAAAAGGGGTGGTATGACTTTGATGACCGTCATGTGGGTCCTATAACAGAGGACAGCATAAAGACATCGGCAGCTTATGTTCTTTTTTACCGGCGGATACAGGAGGATAGCTTAGATACAGGTACAGACACAGATTCTGATATTCCAACTTGAGGAGGCGGTGGTGGCGAATTTTGAGCCCAGTCCCGGACGGTGTATAGTTCATTGGTTGGTGGGACAGTTCTGATGCAAAGGAAGAGGAGATAGAAATAGAGGTGGAAGAGGTGATTGATTTGGACCTGAGCTTGGTGTTGACTGTTTCCAGCGTCCGGAATGAGGTGGAAATGCACCCCAGGAAGGCCAGTAGGATGATATCATACATGTTTCTGACCCAGGATGGATGTTCTAGGGTTCAGATGGGGGGACATAACTTATCCTTGTAGTTCCCATACAAATCCCTGTTCGTTTTTTTAACATGTGTAATTGGTGGTAAATTTTGGCTCCTGATATGGGGAAAAAGAATTCGCCCAGATTGTCAGCAGTAGGTGGGTATTACCCTATGGGTGATTATTTTCTTGAGATAAAATGATCAAAATGCCCTCATGAAGCTATTTGATGGATGTATGGGCTTGGTATTTGTTGACATATGACCCTTCCCCTTGTGGTGCCGCGGCTGGACACCACGAGGGGCAGGGGTGGGGGCAGACAGAGGCAGGTCGCGTGTGACCCGACCCTGTCCGTCGCCACACCTGATGACCCTGATCTGATCACGCGTGCCGTGCCTCTCTGCTTGTCAGTGAGTGAAAGCTACTGTACTCCATAGTAGGGTACTTAGGGAATGGGATGGCAGGCTGCACCGGCTGTGGCTGGTTGGCCGTGGCCGGCTGCAGCTAGCTAGCCGCAACCGCGGCCGGAAGCTGGCCTGGCGACTGTGGCGAAGCAGCAGCACAGTGGAGGCGTCAATGGCGACGTGACGTGACCCCTCACAGCAACGGCAAAAAGCAGCCAACTCCCTCTCCCTCTCTGTGCTGTCACGCACGCGTGGCCTGTCGCGTCCATGACACTGCTGGCCGGCATCTGCAGCTAGCAGGACGTCCATTACTGCTACAGTTAACACATAGTACTAACACTCCATAGTAAATCTCCAACAGTGACCGCCTCTCTTCCTTTTTCCTCCATCACTTTAGAGAGAGAGAGAGAGAGAGAGAGAGAGAGAGAGGAGGGACAATCCCAATGGAGACGTACACGGTACACGCTTGATTTGGACACCCATCATCCATAACGGTGATGCCTTTTCATCCTTTCACTTGCAAGGGCTTTATTTCAAGAGAGAGAAAAAAAAATCTAATTTACACTCTTTCGACTAGCAACGATGCTCTGATTTTAACCTAGGACAACGACCATCCAACCGTTCAAAATCAGGTAAAATTTGGTCCTTGGGGCGGTTCAAAAGGTTGTATATATTTTCTAGGAATTAAAAAAATTCTAGTTCAAGTAAAAAATCCATAACTAATTTATTTTAAATCATAAAACGGGTACCAAATGTTCATAAAAAATATAACCTATATGTTGGTGTTGTATTTATAGCTATCCGTATCTTATGGTACTTATTCCTAGTGTTTTATTTCTTCTAGTCGAGTCTGTTATTCATCGTTGTTGACTTTTCTTTGTAACGTTTGACCACTTGTCTTATTAAAAAAAATATTATAAATTTATAAAAAGATAGGTTATATTTTAAGTAAGTGAGAAATAAAATAAATAATACTTGCATAATTTTTTAAATAAGATGAAAGGTCAAACTTCATGATCAAAAGTCGCGGCAAATATTTTGATACGAAGATAGTAGTAATTTAGAATGGAAGAAGTATATTTTACTATAAACTTACATATTCTGAAGCTGTAACACCCAAAAATGCTCAATTTAAAATTTTTGGCATTTAATTAATTATTTAATGCTTTCACCTATTTTTATAAAGGTTAAATAATAATTTTCTAAATTTAAAATCAAATATAAGTGATAGAAACATTTATTGTTGCATTCATGCTGCTGCATTTATTTTTGTATTGCTCGTGATTCAAACAAGAATTTAAATATTTTTAAATTCAAATTTGAATCACTTTGTTTGGAGCTCTAGAAAAGTTGTTAGGCCCGTAGTTCGATTCTGCTCCCTGAACTCTTTTTCCGGTTCGCTTTTGCCCCCTCTTCTCTTTCTCTAGCCCGGCCCGGCAACTCGCGCGGCCCGCGAGCGAAGGTCTGCTATCGCCCCCTGGACTTTTCCCCGAGTTCATCTTTCCTCCCCTCCCCACTCCGCTTCCGGCCCAGCACCCTTCCCTCTTTATTTCTTTCCCGCGGCCCAGTTCGGCCCAGCCACGCCGGCCCGTCCCGCGCGCGCTCCTTCTCTCTCTCTCTCTGATCACTCGGCCCCACATGTCAGCCGCTCCCTCTTCCCTTTCCTTTTCTTCCCCCTCGCGCTTTCCTTCCCCGGCGGCCGCTGATGGCGCGCCTCCGCCGCGGCCGGCCCGTACGCCGAGGCCGATTTCCTTCCCCACCCCCCCTGAGCCTACTTAATTAGGCCCCCAGCGCACCCGAGCCCCCAATTCCGCCCCACCCGAGCTCCCCGCGCCGCGCCGCCATCTTCCCCGAGCTCGCCCGCCGGCCGACGACATTCCGCCGCTCTGGTGCAGCTCCACCCCGTCCGAGCCTCGGAGGAGCCTCACCGAGCTGCCAGGAGCACGCCCGACTACTCCAGGCTCGCCCACGTGTCGTGCTGCCACCTCGCCGACGAACCCCGACGACCGGCGTCCGCCGCTCGTCGACGACCCGCCGCTCCGGTGCTCCTCCGCCCCGCCTGACCACTCCAGCAGCTTCGCACTGAGGTAACGAAGCTCCTGAGCCACTTCTAGCCCGCTCGCGCGCACCGTAGCAGTTCCCCAGCACCACACCGGAGCTCCGCTCCGCCGCCCGTCGTCGTCGGCTTGATTCACCGGCCGATGCACGTCATGAACCCCATAGGTCGACTCGCCTTAGGGTCCTGAAGCTGTAGGACTAGATCTCGTCGTAATCCGAGCATCCTAGCCCGAGCTAGGGCCAATTCCGGCGAAGTTCGCCGGCGGCCCGAGCAGCGCCGCCGCGCACCCTTCGTCCCTGGCGAGCTCCGAGCCCCGGCCGTCCGATCCGAGATCAACGCGCGAGATTAGAACCCAGCGTACCCCTTCGCGTTTTAAATCCCAGCCGCCCAATCGGCATCCAACGGCCGCGTACCGGTCAACTCCGGTCAGCCGAGGCACTTTTGTTAAAGAGCCCCTGACTTTTCCCAAAATCAACCCGCGGTCCTTTTTAATTCAAAAGTAATTACAAATAGGTCCTGTTTTATTCGTTTAGGCCCCTGGAAATTTCAAAACTTTGCCAGCAAGCCCCCGAATCTTAGAAACGCTATAACTTTCACGTTTTAGCTCCGATTTGCGTGATTTTCGCGCTCACGTGTTCGTAGCGACGCGTAGAATATTTCTAGCTCCTGTTTTTGTACTGTTTTTACTGTTTGGTGTACTGTTCTAATAAGATGCAGAGCGGCAGGTGCAGGTGATCAGTTCGGTTGTTTGTGTGTTTCTTTGAGAGTCCAGTTGGTGAGCAGTGCGCGTTCGAGTTCGAGGGGTACCAGGACCAGCAGTATCAGCAGCAACAGCAGCAGCAGTTTGTGGGAGGCAAGTACAGCACGGATAATCCTTGCTACCTAAACACCTTTACCCATTAATTACGGCATATGCATGTGTCTAATTTTGATCCTATTAAGGTTGTACCTAGTCTGTTTATCCTTACCTTGATTACCTTGGGTTTATTTGCAT
>OAMR01000831.1:461067-474180 GCA_900205405.1 Echinochloa crus-galli | reverse complement strand
CTGGACCCGGTCACGATAAATGAAACGACCTTGCATAACGTCGACACGGGCCATTATCTCTACAACGCTTTCTGCACGCTGAGAGAGAAGGATCGTATACTTCTACCGTACAACTGCTCGTAAGTGTGTTCCTAGTTGCATGCATCTATACAATAACACGAATCATTCACTATTTTCTAACATGTGTGAAATGTTTTACAGGATGCATTATGTTCTTTTGGAAATCTCCCTTCTAAAGAGCCACATAAGGGTTCTCGACTCATTAATGAGGCCTCGAGAACTCATTCAGCCACTTCTTGACAAGCTAGACAAGTAAGTATTTAATGTTGTGTTGGTTCGTTCTACCGAGTCGTATTATGTTTTCTTTCATCAACCCAATCTCAATTACTATTTAATATTGTATAGCATATTCGCAATGTATTGCAAAAAATACCCGAGGATGCATCACAAACGGTTTTTAACAAGAACCGTTTGTGATGCCCCACATCACAAACGGTTCATGAACCGTTTGTGATAGCCCCAGGCAGGGGCTATCACAAACGACCTTTCACAAACACTTCCCAAAACCGTTTGTGATGACCTTTTAAAACCGTTTGTGATGTTGAATCCTGTAGTAGTGCAGCCTGCGGCACAGGAAAGACTAGTGGCCAGTGGCGTGCTACATGGAAAAGATTGGCCGGCGGCGTACGACACGGAAAAGATCGGCCGCTGGCGTGCCGTAGAAAAATTGATCTGACACAAAAACTTGATCTCCGTCTAAACTTGTAGCCGTAAAAAAACAGTGTTAATAGGGGGGGGGGGATTTGTAATAGTTTTGCACCACCGGTTACACTCAAGCGTCAAATGTATACGTCAGCTGTCTACGTGACGTTCTTTTGCCATAGTTCTTTTAGTTCTAATGATCTATTTACACCCTCATGTTAAGTTGTTGCTCATAAATAAACAATCAGAGTAATAATGTACCTAAGCGCACCCTCTCTCATAATTGATGTACTAATGATGCATTTAACTCTGCACATACTCCTCCGGTGTCGTAAAGGAAGTCCTTTAGGACAGCGACACGGTCACCAAAGCACAACTTTGACTTCTCTTTTCTATAAAAATATTTTTTGAAAAGTTATATATGTATATTTTTTATCAAAGTAATTTTCAAAACCAATCTATTTATTTGATTTTCACATTTTCAAACTCAACGACTTAAATATTATTCATGATTTACATTCCCAATGTTTGACTGAAACCATGTTCAAAAGTACTTCCTTTACGACACCGGAGGGAGTATATATCTATTCCTCGAACAAAAGAAAAGCAAAACTGACGAGTGACGGTGGTGCCGTGGACTACGTCGCCCTCAGACGGCGGCCGCCTAACGTACTCTGCGCGGCCTAATGGCTCCTACACGCGGACTTTTGCAGACACATCTAAAGTCCAAACTGTATGCTTCGTGGCTATGCTCATCCTTAGTTTGGCAGCACCGTACCTACAGCTCGCCAGTAATGTAAATGCGGCAACAGCAGCTTCGTATACACCAACCACCTCGAAATCAGCAGCTCAGCAATGGCCGCTTCATGCGTGTACAGGCGGCAGCTAGAGACATGTATATTTCTTTTTTTGTTTATATATACATACTCCTTAAATTTCAGACCGAGATCCTGCTCAAAAAAAATATCAGACCGAGATCTTCTTTGCATTATCTATGTGTTAATACAGATAAGAGCAATTCAGTTTATTAGTTCCTTTTTAACTGTATTATATGAGATATTAGGGCTATGAGTTCGTCAATGTACTGTATTTTTCTTCATCGCAAAAAGGATCTACTATATTTTGTGAGAGGAAGCTTAAGGATTTTAACATCACTACTACACAAAACGTTTTTAGGAGCGGCAAGCGGTACTACTAGAATGACCCCCCTATAGCTACGCTATATTTAGCGATAGACACGTTTTATTTCGTGTCTATAACACTGTAGGCACGCTTTCATAAAGCGTGTTAGAAGCGTCTTCGTATGCACCGTGTCAGGCTTTGTAGACACGAATTTTGCAAGTGTGTCTGTAGCAGAAAAAGACGCTTCTTAGACACGTTAGATGCATGTGTATATATGTTGATACATTTTTATGAACACAGGTATAAAACGTGTCTAATGTTAGTTACGAAGTATAGAAACACATCATTGTGTATTAAAAATTATAGAGACAATCTCGTATATACATTATAAAGTATGTCTAGTAATGTAGACACGTTTTATAGAGACGCATCATTCCGCATTAACTAGTATAGAAGCGATATGATAGATACATATTTATTACGTGTTTAACATGGTGGACAACTTTTCAGATGACGTGTCATGTGATGTGGCAGGTGGCGTGTCAGGTGACATGCTTTTTAGTAACATCTAAATGCGTGTTAATAAATATAGAAATAATATCATAGAGACACTTTATAGTAACACCATGAAGTGTAGTAAGAAATATAGAGACGATTTTCATACATAATTATATTATCGTGTATTAGTATATTATTATGGTTCTTTTGTTTATATTTTAAATTTTGTTTTAATCTATTGGATTGATAATGGAAAACTAAATTATTCATGACATTGCATTTGCAATCAATTCCCTGACTTCACGAGACAAGAAACTGAGTAAACAAGATCCAGTAGGTCTATAATTTAAAGTACACATAAGAAGACATTTGTGTTCATAAAGAAGCATAGGCAGTGGTAATATCATTTGAAATTTTGTAACAGTTTTCTCTATCAACTAATAAGTTCCTATATTTCATTGCTCCTTCTTCCCCCTGTTTCCGCACATGACTTGCCTCATTTCTCCATTTGGCCCTGCATATATGAAATAGATTCATTGACATTTCCTTGGGATGCACAAGAAAAATAATTCAAAACTTACATATTATTTTAATTGGACTTCGAGGATGGTGGCATACGGGCTAATATACCGTCAACATGAGGAGGACCACGTAAATTTTCTTCATTCTCATTCTCTGCCAAATTGTCATGCCCATCCTCAATAGGTTCTGGATCATGTACTTGGGAGATCAATAGAAACATAAGATTAGCACAGAGTACAGTGTAATCAGCAAGCACAGCACACAGAAATGAAGAAATAAGTCATTAAGATTTTAGAGCATAAAACAATATGGAGTTAATTGTGGAGGCATGCATCACACAAAACAGGTTCACTATTTTAATTACAACATCATACGTTCATAGGAATATAGGATCAGATATTGATATCATATATCACAAGCCACTAGGAGACATGACACTAGTAGTTAACAGTTTTGAAATCAGAGTAAATTTCAACCAATCACGATGTGTACGGACAAAACAGATCAACATGGATCCTTTATCAATACAAGGCAAGCATTCTATATGGTAAGTATTAAAGTTCAGGGAAAAACTATAACTGATGGTTCATATCACCCTACTGATAAAGAGTGGCAAGATCATACAAAAATATTTTATGATAAGCAATGAAACTAATAGAATGCAGGTCAGAGATTACCTCACTTTTCTAGTTGCAAAAGAGAACTCCTAATGTCTGAAAAAGACACTGTCCTGTTGTTAGTCCTCTTGTTGTAAATGTCTGTTGCTAGTACTGAACTGAACTCCTCTCAGAACTCTGTTGGCAGTTGTACACATGTAACGTGTTAAATTCTATGCAGGTTCAGAAAAATATTATCTTTACCACTATGGCTCCAAGTTAATCGAGATAGCAACTTCCTTTACGAGGCATCCATACATATGATGTTAAATTCTTTGATATATAGTTTTCTTTCACTGAATTCATGGCTTCAAAATCTATTGCAATGAGAAGTAGTACTGAAACATTCTCTGTCAGTGCAAAGGAAAAAAAGATCTGGGCCTCATCACAAAATAATTACCAACTCCTAATGATCAGGCTGCAACCACATCCAAGTACAGTAGCTAATAACATCGATGTTAGGTTGCAATCACATCCAAATGTGCAGGCTCATTTCCTACTACTGTCAGGTCACGATTCTGAACACTAAGACTTACCTGCAGGTAGCCTTGGATCCGGAACATCTAAGGTGCGTCATAATGAAATTTGTGCAGTATTGAAAATTACATATCTAAACGAGTGTTCTAGCAGGCATTTCATCAAACACTTTCAAGTACAAATTGCCAAACACTACAGATCTTGCATTGGCAGCAAATTACGGGCTCAATCAAGCAATAAAAAATGTCAACCAATATACTGCAGCCGTAATCTAGCAGCACGTACTCACCTCAATTCAGACGTCAAGTAATCTAGCAGCACGTACTCACCTCAATTCAGACGTCAGAGGTTGCAGCTCCTCCAGCCCAGCCGGCGCTGATTTTGGGTGCCGCAGTTTCCACGCACGCCCCGCGCGTGTGGGTGGATGGCTCCTGCCGCCGTCACGGCTCCTTGCCGCTGGGGGCCTAGGGGTTCTTTGCTGATGGAGGCGTAGATCGAAGAGCTTCGCCGAATGGCGGCGCAGATCGAAGATCTTTGGCAGGTGATGGCACTGATGGGATGGAACGTTCTCCCAAAATGGCCGAGGAAAAGGGAGGAGATGGGGGAGGTTAATGCGGATGTGGTGGTTAGGCACGCCAAATATTCGCTTATTCCAGATCGTGAGCGCTGGTTATTTTGTGTGGAAGTTTTGTTGCTCCAATTAATGATTTTCAAATTTGGTATGTTAGGTCTATGATTCGGGAAATCTTCACTTAGATAAATTCTCTTTATATACAGAATATTTATCCATACTAGCAAAGGCACATGTGCGCACGGACATGTATAAATATAAATATAAATATATATAAAATAAATTAAATATAACATGTAAAAATGCTTTCTAGCTGGTTGCACGTGCGCACGCACGTGTGTATATAGAGCTTTAGCTATTCTTAAATCTAAAGGCACATTATTTTTCGAGTTAGTTGGTCTTTATTTATATAGAGAAAAACTCTTCAATCTTTTATCTATTAGCAATACGGGATAATTGTGTGCACGTGTGGGGAGGTAGGGGCCCACCTAGCCGGAGGTGGATACGCGCGGGACGTTGGGTGAAAAAAGTTTTGCGGAGAATGAACTAAAAATGCCTGGAACGAACTAAAAGCGTCTGGAACATCCAATTTTTTCTTGTTTTCTTGTGTTTCTTGTTCTCCTTCCCTCTCCAAAACCCGACAGGTGGGTCCCCTGTGAGGGGTGGGGGTGGTTTTTTGGTGGGAATCGTTTTCAATTCTCTAGGATCCTTCTCAAAGGATCATAGAGAATTGAAAACACTTTCTACCTAAAAATCCACACCCACCCCTCACAAGGCACCCACCTGTCGGGTTTTGGAGAGGGAAGGAGAACAAGAAACACAAGAAAACAAGAAAAAATTGGATGTTCCAGACGCTTTTAGTTCATTCTCCGTAAAACTTTTTTCACCCAGCGTTTTGTACCCGCCCGCACGTACCCACCTCCGGCCAGGTGGGTCCCTACCGCCCCACACGTGCACACAATTATCCCATATTGCTAATAGACAATAGATTGAAGAGTTTTTTTCCATATAAATAAAAACCAGCTAACTTAAAAAATGATGTGCCTCTAGATTTGAGAATACCTAAAGCTTTATATACACAAGTGCGTGCATACGTGCAACCAACTAGAAAGCATCTTTATATGTTATATTTAATTAATTTTATACATGTGCGTGCGTACATGTACCTTTGCTAGTGTTAAGGAAAAGTCAAATTCAAATTTCCTTTTTCTTTCTCAAGTTTGCTTGTTTGAACTATAAATTATCAATTTTTGTTTGCTAGACCTATGCGCAAGTTTTTGTATATTCAAATTTGTATTCACAGTTAAACACAGAGTCAAATTTAAATTCCCGTTTCGTACTCAAGCTTGCTTGTTCAAACAATGAATTTTCAATTTTGATTTGATGGACCTGGTCATGGGGAATTTTCATTTAGATGGATTATCTTTATAATTTAAATATTTTGACATACACATATAAAAAAATTGAAAAATTAAAAGTTATTGACTAGCTAACCATACAATAGGACAAGAAAGAATATTGATAGATAAATTGATAGTAGTAGAGACCATACAATGGAGGTGATGAAAATATATATGTCAAACTATATTACAAAACTTGTATTGTCAGTGCATACTAGTGGTCTTCCAATCTTTTGTAAGTGTATTATAGTAGAGAGCATGCCATTACAAAAAAATAAGGGTTGAATCTTTTAATATTGTAAGTGTATACTAGTGGTCTTCCAAACAAGGAGTCATGAGAAAAATGTAAAAGCAATTTTTTAATTTTTGCAAGTGCATACTTAATGGTCTCTACAACTTTGTATCACGAGAAAACATAAAAGTAAAATTTTAAAATTTAATTGAGAAAATATATAAAGAAAACATAAAAAGTGAATTAAAAATATAATATGAGGAAACTTGAAAGATTGGTAATAAAATATGAATAAAAATGGAAAATCAGAAAAAATTGTGCACTTCCAGTAAAGATTGCTAATAAAACATAAAACCCCATGGACTTGCACAAATAAATATGTGGTCTGGTGGTAGAGCACTAGCCTTTGAAGCTTGAGGTTGGGTGTTCAATTCTAGTGTCACCCACTTTCGTTTTTTTAACTAATATTTTGTCTAACCGCGGCCTGGTGGCGTGGCAATGGTGGCCGGTGACTTGGCTGACGGCGGCCGGGTGACGTGACGTAGGTGGACGATGACGGCTGTGTGGCATGGCAACGGTGGCTGGTGATGTGGCCGACGACGATCGGGTGGCGTGCCAATGCGTCTGGGTGACGTGGCGTAGGCCGACGGCGGCCGTGTGGCGTGAAAATGGTGGCCGGTTACGTGGCTGACGGCGGCCAGGTGGTGTGGCAATGTGGCCGGGTGACATGGTGTACGTAGTCGACGGGGGTGGATAGCGTGGCCGATGGTGATGGTGATGGTGACGATGTGGCACTTATGACTAAAATATTGGTACTTAAAGGCTAACAGTTCATATTTTACACAAGAAAATATGCGGTGTAGTGGTTTGGTTAGTTTGATTGAAGGCTTTGGTCTGGTGTTTGATTCTTGGATTTGGCTACTATTTTTTGAGTATTTAATTTTTACAAGTACATACTACTGGATATCAACACGAAAATAAATTAATAAAGTCCTTTGATATGCAACAAACACATTGTAGTCAAATGGTGAGATCAAAACTTGTTGTTTGAAAGGTTGTGGGTTCAATTCCTTTGGCTATCAGTGGCAATGTTTTTTATCTATTTTACTAGAAACATTCAGATATCAATCCGGTGACTCTATCATCTTTGTTAATAATACTCATTGGATATATATTATGTTTTCTAGAAAAATACCCACCTCCTGTAATTATTAAAGTTCTCTAACGTAAACACCTACATCTATACCCACGTTTCAACTCTATGCAGCGGCACCGCATTTTTATTTCTTTTTTGCACTTTGTTTTTTATGTCATATTTTTCGGCCTTCCAAATAAATTTTAATATCTATGGTTTCAATGCATGACAGTTTGTTCAAAATCATCTTTCACTATATACAATTGTTCGAAACACTTTACAATATGCCTATAAGATAATAACGCTTTTAAGCATGTCTAACTTTGTGTCATTTTGTTACGTTTTTATAATCATGTTAAAAATCATCTTTATATCACTACGTATAATTGTTTGAAACACTTTACAATGTGTCTATAAGATAAATGACACTTTAAACCGTGTCTAACATTATGTTAATTTGATATGTTTTTACAGTCGTGTTAAAAATCATCTTTATATCACTATATACAATTGTTTGAAACACTTTAAAATGTGTCTACAAAATACTAACACTTTTAAGCGTGTCTATCTTTGTGTCATTTCGATACGTTTTGATAATCGTGTTGAAAATTGTCTTTATATTACTATATACAATTATTTGAGACACTTTACAATGTGTCTATAAGATAAATGACGCTTTAAATCGTGTCTAACGTTGTGTTATTTTGAGACGATTTCATTAGCGTGTTAAGACAATGTCTTTATAAGGCTATTAACGTTAAAAACGTGTCTAATATTGTGACACATTGCCATGGTGCCAAAATCGTGTCAAATAGTGTCTTTACATCCCGACGTAGAGACGCTTTTAGCCTGCGTTACTATCGAAGCGTAGCTAAAGGTGGGGGTTTTCTAGTAGTGATGAGAAGTTGTACGGTTTTTTTCCTCTTTTCACACACATGCAATTGTCGAGATTCGAACCCACGACCTAACGCCTCGTGCGTGACTCCCCCACCGCTACACCACGTAGCGCACTGTGACTCAAGGGGTTGAGTTATATTTTTATATAAATTTTAAAACCAATTTCTAGGGGCGGATGACATCTTCACCCGTCCCTACAAATCATTTACAGGGGCGGGCAAAACCAATTTCTAGGGGCGGATGACATCTTCACCCGTCCCTACAAATCATTTACAGGGGCGGGCAAAACCAATTTCTAGGGGCGGATGACATCTTCACCCGTCCCTACAAATCATTTACAGGGGCGGGCAAAACCAATTTCTAGGGGCGGATGACATCTTCACCCGTCCCTACAAATCATTTACAGGGGCGGGCAACGGCATCACCCGCCCCTAGAATTATTCCTTCGTTTTTTTATTTTTTTTTCTTTTAAAATATAGATATATATATACACTAACATAAAATATATTTTATATAATATAATTCACATTTCTTGATACTCAAGAACGAACGTGTGGCACGCACGTTTATTGATGATACGTAGGTACTAAAACAATATCACTTGAGTAGACCATGGTAAACAGACCAGTCGTGCGAAACGCTTTTAAAAATACTTTATATTCGAGAGCTTTAGGTATTCTCAAATCTAGATGCACGTCATTTTTGAGATAGTTGATCTTTATTTATACGAAAAAACTCTCCAATTTATTGTCTATTAGCAATACGGGATAACGGATCGCGGTGGAATTGTGGGTCCCTTAGGTACGTGGGTACATGCGGGTGTCTTGGGTGAAAAAAGTTTTGAGTTTTGAGGGGAAAATCAACGCAAGAATGTCCCTCCCTCCCCCCCTGACCATTCATCAACCAAATTTTCCGACAGATGGGTCCTCTGTGAGGTGGGAGGTGGGCCTAATTTTAGTGAGAAGTGTTTTCAAATCTAATTCTCTTTATAGTATAGACTTATATACATTATATATATACAAACATCACAATCTATACATAAGATCACATAGTATTCACATTATATATACTCATGCATCCATACTTATATAGTCCAAAATACATACTAAATAGTCCATGTGAGTAGTTTGGGTTTCTAATAAAACCATAGTCCGATTAATTTAAATTGGGCTGCCCTTTTTAGTACAATGTTAAACACTTAAAGTATTGGTGCATGACACTTGCATAATTGTGAGAACATGTCTAAAAAAATAAAAATAAATAAAATACAAAAATTGGATTGTATTTTTAGGAGCGGGCGGCAAGGTGGGCCGCGCCTAGAAATACATTTCCAAGTGTGGCTCATGCCATGAGCTGCACTTGAAAATGCTCATTTTCAGGTGCGGCTCATCCGGATGAGCCGCACTTGAAAATGGTCCCCATTTCCAGGAATGGCTCACAAAAGCAGCCACTCCTGGAAAGGCATTTACAGGTGCGGCTCAGTGCTACAGTGTCAGCTTCCTCTCAACAAGCACGGTCGCGCTTCTCGTCCGCTCCCGAAAAAAAAGGGTGCCGCACTTACAAACCATTTTTGTAGTAGTGCATTTAACATGATATCTGGAGTAGTCATTCTCAAGACATTTGCCTCATTTCAATGTTGCAAAAGGCATACTTATTTGAGGGTTAGAAACCTCTTAGTTATTCCCACATGTCTTTTTAATTAGCCCGTTTTAGTTTATACGGCAAGGTAAATACTGTGTGGTTCTTCTCTAGTTCCTGGTTCTTGTAGCTCCTTTATTATATGGACAATTTCTTTTTCTTCATAATGAAGTTATGCGCGTTCTCAACAAAATTGTGCTAATTTACAGTGCTACATAAGTTACTTCTCATTGTTCAAAACAGAATAATACAAAAAGCTCATGATTATTTAATAAGTATGTAAAAAGAAGAAAAGTAAAACAAAATGGAGATTTGAAGTACTATTCCATCGTTCATAGTGGCTTAATCATCTTATTATATGCAAAAGCATACATCTCTACCTTAATACTAAAGCATAGATTGATTTAGCGGTACATCATAAGTCTGCAAAACCTCCCCAATACTTATAGAAATCAACCCACCATCCTCTTTAGTATGTTGTATTTTTTCTAAAAAAACTATAATGTATCATCTACTAACACGCAGTACTTCGTCTCCTCTCGCCGTCCCGCATCATTGCACGTACTCTTCATCTCCGCATGCCATTTACATCCTCATCGTCATCCCGCCGTTGTTCCTGGAAACAACGTCTATCGAGGATATTTTCTTTTGTCATACTCTTAACAAGATGCAGAATTAGCAACGTCCCTGGCTCTTGTACATTTTTCTCGCGAAGTCCTCTTTACTTGTAGTAATGATTGGGCATTAATCTACCCGCAGTGTTTCATCTCCTCTCATCATCTCCCACCGCCGCACGTACCCCTCTATCTTCTCATGTCACTCATATCCCCGTCATCTTTTACAAGGCCCAGTATACCGAGGATTTCTCATTTGTCTTGCTCCTCACTGGATGCAGAATGGGGGTAAGGGGTGTCCATGATTATGTGCACCTTTGTCCACGAAGTTCCTATCACCTGTATCAACTCATGGACATTTATCTACCCATAGTGCCTCATCTTCTCTCACCGTCCTGCACCGCCGCACACAACCCTTCATCGTCTCACATAACTCGTATCCCCGTCATCGACCCACCGTCATTCCCGGGGGTAATGTTTGCTCTTTTGTTGTGCTTCTCACCGGATGCGGAATCGGCAACGCAAATGGCTCCCACATGTCTTCGCTAATGAAGTCTCTTTCACCCATAGAAACGCAGGGACACATTTGCTAGTATAAATTAAATCATTGTTCTTCTCAATTTTACCATTTTTGCCTATATCTTCTTATGTTCTCAATAAACGATAAGGAGCATACTAACTCATCATGCCTTGCGATTTCGCATGTGCGGACTAAAATGAAAAGGAAAAAATCACACCCACAGAGCTGACCACAAATTCGCCGGATTGGATTTTATCATATTCTTTGGAGCATAATTGGATTGGATGCACCCAATAACGGTGGTGCAGGTCTTGGTACCAGTAGCCAAGTGGCTATTTTCGCTTTCCTAGGGGTGTAAATCGATTTTTAATTAGTTGGTTGGACTTGATTGGTGCACGGCAGTGCGTGTATCGCACGTTGCTCTCCAAAACATGTAGTACTCGTACGTACGTCTTGCTCTCCAATGAAGATTTTTAATTAGCGCTCTCACGCGCGGCGTCGTGTTTTTCTCATGTACCTATCGCTTGTACGTCGTGTTTCTCATGTAAAGATATACTCCCTCCGTTCTGAAAAATCTGACGTTTAGGATAACGACACGGTCTCCAAAACACAACTTTGACCTCTTGTTATTATAAAAATATTTATCAAAGAGTGATATATATACTTTTATGAAAGTATTTTTTAAAACAAATCTATTCATATTTGTAAACTCAAAAATTTAAAAGTTATTGATGATTTATATTCCCAATGTTTGACCCAAACCTTGTCCTAAACGTCAGGTTTTCAGAACGAAGGGAGTACTCTTGTCTTCCGATTTTGTAACTCTCCAATATAATAATATACTATCTCTGTTTTGCGAGATGTCTCTGACGTCGTGATCTATTTGAAGATTTTGTCTTGGAGATACTACAGTATGAGGTTGTTTGCCAGGAGTGTGGTTGCTAGTTTTCTGGCTAAGCGTTCTCTTGGATGGCATTCATTGTTCGTGCAAGTGGATTGTACGAGTAGTTGCGATTAAGATTGACTCAGTGCGGTTTCTACGTCACGGATATCGGCGAACTCTGTTTTTTTAGCTAGACGATTTTTCCGACATCAAAAGTTTCTAAATAAACAGGCTATGTGAAAGATTGTTGCTTTACAAAGACAAAACAAGTTTGAAGCAAGGACACAGAAAATGTTTGACATTTACTCTTTCTAGCTTTTTTTAGCATTCTCATTCTGAGATTAAGAGTTCAAAAACTCTTGTAATTCATGGATATAGAGGCTGGACATCCATTATGTAAAAAGAAAATCACTATCTGAAGTTACCAATCGTAGTTGATTATTCATCTTATTTAAAAATTGTACAACTATATATCACATTTTACTTGTAAATTATTTTTAAACTATTTTAAATATGACTATTGTTTCCGTATATTTAAACTAAATTTTTTACTAAGATCAGCAAAAGAGTAATCTGCAACACGGAAAATACATAGATTAGGGACATTTATACCACATTTGCATCCGTGGCACGCCATATCACCTGTCCACGCTGGATCCGACGTCAGCGGGGGTGGCAAATGACCTCCGATGCCCTACCCGTCCTCTTTTGAGTCGTCGTCGTCTTCCTTTTTCGAGTCAACTGCTAAAGCTCATGGAGCTCCTAGCCATGGCGGCTGATGGCTCTGGGCGCTCTGGCTCGCCGGTGATTCAGTGGGGGCTAAGGCTCCGGCGAGGTGGGGAAAACGAAGAGGAGGTCAAGGGGTCATGCAGAGGTGCTCATTGGACGGCAATGGCGGGAATTCGGCCCGCGGCGGAGACTGTGGCCGGCAGCGAGGCGCTCGGGGGCGAGACGCTGCGGCGGCGAAAAGGCGACGCGACCAGCATCTGAGCTACAGCTCGACGAGAAGAAGCCCATGGCGGCGAGAAGGCGACGACGACAGGCGGCGGAGCTACAGCTCGACCGGCACCAAGCTCCGACCCTCAACGCCGAGTAGACGCCACCACCCTGTCCCTCCACGCGCTCTTCCTCCGCACCGTGGACCCCTCCCGCCCGTGGTCATGGTCCGCCGCCGTCACGGACCTCCTCTCCTCCAACGATCCCCCGCCACCGCGCAGGCCGCCTTCGCCCTCGCCCTCCGCACCAA
>OAMR01000831.1:382438-441592 GCA_900205405.1 Echinochloa crus-galli | reverse complement strand
TGCCCCTAATTCTATTCAAAGTACATCTCAATGGCAGTTGAAGGGCCTGGATGTCTGGTTTCTAAGTTTGTGACGTATTTGACACAGCGCTGCAAGTTCATGTACCCACGGTATATTTTACTCTAAATTCTTTTGGTCCCTACTGATAAACACGAAGGATATATTGGAATAAAAAAATTCCTTTTCTAAAAATTATATTTCCATGATTTTTTTAGAAATGATCTCTAAAATTAATCGTACATAACGATTATGTATAAAGTTTTGTTCCGGTCCTTCCCAAAAAACTGCATGAATCTTAAAGCAAATAATTAACGAATTAAATATTTATTGATTAATTTCGTGTCTAGCCCAGCTCTTCCTCGCCCAGCCCATGCCGCCAAAATTTTTGGTCTGATCCTCGAGAATATCCGATTCCTTCGTGTGTCTCCCGTCATTTCGTTGTGCTGACGCATGCAGAGTGGCGGCCGGCGTGGATGCTTGACGGCGGCGGTGCCACGGGCGTGACCGACGGCGGAAGCTCCCCACGGAAGTGAGCCCTCCCTTAACCTGCATCGCCGTTTTAGCTCCGTACCGAATTCTCTGGTCCGCTTCCTCCTGGCCCGTGACCAACGCAGCCACAGCCGCACCCAACTCACACCTGTCATGTGACAAGTCGAAGGCCATGGGTCTTGTTGATAGTTAAAATTGGCAGCAGCCGAGGGAAACAAGTTTCACCAGACACCTGTTGTAGCAGTATTTTCTATTTCCATTGCCAAAATTAATTAGTTATTTAGCAGATTTATTAGACACTGTTAAAGATGCTTTTATAGTAAGTTGTAGATGACCCTTTAGTCCGGATTGATAGTTTCTACTGGGACTAAAGACCCTCCCTTTTAGTCTCGGTTATAGTCTTCAACCGGTACTGATATTTGAGACCCTTTAGTCTCAGGTTAAATCTCGAACCGGGATTAGATGAGGGTTATCACTAAAGTAGCTGACATATGAAGAGCACACTGCAGTAGCATTAACATAGTGATATGACTGAGTATTCCAAATTAGGAGACACCTGGCCCTTGCATTACTGCCAACCATGAACCATCTTAACTAGACTCGACATCGCAATTACTAAACAATGAGAAGACTTTAGCAATCACCAGTCAGGTCAACCTCATTTTCTTCGGATCAATCGTATCCGGCCCTTGTCTCCTCAATAAATGGCTTAAACACAGTCAAGCAAAATTCCTCACGGATCGCTTTAAAAAAAAAATTTCCTCACGGATCATTAGGTGCTAAAGGCCTTTTAGCACCGGTTGGTAAATATGACCCGGTGCTAAAGGGGGTGCCACATGCTACTATAAAAGGAAAGCATCTTCTATTCCATCACATGTGCTGCGGGGATTCGAACTCAGGACCTCTTGCCTCGCGTGTACCCACCTAACCATCTCACCTACGCAACACATGTGATGGAATAGAAGATGCTTTCCTTTTGTAGTAGCATGTGGCACCCTCTTTAGCACCGGGTCATATTTACCAACCGGTGCTAAAAGGCCTTTAGCACCGGTTGGTGTTACAACCCGGTGCTAAAGGGTTGGGGCCTTTAGCACCGGTTGGCAACACCAACCGGTGCTAAAAGTCACCCTTTTAGCACCGGTTGGTGTTGCCAACCGGTGCTAAAGGCCCCAACCCTTTAGCACCGGGTTGTAACACCAACCGGTGCTAAAGGGTGACCCTTTAGCACCGGTTGATGTTACCAACCGGTGCTAAAGGCCTTTTAGCACCGGTTGGTAAATATGACCCGGTGCTAAAGGGGGTGCCACATGCTACTACAAAAGGAAAGCATCTTCTATTCCATCACATGTGCTGCGGGGATTCGAACTCAGGACCTTTTGGCTCGCGCGTACCCACCTAACCATCTCACCTACGCAACACATGTGATGGAATAGAAGATGCTTTCCTTTTGTAGTAGCATGTGGCACCCCCTTTAGCACCGGGTCATATTTACCAACCGGTGCTAAAAGACCTTTAGCACCACCTTTAGCACCGGTTGGTAACCGGTGCTAAAGGGTCACCCTTTAGCACCGGTTGGTGTTGCCAACCGGTGCTAAAGGGTTCCCGAGGTCACCCAAACGTTGGACCCGGTGCTAATACACCTTTAGCACCGGATCCAAAATGTACCGAGGTATTTAAGGGGTGCGGATGTTGAGTTTTCTTGTAGTGCTCGCGGTCCTGGCAGTCCAACCTCAACCTCAGCTCATAGAAGCAGGAGGCCCTTTCGCCTTGGCGTCCTAGTCGACGTCAATCTACGGCAGCGAGTTCATCGGTGTTTGTGTTGTCACCACCAAGATCAGTTGTTGCTTTATTGTCCTTCAATCCACATACGAGTGCATCTTTGTATGGGTGTATTTGTTCTTTTAGGACTTTGGCTTGTACTCTTCACCTTCTCTAAAGGTGAATTTGTAATGCTGCTCTAAGTTTAATATAATTATGAAAGTATCAAAAAAAAATCAAGGCTAGGCACACGAACGGTCACTAGTCACTACTGCATCGTGAAGCACTGATGAAGGCCTGAAGCTATTCCTGCAAAAGGCAGCAGAAGCTCCATCCATCGTCATCCGATCCTGCGTCGACGCATTCACTCGCTGCGCTCCACCCCGCGCGTAGCAGTACGTATCCAAGGCACGCACGAGATGAGGGCGCGTTTGGTTTCCTGCTGTGCCTAGCCTGGCTCGTATCCGGGAGCCAGGCTCTCGTTGGCCAGGCTCAGTAGATGCAACGATGTTTCGTTTGGTTGGCTGCTTCTATCCCGTCAGACTATAACAGAAGTTGTTTGGTTGCTTGCACGAGAACATGTCGCATGAGATAAGAATATTAAAAATAAACATTGTTATGGTATTTATTTATATAAATACATTTTAATAGGTCTTAATTTATCTCACTAAAACTTAATCAAATTTGAAAAACACTAATAACACTTAATATATTTTAATCATGTGCTAATACAATCATTAACTCTAAGCCAACTTGCATGAACCCAGCCTGGCCGGGTGGAAACGGAAACGAAACTCGTTTCCCCGGAGCCAGGCCGTGTGGCCTCTTTTGCATGCATCGGTACAGGCTCAAACCTCCATCCAGCCAACCAATCGCCTGCTGCCTGCATGCCACCAGCCTGGCCCGCCCTCGTACAGGCAAGCAAACGCGCCCTTAAGGGCAGCACGTGGGCCGATGGCGACATTCAACGCGGGGGCCAGGATCACGTTGACACGGGGCTCCACGCAGGACGGGCGGCAGAGGGCTAGCTGAGGCTGTGCAGCGGCGGCCGGGGCCCGCACGTCGGTGGCGCTACAGGTCAATGGCGGCAGGGGCAGCGGGGTCAGGAGGGGGGCCATGTCAATGTGTCATCGTGTGGTGCTGTGTGGGTAGGGTACGCCCCTGCGCCTGCGCGTCTCGTGGTGTGGTGTGGCCACGCAGCGCATCGCGGCGCGGCCATTCAAGTCGAGATCGTGGAGGAGGATTTCGTGCGGCCATTCAAGGGGGATGGAACGATGCAAGCCGTCCGTCCCTTTTGTTGCTCAGCAGCAATTGCCAAACAGTGGAGCACTGCGCCAGGCGACAGCAGGAGCCCCTGGCTCACTGGCGGACCCAGTGGGTGGTCCCGGTATGCCATGGCATACCTAAAATTCTACCCAAAAATCTAATATACACCCATGTAACGTTTGGTTAAGTCTTCATACTAATGTCTGATGTGTTTTCTTGCAAGCGCAAATACAACACGACAGATTGCCCCCGGCTTTCGTCCCTGAGTAGCCAGTGTGTTCATGTGACGTCCTTTCATTCTCTCACCTTTGGTAATACAGACCAGGTACTAATGGCCAGCGCACACACGAACACATCCCCAATAGCAATGTCTTCAGTCTCTAGCTCCGTGTCTCGCACCCTCCTATGATCTTCCCTCCGCGCTTTAGCTGGCTCGATCTCGGCCTTTTTAAGGTTAATCTAGCTTGCATTCAATACTTTGTCTACAAAATTAAATATAAGATCTTTTAGATACATTAGCATACTTTTAGATATATTATAATTGTATATCAAATAGTTTTTGAGAATTTTCATTTGTTACCGAATTATTAATTAATTATACCGTACATTGTACTGTATTAGACGTATTGACGTGGCGTACCCTAAGTTCAAATCCTAGGTCCGCCACTGCCCTGGCTGTCGTACCTTTCACCTTCATGAATCTCACACTCATCGATGCTATCTCGTGGAGCCAGGTTTGTTACGAACGGTTCGGACGTTTAGGTTTATCTCCGTTCGATCGTCTCTCGGATTGTGGAAAACGTGATATAGCGCCACATTACAGATTTTCCTATCCTTGTGGTTCCAGCAGAATACCATGTGTTGTGATTTTTTTCCTTTCTTTTACAAATTCGAGTGTGGATTTCATATACTATTTCTTTTACAGAAAAATCTAAGAACAGAAACAGAAAAGTGGATTTCACTTCAGGGGTAGTTCAGGCAGAGAACAACCACTCGACTGCAGTTTGTATGTAACCAGAACAGTCAACAGAGCCTGGTCACAATCCAATCGCCAAAACGAAGATTATAGAGGCAAGCGTATTTACAATCCTTAATTAATTTCGCACATCCTCCCTTAACCCTCATTCCGATGAACGGAGAACCGGGTCTACAATCCCCTGTAAAATCCGGAACAGAAACAGAGCAGGCCCGCGATTCAACCGACAAAGTCGAAACCCGACGAGCAAGCAAGCCACTACCGCCAGGACGAACACGGAACGATCATCGCTTCGAATCTACGGAGTAGTACGCAATTCCCAAGGATTCGGGAGGGGAAACAAAAAAGCAACCGATCGCTCACTTCCGATCCTTGTTTGTTCCACGGGAAAGCACACCAGAGCATCTGGATTAGGGAAAGGGAAGGGGGGCGGGAGCAGGGCAAACTGACCGGGCTTGCGCGCGCGGAGCCGCGCGGCGACGGCGGCCCAGGCGCGGCGCGCGCGGGGCACCACCTTATATTTGTTCGCTATATGTGTCTGTGGACTTCCTGGGCACACATATGGCCACATTCGGGTTTCGTGTAAATCCGGGTGTGACAACGACAAATTAGAGATAATAGGTGGACGCCGTGCCGAGGAACGATAGCCTAGACGTGAGCAATTTGAAAAGACGGAGGGGTGCATGTGGCACTACGAGACGATATACTATAGGATAATAAAATGCAATATCATGAGTTTTTTTGAAAAAAAAACTAAAACACACCAAAGGAGTGTAGGTCGATCAGGAGCACAGTAAAGGAGAGATTCATCGTGGACGTCGTGCTCGGGATCAACTGCGGATCAACGATGAGGATGCGAGCGGCCCAAGAAGATGAAGGAGTGCGTGCGGTGCACCACCATGGGGTGCGAGAAAACGATGTACTACGGGTTGATTAGATGAATTGTTATAAAAATTTTTAAAAAAATACAATGTAGCAAAGGAAGATGGGTTTATTCTCATAAATATTAGGAGACATTTTGTAAAATTATGATGTACCGGTGAATCAATATTTACTTTATTATTAGATAGATATTCAACGAGTTGATCTGAGCGAGGTAGGTGGAGTGTGTACTAGGTAACCTGGCAGATGGAAGCGCAACACGCAAGCATGTGGTGATAGTTTGTTTTTTATTAGTTTGATGCATTTAGTTATGAAAATATTGAAACTTATTAATATCTAAAAGTTGAATCGGTTGGTTATAGCCGATGAGATACAATCAATGCTTCAACTTATGTATTATAATAATACAGGATCATAGCCGATGTTTCTTCCTCTCGTTAAGACATTTCGGAAATCCAGCCGATGTCTTCCTATCAAAATTACCGATTGAATTTCTCCCCTTGTCAATTCGGGTCAAATTTACTTGTACACCGTGAACCTCGAAGGATATACATAATACATTACCTGCGACAGAGTAAAACAAATCTTCTAAATCTAAAGCGTGTCTCGTTGCGTAAAAACCAGCGGACGATTTTTACGTCAACAACTATAACTATTTGTTAGTGCGAAACAGCAAGGCTTCAAAAGTTCATATGCTCCTTATCATTTTACACGGTACAATGATAAAATCAAGGAGAACAATGATTTAAATTATGTGTTCAGCATGGAAAAAAGACGATTAAGCCACTGTTAGGAACTATGGAATAGTACCTTAAAGCTCCATTATGTTTTACTTTGCTTCCTTTTCACATACTTATTCGTCTTTTGTATATAAGAAAAAAGATGATTAATGAGCCTCTGTTTTGAGAGATGAGGTATAGGATTTTTTTTGAAATAGTATTATTTTAATAACAAATTACAAAAATAAGTGACGGATTACGAATATTGTAGATTTAGTAGCCCATCGAGTTTTGGATGGCCGATAGGACAGCTATGGGCTATGCGCCGGCCGACAAGCACGTATTGGCTTTCTAATTACCAATAAGTCTCCACGTGGCTTCCACGTCGCCCATAGGCATGCCTGATAGGCCATAAGGGCACTCCGATCGCCGATTAGGCTCTCCAAACATTCAGCATATACACGGTCTCCAAACATTCAGCATATCTAATACAAATGATGTTTACATTTCTAAACTCAACAACATAAAAGTTATTCATGATTCATATTTCTAATATTTGACTAAAATCTTGTCCAAAACGTCATCTAATACCAATACGGAAGGAGTACGTGCATAACATTTTACCTTGCATTAGTGCATTTGCATGGTAATTATGGTTCTTAAATAATTGCATCAACATGCACACGAGAATTTCTTTCAACATGCATGTGGTTGTTTAATCATGTTTAATTGCATGCATTATTACCAGATGTCAAGCACATGTATGTGTGCATGCCGCTGCTAGCAACTAAGGTCAGTATACAGTTTCACTATACGGTTATCTAGACCATAGAAACTGTGCCAAAGGAGTTTCACCTCTCATATGACATGAAACTCTTCCTTCTCTTTTCTATGCCACATCAGCATATTTAATGTCATGAAACTCTCCATGAAACCTCCACTAAGAATGTCCTAATACCATATTAAATCAAATTATCCTATTAATAATAGTAATTTCTACAAGAGAATTATTGGCTGAGGTACATAGGACCAATACATTCGCACGGTCTAATAGATAGTATTATGTATTGACACGTAACCTTGAGATGATTTAAGACATAATCCTTACAAGATATATTGTTTTTTTTTGTTGTCTTATAGTAATATAATATCTATTAACTTTTAGATGAAACAAAAAGAAATTTTGTGAGTTGTACGGCAACAACAACTATAATAAAGGATGGATAGTCGGTACTCTCATAATACTAAAATTTATCTTATAAGAGCAACTCCAGCAGACCCTCTAAACAAGCCCCCAAGCTAAATTTAGAGGGCCAAACAAAAAAGTTGAACCCCAGCAGGGCCCCTATTTGACCACGTATTTTGGAGAGGCCTCCAAATTTATCCCCTCACCCTCCATTCCTGGGGGCATCTCTAGGGAGGCCTCCATTCTTAGGGGCTATTGTTGGAGTTGAAACAAATTTTGAGACCCGTAAAAAATAGATAAAGCCCCCATTCAATATTTGAAGGGCCTGATTTAAGGGCTATTGCTGGAGTTGCTCTAAGGTGGTTGTTTCTCTTACCTAGCTTTCTATTTTTCACGTTAATAAAACTACCACATGGTATACTTATCAGACTACTAACATATAGTAATATATTTTCCTATAGTAAAATGAAAATAAAAAAGTAAATTTACTACCAAAGAAAATTAGCTTATATTAACCATGATTATGCTGGTTACGAGGCGCTCAGCCATTGCCCAGCACGCATGCACTCTAGTGCCGAACTGAAATTAAATACTATGCGAGACTGTGACATACAGTAGAGAACTAGTCGGCCATCGGCAACCATAAGCAAGTGAAATGTCTTCTACTTTATCCATGTCATTGCCGTGTGCTGCCATATAGTTTTTTTTCGACCGAAGTCAGCAGCGGAAGTCCCTATCTATTTTTTTATATTTTTATATCAAACTCAATTAATTCGTTCCACAAGGAGTCGAATCTGCTGTTGGGTGCTACACCTGCCATATTAGCTTATCGGCTTCTGGTCAGCCGATAGCTATTGTATGACCGACAGGTTGCTAGAATAGTATTATGTATTGACACGTAACCTTGAGATGATTTAAGACATAATCCTTACAAGATATATTGTTTTTTTTTGTTGTCTTATAGTAATATAATATCTATTAACTTTTAGATGAAACAAAAAGAAATTTTGTGAGTTGTACGGCAACAACAACTATAATAAAGGATGGATAGTCGGTACTCTCATAATACTAAAATTTATCTTATAAGAGCAACTCCAGCAGACCCTCTAAACAAGCCCCCAAGCTAAATTTAGAGGGCCAAACAAAAAAGTTGAACCCCAGCAGGGCCCCTATTTGACCACGTATTTTGGAGAGGCCTCCAAATTTATCCCCTCACCCTCCATTCCTGGGGGCATCTCTAGGGAGGCCTCCATTCTTAGGGGCTATTGTTGGAGTTGAAACAAATTTTGAGACCCGTAAAAAATAGATAAAGCCCCCATTCAATATTTGAAGGGCCTGATTTAAGGGCTATTGCTGGAGTTGCTCTAAGGTGGTTGTTTCTCTTACCTAGCTTTCTATTTTTCACGTTAATAAAACTACCACATGGTATACTTATCAGACTACTAACATATAGTAATATATTTTCCTATAGTAAAATGAAAATAAAAAAGTAAATTTACTACCAAAGAAAATTAGCTTATATTAACCATGATTATGCTGGTTACGAGGCGCTCAGCCATTGCCCAGCACGCATGCACTCTAGTGCCGAACTGAAATTAAATACTATGCGAGACTGTGACATACAGTAGAGAACTAGTCGGCCATCGGCAACCATAAGCAAGTGAAATGTCTTCTACTTTATCCATGTCATTGCCGTGTGCTGCCATATAGTTTTTTTTCGACCGAAGTCAGCAGCGGAAGTCCCTATCTATTTTTTTATATTTTTATATCAAACTCAATTAATTCGTTCCACAAGGAGTCGAATCTGCTGTTGGGTGCTACACCTGCCATATTAGCTTATCGGCTTCTGGTCAGCCGATAGCTATTGTATGACCGACAGGTTGCTAGATTTGCAATTTTTTTATTTTACTATCTATTTGCAACCCTAATTGGTAGCTTCATCTGATTTTAATTCTCTATGTGAGCTGATTCTTCGAGAGAAGTGATTCTGTAACTGAAAGTGATTCTTTTTAATTCTCTATCATAAACTTTTAAAATTAGGACACAGAATCACTTCGCAGAATCAGGGAGAGCTATTTTTTTTTCAGCTCCCAACATTTTAGTTCATTTCACGTAATCACTTCACAGAATCGACAGAAAACCACTTCTTACCGGAAAACCGTTTGGTGCCAAACAGGGCCTAACAATCTTCAGAAAATACACTATGGCTGCCGCGCGCTGTACACCATGAAGCCGCCATTGCTGAACTCCTGACTTCGAGATTGTTGCCTGTTGGTGTATACGAAGCGCTGTACGTTGTTGCCGCAGCCTTCCGTACGAGTTGGAGTCGTTTCGGCCGAGCTGTAGGTGCTACCAAGCTAGGGATGACATAGCCACGAAGCATATACGGAGTACTAGTTTGGACTTTGTATGTGTCTGCAAGCGCCCGCGTGTATAGCCATTAGCCGGCGTTTAGTTATGCAGCCGCCATGCAGTGTGCCGGCGCCGTAGTCCAAGTCCACGGCACCATCGTCACTCGTCAGTTTTGCTTTTATTTTGTTGGAGGGAAATATATATCCGCATTCTGCATCGTTCGGATATCCATGGGTTTTTCAGAGATATGAATGATCGAGCTCCATGTGTTGAAGTAGAAACATTGCCCTGATCCCTCAAGTCTGAAGCACCAGACTAGTTGTATCTCTCTCCCCTGATTTCGCTCGCGCGGAGTCGAGCGCCCAAACAAACACGGTGCCCTGCGGCCAACTGTTCTGGTTGAAAGATAGACTGCAGTCAACTCAGTGAATGAAATTCGTGAAACTGGATGGATGCCGTGCAAAATTGTGGTTCCAATCTAGACAACCTTACGGCCACTTCACAAACGGGGTGTTTGGTTCCACAGACTAAACCAAAACGGACTAAAATTAGTCTCAAAACGGACTAAAGATCCAAACCCTTGGGACTAAAACTCCTAAAAGGGACTAAAACTCTTTAGCTCCACAAGAGGAGCTTATAGGGACTAAAACCACTACTACTTTTCCACTGGATGCCCCTCCCCCACCCGCCGGCCCACTTGTTCCCTTTTAAGTCCATGGGCAAAGTAGTCTTTGCGCAAGCCATTAAAGCAACTTTAGTCCCTTTTAGTCCAGGGATCCAAACAACAATTGTAGTCCCTAAGAGACTAATTTTAGTCCCTTGGTTTTAGTCCCTAGGAACCAAACAGGCCCAAAGTTTTCTTTTGGTTGCTATTAAATAATTGGCTAAGCATTAGAAATATTTTGAAACAAAGACATATGGAGCTGCCCTCGTACAATTGTGTATATTGCTTGGATGTTGTTGAAGAGACTCTACAACATATGTTCTTAGACTGCGGGTTTGCAAGGATTGTTGGGCCTTGCTTCATCTTGATGTGCCACCATCCACTGATCAGGTTTTGGCAAGTTTTAAAGTACAACTAGCAGTACCATTTGCCTAGGCACTTTAGTTATCAAGAAATGATAAGATATTAGGCTAATCTTGGTAGGGGCTTCATGAGGAGTTTCATGGCATTAAATAGGCTGATGTGATATAGGAAGAGAAGGTAGAGTTTCATGATATGTGAGAGGAGTGTCATCACCATAAAACTCCTTTGGTATAGTTACATAGTTTCTGATCTAGGTAACCGTGTAGTTCCTGCACTGAGACTGACGAGGCATTGCTCCAAGCAAAGAAGTTTTTAGAAAGTTATTTTCTCTAATGTTTCATCGCGCAAAGCAGTCTTATTTCTCTTTGATAGAACAATGGCTAGACTTACTTCATACAACTACTCCTCCCTAAGCTCTTATGTAACTATTTTACGTTTTACTTCTCTTAATATATAACCAGCAAGGAAAAACCCCTCTTGTTTCATAAAAAAAAAAACTTATGGCCACTTCGCAAGTGTGGGCCTACGATATTTCTTCTCGGCTTGTGCCGTGCACGGAAGGAGTTTGTTCCTCAAATTGATGGCGGGCCATTCACCTTCTCTGGTTTCTAGGCCTCCATATTCTTCACATTTTGTGGCTGCTTCGATCTTATTGGGGGAGTGTAAGTGATAAATTCAATGTGATTATTCTTCTTCATACTTCTACATTCGTGGTCAGCAAGGCTTTACCTTCCAAATACGATCACCTCCGAAAGATCATGACTCTTGGTTTCTAATACTTCTCTTTCATTTCCACCATCTACATAGATCATATCATTCTATGAAGTTCTCCAAACAAAACCCATTGGGAAAAAACATGACCGGCGAATTTTTTTCTGTAAGAAGTGTACATATTCTTTTTACAAGATGTTATTAAACACCTCTCATTCATGAGAATGTGGTGGCAACATTCCTTTATAAGACCTGCTGAACAGAATATTTTCTTCTTGCAAGCATCAATTTCTTCTCATAAGACAAGTGATTAAGCAATTTTTTTATATTACAAGGAAAAAAAAGAGGATGTAACATCTTTCTCGTAATATCTGTTGAACTGGACATTCTTTTTGGAAATATAAAATCATTTTTACTGTACAGGAAATGTAAGGCCAATCTCAGTGGGGGTTTCGTGACATTAAATATGCTGATGTGGCATATGAGAGAGAAGCAAGAGTTTCATAGGATGTGAGAGGAGTTTCATCACCATGACACTCTTTTGGTACAGTTAGCTAGTTTCTGGTCTAGGTAACCGTGTAGTGAAATGGTGCACTGAAACTGACCTAAGTGTTAGAAAATGGGGGCTTCGTTTGATGAAAAAGGCCGGACAAAAAGAACACATGATTGGTGGCCACTGGCAAGCCGCAGTCCAGTCCAGGCCGACGTGGCCCACGAGAAATGATTTCCCACAGAACGCTGAAGCTTTCGCTCAAACAAACTACAATCACGGATGTAATTGGTACCTAATTGTATTTTTAGCTAATTAATCATGTGAAATGCTATTTTAGTTTATTTCAATCTTCTATATTAATTGCATTGCATCACAGTCTAGTTTTATTTTAGCAAATTTTAGAACTACAAAGGATCCAAATCAAATGGAACTTATCCAAGATCACTTGGAATTGGAAACAAGGCTCGTTAAGAAAAAGCGGAACTTTGACAAAGAAACCCACCATCATAAAAGGAAAAGGGTTCGGATGCACGCACTCATACAAGAATAAACGGCCGGGCATGTCCGGGCAAATTAGTGGGCTGAGACCACCACCAAGTAGCAAGCCCCAGAATTTTGACTTTTGTTTTTGTGTCTAATTTTGCTTACTTTCTACAAACATTGAAAGAAATCCTGTTTGAGCAAATGAAAGAAATCCTGTTTCGCAGCCTCCTGGAACTCTGGCATCCTTCTGGTAATTTAAATATGAAATCTTGAAAAAAATTGAAAGAAATCCCTATACGCCAATGTTTTAAAGTATAAACCAAGATAAGTTGGCCAGAATTTAAGAAATCATTTCAAATTCGAAAGGCTGCCATCCTTCAGGGCAAATGCGTAGCGTTTATCTCTACTTGTGTGCAGGGACTTAGTGAAGCTGCTAGTTATCATCTACAGGAGCTCATCATCAAGTTTGGTTTGTGCTAGAACTTGTAGAGGGGGTTAATTTACATTGTTGGTTTCCTCTGTGGAAAACCGGTCTGACCGCTTTACCAAAGCGGTCTGACCGCTTCAAGCGGTCTGACCGGTTTAGGAACCGGTCTGACCGGTTTCTGTACTGACTGTGTGAAAAAGTTTGTTAAATTGCAGATTCACCCCCCCCCCCCCCCTCTAGGTGACATCAAGGTCCTTTCAAGCATCGTCTTCCCCGGCAACGAGGTGAGGATTCGTCAAATAAAGCTCTTTATCCCCCTCCAACACCACCATCTTCTCCCCCGAGCGGATTTGCCCACCTTCATCCCCAACCACCGCCGTGCCGTCGATCCACCCCTCTCTCCCTCAGATCCGGTCTTCCCTAGCATGGATCCGGCCGTCAGGACCATGGATCTGTTGGTTCCTGCTAGGGACCAAGTCCCTGAAGAAGACTCCCTCGCCCGCGAGTTTTTTCTCCCCTCCGCTCGGTTCTTCAACGAGATGACTCTATCTTCCCTGATTTGGAGTCAAATCGTCCGCGCCGCCGCCACCACCGCCACCTCCAACGCCACCTCGCCATCATCCTTGGTGTCTCCACCCCCGCTTGTTCCCCCCACCTATTCCACCCAAGCGAATCTTCTCCACTGCGCCGCCGCTCACCTCGCCGGGATTCGCTCTCCACCTCCATCGATCTGGATGCCTATGGTGTGGATCTGGCCACTGGTGTTGCGGATCAGGCCTTCTTCCTCGCAGATCTGGTTATCCGCAAGCCGGCCGCTGCCGTCTCTACTCTGGCTCCAGCAGTCGTCGTCGCCCCCACCACAGTCTCCTCCATCAGTCCCCAAGCAGCTCGAATCTCCATCAAGCCGTGCAGCACTTCTTCGTGAATGGCAACGTCGATGCTCTCCCGAGCTCTCTGCCGGCCACCATGGATCTACACCGGGCCAAATCAATACACTCCGGCGCCACAGTTCTACCTTAACCAACTCGCCGGAGATGCTCTCCCCTCCACTACCAGAATAAGTGGCTTTGGCACCGGTTGGGAACCGGATTTAGCACCGGGTATCCCAACCGGTGCTGTCTTCCCGAGGCTAAAGGGTGGCACCTTTAGCACCGGGCCAAATAACCGGTGCTAAAGGGGTTCTTATCACCATCTATCTACACACCTCAAAACATGACGTTTGGGAGCTTATCACTTATTGTTCTGGCTGCAAATTTTCGCCCGTTTTGCCGGAAGAAGGGCAGGGGGAGGACGCCTGGTATTAAAATGACTGCAATAGACTGCTAGTACTCCACTGACGAATTCAATTTTGGCTTGCCAGGTCCTACTGTGCGGCGGCGATCACCGACGAGGACCGGGCAGGCCACACGGGCGGCGCCACCTGTTTGCGCGGTGGCGGAGACGGCGGTGGCTTCTGGGCTTGAGCTGTTGCCTCGAGCTCTAAGGTCAGCATGTTGAACATGACCTGGACGTCCTTGTACCCGCAGGTCTGCACGTCCTCGTGGAGCTTCAGGATGCCGCCGTTGCCTGTGTTCAGGTGAGAATCTTGTCAGTGGTATTGTTGTGAGAAAACGAAATCCTACAAACCATCAAGAATAAACAGGCTGCAAGGACTGTGAAGAGGCATTGTTTATGCGCTTTATTAAAACTCAGGACAGCGAAATAAAACAAACTTTCAAGAATCTACAAGAACAAGGTATAATTACCAAGGGTGGTGTGTGGGTACGCTGCACGCAGATCCTCTGACGCTGGATCGCGGCACCCGTAGGCACACATGTCAGTGATCAAGTCACGGCATGCAAAACGTCATAGGATCCCCGTCCGGGGTGGTGTGGGGTAGGTACCAAATACATTTGTTAGCTTTTGGGCCCGGACAAGCAGACACTGACTTCACTATATGGGCCTAGTTAGATGGAGATATAAAGCCCATGTACTATGTGTTTTGCTTTGGGCCCTTGGGATTGTGCTCCACTGCTCCCCTTAAAAGTTATAGTAACAGTAATAGCCAAACTTGTTAAACAAAATGTTGATTACTAATTTGAGAATTGAGTTGAAAAGTTAACTTTGCCAATGGTACGACATAAAAGAATTGATGCATCTTTTAGGACTGTTGCAATTATATTTGGGTAAAGTTTTTCCTAACAAGCATACAATGCCCATTTATTTTATCTTCATAGAATGCCCAATTGGAAGAAAAGGGAAGCATTTCTGCTAATTGAAATAAAGAACGTTGCTGAACATGAGGTTTAACAATTTCTGAAGAGTATTTACATTAATTTCCATTACAAAATCTAAGTGTAACGTCAAAGCAAAACATAAATCATCGAGGTGGTCATGTGACAAAGAAATCACTGAACTGGAAAAGGGGTGAAATATTCACATATTTCTTTACACTCTATTTATTATTGTAGTGTAAAAGAGACAGTCATTCCACTTCCCTTGGGCTAAACCACCAAATGGCATCATGGAATAGGAACCTTTGGACCATCCCAAACCGAAGAAAAGGCAGCAGAGATTGACCTAAACAATCCAATGGACGGCTGGGGACAAAAAGATAACCCTCCCTAAAAAGAAAAGATGCAAAAGCAGCATTGGTCCAACTAGAAATGGGAACACGTCCCAAAAGATCGGCGCAAATCACAGTGAGGCCCTTTTAAGAAACTTCCAGCTGATGATGCTCTGGTGCCATTTGCAGTTTTACTGGCGAGAGTGTACGTACTGCTGTGTCCATTCGGCCTGGGTTGCCTTTTTTGCTGTGGCTGACTAGGCTCAGGATTTTGGTTTTAGGGGGATGCCTCCATCAGTTTTATTTTTATCGTCTCTCAAGGCAGGGCTTGTATTTTGTTAAGTAGATAATCGTGGACTCATGGTAAATCTCCAGAAAACCTTGCATAATTCCCGTGTTCCCAAGGAAGAAGGCTCTGGTACTCCAGTACTCAATCAAGGCTAGGCACAGTGGCACACGAACGGTCACCAGTCACTACTGCATCATGAAGCAAGGCCTGAACCTATTCCTGCACAAGGCAGCAGAAGCTCCATCCATCGTCATCCGATCCTGCGTCGACGCATTCACTCGCTGCGCTCCACCCCGCGCGTGGTACTAGTACGTATCCAAGGCACGCACGAGATGAGATATTTAAGGCCAGCACGTGGGCCGATGGCGACATTCAACGCGGGGGCCAGGATCACGTTGACACGGGGCTCCACGCAGGACGGACGGCAGAGGGCTAGCTGAGGCTAGCTGTGCAGCGGCGGCCGGGGCCCGCACGTCGGTGGCGCTACAGGTCAATGGCGGCAGGGGCAGCGGGGCCAGGAGGGGGGCCATGTCAATGTGTCATCGTGTGGTGGTGTGTGGGTAGGGTTACTAGGGTACGCCCCTGCGCCTGCGCGCCTCGTGGTGTGGACGCGCAGCGCATCGCAGCGCGGCGCGGCCATTCAAGTCGAGATCGTGGAGGAGGATTTCGTGCGGCTGCGACGCGACGAGATCCGGCAAGGGGGATGGATACAATACAACAATGCAAGCCGTCCCTTTCGTTACGTTGCTCAGCTGCAATTGCCAAACAGTACAGTGGAGCACTGCGGCGGCAGCAGAGCAGCAGCCCCTGGCTGTAGTACACTTCACCTTCATGAATCTAATAACTCACTCATTCATGCTATTGCTATCTCCCAGGTTTGTTACGAACGTCTGGAACACATTACATGATTCTACATCCTTGTCGATTTTTTGCATTTTTGGAATGTAATTCCATTAGAAAGAATGTTATGTGTTGCATTTTCCCCTTTCTTTTACAAATTTGAGTGTGGATTTTTTTTCACAGAAAAATCTGAAGAACAGAAACAGAAAACTGGAATCCAGTTCAGCACAAGTAGTTGAGGCAGATAACAACCACTCGACTGCAGTGTGTAACCAGAACAGAAGAGCACGGTCACAACACAATCGCCAAAACGAAAATTCCATAGGCAAGCGTATTATAATTATCGATCAGTGCATGTACGTTTCAGGAGATGATTTTATCCTTAATTTCGCGCATCCTCCCTTAACCCTCATTCCGATGAACGGAGAACCGGGGTCTACAATCCTCTGTAAAATCCGGAACAGAAACAGAGCAAGCCCGCGATTCAACCGACAAAGTCGAGACGACGAGCAAGCGGCCACTACCGCGAGGACGAACACGGAACGATCGCTTCGAATCTAGTACGCAATTCCCAAGGATTCGGAAGGGGAAACAAAAAAACAACCGATCGCTCACTTTCGATCCTCGTTCCACGGGAAAACACACAAGAGCATCTGGTTTAGGGAAAGGGGAGGGGGAGCAGGAGGGCAACTAACCGGGCTTGCGCGCGCGGAGCCGCGCGGCGACGGCGGCCCAGGCGCGGCGCGCGCGGGGCACCACCTTCCTCCGCCACCACGCCACCATCCCCGCGCCGCCGCCGACGGTGGTGCCCTCTCCTTCCCGGCTGCGCCTGGCCGCGGCGTCCTCCGAGCTCCCCAGCCGCGGCGGCGTCGCCTTCCGTGCTGCGTGTGTGTGAGGGGGGTGGGAGGGAGGCGGCGCGTGGTTCAGTTGGGTTTGGCAGGCAGAGGCCAGGGGGGTTTTATCCCCTGGGTTTCGGTCGGCCGGCGCGGGGCACGGTTTGGGCTGGGTTGGGCCGCTGGGGGGCTTGCGTGCGGCGGCTCGCGGCCCGGGTTTCCGGGTGCACGTGGTTGGCGCCTGGCCTGCCGCACCGGCTCAGTGCACGCCGCCGGGGGTTTTTTTTTCCTTCCCTCAGCGAAACATTTTTTTTTTGTTTCTTGCCTTCTGGTGGTGCCGTAGGAAGTGCTCCAATATCAGCCAGTGATCTGAGGCTGACTATCCGTAATCTATACCGGATCCCAGAGAATTGAAAACGATTTTCACCAAAAAAACCCACCCCCACCCTCTCACAGAGACTCCACCTGTCAGATTTTTTGGGTTGGGGACGTGGGAAAGGTAGGAAAAACTTGATGTTCCAGGCATTTTTAGTTCATTCTCCGCAAAACCTTTTTCACCCAACGTCCCGCGCGTATCCACCTCCGGCCAGGTGGGCCCCTAACTCCTCACGTGCACACAATTATCTCGTATTGCTAATAGACAAAAGATTGAAGAGTTTTTCTCTATATAAATAAAAACCAACTAATTGAAGAGTTTTTCTCTATATAAATAAAAACCAACTAACTCGAAAAATAATGTGCCTCTAAATCTGAGATTGAGAATAGCTAAATCCCTATATACACACGTGCGTGCGCACGTGCAACCAGCTAGTACTCGTAGTCAAACATGCAATTTGACTTCTTAACCGGTGGGTAATACATTTTTCAGTGTGTTATATCTTTCTATGCTACTGTTTATATTACCTTTTTTCGAAAAAAAAAGCGGTGTATTCTCAGCCGGTTTATCGTTGTCACCCTCGAGAGGAGAGGAGAGGCCGTATCCAAACGCGAGAAACATTGGTTTTTGAGAGCGGGTTTGTGTTGGCCCCTACTTAATGAAAAAGATTACACATTGATAAATGGATTTACTATGGGTAAACGGTGCATGCTATAGCCTCTCCATGTTAAATAAGCCGTATCCAGAATTTGCAAATGAGAATTAGTGCAGCAGGATCCCGTGATCTGGCAATTAAAACACAATGGATATCCTTGGCATTTGGAACAACTCTGCTCAAGTCAAGCCTCAACAAATAATTTCCTACAGTAAAACACTAAGCATCGGGGGGAAAAAATCTCTGGCCACGTGTAGCCGTGTCCACGCACCTGGCCTACCAAACAATTCGAGTACCTGACACACTAGCGAAAACTTGACACGTCACGCTCGGTCACATGTTTGCTGCATAGGGCTGTTTTCTGGGCTCCACAACCCCATCATGGCTCGTTGCAACCTGCCAACCTGGAGGGTGACATCAAACTCGACATGCCACGTGGCTGTCCCCATTAGATATTTTTCGTTTCCTTTCTCTGAATTGAACCACGATGGATGTTGTCAGGAGTTGTAGTGGCATCATCACAATTACCATTCCTAACAAGATTAGACTTCACGCGAATATTACAGTTTCTTTCACAAATTGTAAGCCAGTTAGGCCTTTCAAACAAGTACTACCTCCATTCTAAATTATGGTTCGTTTTACTTTTTACCACAAGTTTGATCGCTCATCATATCAAAAAATTTGTGTAAATATAGTCAAATTTAAATTATTTTTAAAGAATTTTTGTTAACAAAAGCAAGCCACCATAAAATATGATAATTTGGATAAATTTTTGAATCAAACGAGCAATGAAATAAAATCACAAAATTCAAATAAATTATAATTTGAAACAGAGGGAGTAGTACCTAAAATAGAAAGTTGTTATTAGCTACTCATTGTTTTAGTACCTCGTTTGCATGACTTGGTAAAAATACGCTAATAATCAACAATTTAAGAAAGTAATAACAATGCACATGGGTTAAACAAAATACACATGGGTTCTTGAGTGCGACTGTAATATTTTAGCCTAAATTCAAGAAAGTGCTTGTCTCAAAAACCAAAATGTTCCATCCATTCATAACTTGCAGCACGATGCCATGGCGCGACCCGCCAAATGAGGCCTCTTAGTTCAAAGCTTGTGTATGAAAAATAAATTTTGCCATGCGGGTCAAAGCTCAAAGAACACAAGTTTTGTAGCAAGTCCTGATAGAAGACACACCACAATTCAGCGTGAACAAGAAAAATATCTTCCCCTCTACATGTAATAACAAGATTACGCTTGCCCGTGTTCTGGTGAAAATCTTTGCTTAGTGCGCAGGATCTTACGAGATCAGGTCCCACCCAACTCCAAGGTTAACTAATTTAACTAGTAGCAGTACTACTGCAGTTAGAAGGGGAAACAAGCAAGCAGGCAAGTAAATTTTTTTTTACAAAGCTGAGACCGATCGATGGCGACGGGCCGCGTCTCCTTTGCCCGTGCGGGCTCCCCGGTCGGACCACGCAGCCGTTGTCGCTGACCGCCGACGAGGCCACCGCAGCCATCCGCCGTGCACACGTGGCGCCGGATGCGGCGTGGTGGGCCCGCAGGCTACCTTGGCCCAGCAACCGGCCTACTTGCCCCTACGACACGGAGTCTGGAGCCCTGCACGCCCCACGCAGCCAGGCCCAGGGACGGCAGTTTATCTGCCATGTGCCTGCAGTTACTGTTACCCCCTGTCTGCCTCGGAGACCGCGCCGGCGCCACCAATGGCGACGGAGATTTCGTGTCAGGATCGCCGGTTCCGGTAATTCAGTTGGAAGACCGTACCGACTCCGGCGAGGGTGGTTTGGATTTGACTCGATCCTCGTTGAACGTGCCCGCCTGGCCCGGGCTGCTGCTATGCATGGCTCCATGCCACGACCAAAAAGTAACGCACGGAAGTTCAAAAAAAAAAAGTAACGCACGGTGGCCAAGGATTAACTAATTGGATGATTCAGTAGCCATAGGCCGTGTTTAGATGCCAAATTTGGGACCCCAAATTTGGAAGGCATATGTCCCTTCGTAATCATTGCGCCACTGTAGCATTTCGTTTGTATATGCGAAAAATTGTCCAAAAAATAATTAATTAGGCTCAAAATGTTCGTCTCGCAGAGTACAACAGAACTGTGTAATTAGTTTTTGATTTTGTCTACGTTTAGTACTCCATGCATGTTATAACATTTTGATGTGATGAGGAATCTTCTTTTTGCATAGTAAATTTAGGGGTGAAATTTTGGAAGTAAACAAGGCCATAGTAGGATTCACTAGCCATATATAGTACGTGGGTGGAATGCTAAGGGCATCTACAGATCACAGACATCGGATCATCTACAGAACCTCGATTTTATCATACACACATATGTACGGACAGCTCATACAACCCACAGACAACTACAAATATATTTATGTATACTATTGTGTGGCCATTTGATACAATAATAGAAAGATGGTTATAATAATTTTTAGAGTTAAATACACCATGGGCCCTTAAACTTGTCTCGAGGTACCAGTTAGGTCCACGAACTCCCAAAATGAGTTTCTGGCTCTCTAAACTTGTTAGGTTGTGCCATTTAGGTCCGTAATCCCTCATGGAAGCAATTTCGCTGATGTGGCATCGCCACGTGGAGCTGATTGTATTTTGGCGGGAGTTTTGCCGCCGGTAGGGGATGGAGCTTTTGCAGCTAGGACCCTCCCATTCTTCGTAAAAGCGCCAGAGTCATGTTTCTATCTCTCTCTCTGGCTCCCGACGCGTGTCGCCTCTCCGACGCGCCGCCGCCCGGCCTTTCCTGCCGATGCGTCGCGCCCGCCCCAGCCTGCCTGCCGCGGCCCCAACCGGTGCTGCTGAAGCCTCCCTCGTCGCCGCGCTCATGGCCAACGGCGCCCCCACGGCCATATCCTTCTCCATCTCCGGCTCCGGTGCCATCACCACCAGCACCCCTCATCGTAGGCGCCACCGGCGAGCTCGAGCCACGCCGCCCGTTGGGCGCCGTCGCGTGGGAACGTGCCGCCGTCCTCCACGCAAGCCTGCACCTCCGCCGCCTCCGTCGTGCGGCGGCCTGCCGAGCCTCTCCATGCCGGTGAGCCTCACATGCGCTAAGCCTCGCGCGCCCGCGCCGGCCGCTCACCGTTGAGCGCGCGAGCTACGGCCGCACGGCCCGCTCCGCACCTGGCCTCACGGTGGCGAGCGCCAAGCCACGGCCGCACCGTCCTGGCTGCGGTCACCTTGAAGTCCCTCCACCCGGAGCACGACGACGACGGCGAACTCGGGAAGCTCCTTCGGGAGGCCGCGTTCTTGGCGATCTGTGAGGCCCACCCCTCCCTTGTTGAGCGTCGCGTGGGTGCCCGGTGCCACGGATGATGGCGGCGACGACTACTCCCTCGTCATGGAGTACGCCGGGTCGAGCCTCCTCGACGTCCTCCGCGCCCGCGGCCGGCCGTTCCAGAGGCCGACGCGCATGGCACCATGCAACAGCTCCTCGCCGGCGCAGAGGCGACGAACTCGAAGAAGAGAGAGGGAAACTCGAAGATGAGAGGGGGAAAGAAGTGGATATGAGGGGATATGAGGGGCCTCCGTGCTTATGTCCATAGGCTTGGCCATCCGCACACAGACCTCACGTGACCCTGCGTCCACACTGGCGATGCCACGTCAGCGAAATTGCTTCTACGAGGAGTTACAGACCTAAATTGCACAGCTTAACAAGTTTAGGGAGCCAGAAACTCATTTTGCGAGTTCGTGGACCTAAGTGGTACCTCGCGACAAGTTTAAGGGCCCATGGTGTATTTAACTCTAATTTTTATAAGAGAGATTGGTGATTTTGCCTATTGTGAAGTTTCATGAAATAAATCACAACACAATGAGAAAAGACATTCATACCCCGAACCTTATCCATCTCTTCCAGACTCCACGAGCGGCGACTAGCATCCATCTAATCTTCTCCAGACTCTAGGAGCGGAAGCGGGCAGGCGAGCGATTAGCAGCAGCGGCCGGGTGGCGAACTGGGGAAGGCGGAGGCTGGGCAGGAGGCCACGCGCCGGCGTCCCGGACGCTGCGTCCGTGGGAGGTGGCCGCCGCGACGCCTAGCACGGGTGGGATGCAGCCTCGATGCCTGGCCTGAGTCCGGCACTCGCTGGGACTGGCCGCCGCTCTCTCCCCGTGGCCGACGTCCATCCCCGTCGCCGCTGCCGCTCGCCGCCGTGCCCTGCAGTCACCAGGGGCCGGCCGTCGCCGCTCGTTCCCGTGGGCGGTGCTCGTCTCCCTGGCCGGCGGTCGCTCGGGGCCCGGCCACCGCTGCCCCGCCGGTCGTTGGGGCGGGTTCGCAGCGGCGTAACGGCAGCAGGTCGGTAGCGGCGTCGGCAGCGGCGTCGACAGCGGTGAGTTCGCAGCGGCGGTTTGGCAGCGGCTGTCGCGGGCTTGCCGGCGTCGTCCCGCGGGCTACGGCCAGATTTTCTTCCCCGGTGAGCTCCGCGACGCCTTCCTCTCCGTTCCTCCCTCCCCTGCCTCCCCGATTTGACGCAAAGAACTCCCGCGCAGGCGCCCCGCGCGGGATCCCAGCTCCCCGTCGCTTCGTGACAACGACGCGTACAACGCACGGGGTTCATCGTCTTGGCCTCGGGCAACGGGACGGAGGCGTCGCCTCGCCAGGCGACGGGAAGCCCGTCGATGGGCAGACACGGGGTCTTTTTCGCAAAATGGCTGCTATACCGACGGGACAAATCGCCGGGTTGTACATGCCCTAAGTATCGCGTCGTTAACAAACGGAAAATTTGTAATGGTTTAGCTTAAATTCTTTTTTCAATGCCGCGTTGATGTTGCATGGAAGTTTTAATTAGATTTTATTTTAATTTTATGATATTGCAAAAAATTATTATAAATGTTTCAATAGCTTATTTATCATGTTGCATTTTTTAGTCTAATTGGTTAATCATATATATTTGTTTCATTGAAATTTTCTTAGAAAAAATAATGTGTTTTTCAAATGTTACAATTGTAACTGAAATTTATTACGGTAATATTTTTTATATGTTGCAAAAGATAAGTGTTGATGTTGTAAATTTTTATTTGTACATGTTGGTATTCTTAGTGGATTTTGCATGAAACATGTTGTGGTGGAAATTTTCTATCCTATAATCGAATGAGACAGTTATTTTTATACATATTTTTTAATATTGCAAAAAATTATTTCTAATGTTGGGCATCAGTTGATTTTAAATGTTGCAATGGAGCGTCCGATAAAAAAAAAATCATTGAACGTCCAGGTGCTAGTACTAACATATATAGGTATGGATGTGAATTACTCCTAGATTTATGGTTGTGAGCGCTCGTGCATGTTAATGTCTACTCTGATCACAGTTTAGAGTATGACATATGTTCTATAAGCTTTCTACAAAAATAATTTTACGGAACTAGTTTTCATGTGTTATGTCTATATTGGACGGAGAGCCTTGTCCTCCAAGTTGCCAAATTGCCACCGACAAGGAGTCATAGAAGTCACATAGGTCGCATGCCATTTTTGAAAAACCTACTAGGATGCTTTTCTAAAGAAGCACAACAAAACGTGGAAGTGGAATTGACCAGTGAATGCATATATACCATGTAGCAATGTTCATTTATCTTATTTTCTTTGGAACATTATAGCACACAGCTGGTGTCGGGCACCCCGTCTTTTCGGGTGGTCGTATTCACGGTAGTAGCGCTCGCGCCGCCCCAACTCGGCCGCATCTCTATCTCTGTGGCGGTTAACAAGGTTCTCCCGAAAGTTGTGGTCCTTCGTCCGTAGGTGGTCATGGAGGTCAGGCTCCGGACGACGTCTTTTCTCTTCCTCCGTCATGGTCTGCTCTACGGTTGTTGCAAGGGTTCCAGCCCTCAGGTTCATCAATGTTGTTGTCACCCATGTGGTCTTGGTATACTTCTTCTTGATGACCTCCAGGGCAGGGCCGCGCTGTCTGCGGTGGTCGGGATTAGATCTACTGTACACGAATCAAATCTACACGAGTTGGAATCTAAGGACCTTTTGACACTGCTTATACACTGGCTTTGGGAGCCGTCTATTGGCAAGGTGTGCCAAAGGAAGGCGTCTAAAACGGCTCACGGCTATAAAGCCCCACAAAATGCGGAGGATGGCTTGCATTAGGGATGAACAATTTTTCTAACTTATCACAGCTCATCCCCATCTCCTCATGTGCATAGACGCATGTGCCCTTTGGGAGACGGTGCATACAGGGCTGATGCAGCGAAGAAGCGTGGACAGGATGGTGGGGCTACCACAACATAGATCACCCGCAAGGAGCACGGAACCTTGGCATGAAGCGGCTCTACGAATGCAACATGGCCGAAGCTAGGTGGTAGGTGAGCGGTGTGGTGGGGCTAAAGCTTGGCGAAGTCTGAGGGGATTGAAGCTAGAGCTGGGTGAAGAGGGAGAGCACAACGAGATGGTGTGGGTTGGAGCAAGCGCTACTCAAAGTTGTGTGCATCGGGGGAGAAAGAGGACCGGATAAGGAAGGAAAGGTGGAGGAGGAAAAAGAGGGGAAAAGGAAGATAAAAAAAATGAAGGGTGAGAAGGAAAGTGGAAAAAAAGAAAGGAAAAATAGTTGTGAAGGAGAGATAGAAAAAAGAGAAAAGAAATATTTAAAAGAATTAAGAGAAAAAATGAAGGGTATTATAGACATTTGATCTGTTCTATCCATCCTAAAAGTTAAGAGAAGACCGCTCTACCAACAGAATAACTAAGACAAAACAGGAGAAACTGTTTTATCAGAAAATTTGTGAGAGGTAAAAACATTTTTGCATTAGCCAAAGCTGTGTCAAACGGGTCTAAACTTGTCTAGACGCTCAGTTATAGTGCAGTGAAGACAGATAACATTAGGCCCAGAGGACATGAACGAGTCTCTATCCAAGGATCGGTAAAGAACTAAAGATTATGTCTAATCACTGTCTATCAAATTAAAGGAGCCCTAGTACTACTAGTCAAGTGACGGAAAGATCAGATGACATCTTTGCAACAATTAGTTGCAGCAAAAGCAAGTGTGTGCAGCCCTACCCTTGTCCTTGAAAAAAAAGCAGGTACATTATTTTGTCCACTGGGTACAAATAAGAGATGCGTGCATCACAATTCACAAGGAATTCAAAATAAGAAAAACGGGCACACGTTTATTTATCTTACTTCCTTTTTTCATACTCTTTATCTTACTTTCTTTGGGACATTACCATATATAGCACAGAAATCGTGTGGACGAGGAACAAAGATCCAGTGATGCATGAGTGCATCGACTAGCTTGAATAAGTGTAAACAAAGATATTTTTCATCTTTTATCCGCAAGTTATAGGTAGACCATAGATATATCATACATGTATAATTTATGGTAGAAAAATAAATATCAAATAAGTGCTACATAAGTTAGAGCCTAAGAGCATTTCCAACAGCATATGTAAAATTGAAGACCTAAAATATGTTTTAGGTATGGGAGAGAGAAGATGTTTACAAATTATTTGGATCCTTCTCCAACAGCATACCTATAAACTGGATACCTAAAATAAGTTTGGATATATCTGATTGTTTTAGGGGGTTAACTACAAAAAATGCAAGACACATAACATTTTATAAATATTACATGTTTCCTTGGGGAGTTTTTTGCAAACACTACAGCCTTATCCTCGTCTTCAGAGTCACGGTCTTCTTCCACGCGAAGCCGCGGCCGCCGGAGCAGCTCGTCTGCACGAGCACCGCCCAAGCTTGCCCACATCCTGCACTTGTCTCGCTGCCCCTCTCGCCTCCACCCGAGCTTGAGCTAACCCACGCCATGGAGCTCCCCCTCCCGCGCACATCAGGCCTCAATTTCGTCATGGCTGCCTTCCGCCCAGAATCCAAGGATCACCGCCCGCCGACGAGCTCTCCCTTGCGGTCTTGCCTGAGCGGGTGGCACCCGCTCCTCACAGTGGAGCCTTGCCTGAGCAAGTCGTTGCCCGCCCCTCGTAGTGGAACGAGCCCGGCAGAGCGCGGCGGCGCCCGCTCCTCGCAGCGGAGCTCACCGGGGTCCGGATGGCAAATCAGAGGCCAAGAGGTGGAGGCGCACGACGTCATGGCGGCAGGGGGATTTGGGGTCACAGTGGCGGCGGAATGACGGTCGGAGGCGATGGGGATGGCCGGAGGCACGGCGGCGTCTCGGCGCGGAGAAGTCCCCCGAAGACCGTTTCGCTCTCCCGCGCTTGGAGAAAGAAAATAGCAATCCATCGCGTGGATTGGTATATTTGAGTCAAGGAGAGAGAAATTTAGGCTATAGCCTAAAAGTTTTAGGTATAGCAATTCATATAGCAATGCTGTTGGAGCAAGATTTTAGGCTTTATAACGGTTTTTAGGTATAGCAATTCAATATAACAATGCTCTTAGAGATGCTCTAAGGGACCTTTTGGCACGGTTTATACACCAGCTTTGGGAGCCGTTTACCGTCAAGATGTACCAAATTATGATGGAGTTTAAAATGGCTCAGGGCCACAAAATACAGATGCCGGCTTGCACCAGGAAGGATCGGCTGCTCCCTTCGTCCCACAATATAAGCATTCGTTGACTTTTTCCGTTTACGTTTGACCGTTCGTCTTATTCAAAAATATTATTTATTTTGTTACGACATATTTTATCATCGTATATATTTTTAAATATATCATAATTATTTTTATATTTTTATAATTTTTTTAAATAAGACGAACGATCAAATGTGATGTGTAGAAATCGAGAAATAATTATATTATAGAACGGAGGGAGTAGGTTTTTCTGGCTTACCCCATCTCCTCGTGTGCGTAGATGCATGTGCCCATTAGGAGACGGTGCACAAGGGGTTGATTCGGCGTGGTCACGTGGGCAGGACTGCGGGATCCCCGCGGCGTAGACGATGATTTTTAGAGGGTATGTTTAGATAGGCTTATAGAGATGCTCTAACAGTTAGTAAGAGAAACCGCTCTACCAACATTCTTCCACTTTATCTAAAAAAACTAACATTTTTCCTACAAGATAATTAAACCGGAAATAGAAAATTCTGTTTTATCAAAAAATCAGAGGTATATTTTTTGTGCATTAGCCAGGGGTGTGTCAAACGAGTATAAACTTGTCTAAGTGGGCCCAATTGTAGTGTAATGATGACGAAGAACATTAGCCCAGTCCTGTTCAGACCAAGACAGAGGACACCTCGACATGAATGAGCCTCTATCCCTAGATCGGTAAACATTATGTCTAATCACTGCCTATCAAAGGAGCCCTAGTACTAGTAGTCAAGTGACGGAAAGATCAGATGCTATTTTGTAACAATTAGTTGCAGCAAAAGTAAGTGTGTGCAGCCCTTACTCTTTTCCTTGAAAAAGCCACAACCACAAGCACATTATTTTGTCCACTAGGTAGAGATAAGAGATGCATGCATCACAATTCACAAGGAATTCAAAACAAGGAAAACGCCACACATCCTTTCTCCAATAACAAACTTCTCCAATGATGTGAAGAAAAAGGCTGGGACTAACCAAGGCCTTGTTGCAGTGTTGTTACATCCGAGCCCCACTTTGTGGTTCGCAAGTGTCCACCTGTGTGATGAGGATGCTAGTGGCACCTTTCACTTTGAGATCCAATATTAGATTTTGTAGACTTAACGAGGAAGCTATTGACAGGAGTAGATGGCTGCCAAAAATGGAGTGCCTGGCTAGGTAGGGCCAGGGTCAGTTTGGGAGAGAGGATGGAAGATTCTTTAGGATTTAGGCTCCATTTGGAACAGAGGGATTTCACATGAATTTTACACAAAAGAATTGCAGGAATCAGTTCAATGCTTGCAGGATTTAGATGAAGTCCTGCATTCCGAAAGAGATTATCTTGTCTTTGGACTTGATCCTAGGGTTTTGAATCCGGAAACCTCCTTCAAACAAATCTTAGGGTGCATTTGAGTGATGAGATTGCACCGTATAATTTAGGATTTAGTTTAAGTTGAATTAAATTTAAAACCAAATTCCTAACTAAGCAAACAGATCCTCGAGGCAGAAGTTTCGGAGAGCAAGCATTCGTTCGAGTGATAATCGGTTCAAAACGATAAAAATGCAATTGGCTCTATGACCTAAATATTTCAGAACTAGTGAGACAACATTGTATATTTGTATCAGTAGAGGATGAACAACGAATGATATTATTAAATTTTAGTATGCTGTGTTCATCCTTGTACAAAAGTGGACATAGAATTTGAGTAATGGCGGCCAATCCAAATAGTTGCCCAAAAATATCGAGTTCTCAGAAGCAACTCAAGCATACATTTACACCTTCAGAGGTCACCATATAACATAAGGAATTTTCATGAAGTATATGTCTGAGACATTCAACAAAAACTATAAAATGTATTACACTTTACACACAAAACTCAATTCTATTGATCAAAGATAACGGTGTTGTGATTTTACAGTGCCGGCACTCTGCTGTACATTCTTCTCCCTCAAACTGCATCTCATCTCAACCGAAAAAAAAACACAGCAAGGCAGAGTTGATAACAAAAAAAAACAATCCTCAGAATAAAACCTGTGTGACCCTTGAATCAATGGAGGGCATTTCACAAAAAAAAATTGTAAAAGCGCACCTAATGAATGTAAGGAATAAAAGAAACCTAGCAAAACAACTCAAGCTAGGAAAAACAGGATCGATCCAGGACAATGTGAACATTGATGTGCCGTTGTGGATGGTGATTGCATTCTGCAAAACGATGACAGTTGCCAAGGGCTATTTAGGCATAGAACAAAATTACTTTCACCAAACCATTTGACCGAGGATTAAATAAGAGATTTGAAGTGTTTATGACCAGGCTAAAAAAGTTGAAGAGCAATCTTTAGCCTGTTCTGCTTCCACTTCGGAAGCTTGCTGAATGCTTCCTTTGTCATCCCAAACTTCTCTTTGAATTCAGACGAAGATAAGTAGGTCTGCATCAAATCAAAAATAGTGTGATCATTACCTTCTTTTGTGGACAAGAGAGAGTATTGTGAGATCAGATAAATCACCTCACGCCTGGTGACATCAATTTCAGTAACAGGATCAGCAGCTGTGGTCTTCAGACGTTCATATGGGTATATCGGAAGGCCCTCGTCATCTTCTGGCTCGTTTTCTTTTACATCTTCATTTATAGTTAGAGATTCAACTCTATTGTTCATGGTAGCATCTTCCTCTTTTGGTTTATCTGACTGAGAGCCATCTTAATTTGCACAAAATTTAGAACAAGTAAGCAACATTTATTTTATTTCTTCTATTTTCAAGCAGAATTTTTGCCTGAGTAGTTATACCACATACCTTTTACTGCTTCTGGTGTGGTGGTTTGAGTACGCCGATCCAAAGAACCAGGCATAGCCGCAATTGCAGATGATTTGGAAGAAGTATTCGATGAATCAGGCGTAAGAGATTTTGGGTAAAGTTTCTTAACTACTGGTGGAGGAGTGGAAAGATTTCTGTTGCTTGAACTTTCGAAATTAGCTGCCAATGCAGTGAACGCTGGAGATCTTCCCCTAACACGGACACGCTCAGGGCTAAATGACATGCTTCTGGAACGCTGAGATTTATCTTGTGTAGTACTCCTTCCTGAATAAACGGGTGTTCGTCGTTTTGGTTTCTGACAAGGCATGAGAATCAGCACGAGTTCTACCGTTTATGTGAATATAATAGAAAATGGGTTGGCACTTTAGAAATACACTGCAAAGCATACATGATCGAAGAAATGACAGGCGGTTCTGATCAAATAGTTTGGTGTTCATAAATATGAGAAGCAACAGTGGACGATAAAACTTTCGTACACAACTAAAGAAACACAAACATGGGCATCAAAAAACATGAAGAACCACACAAAGAAAGGAGAAATACTGTTGTATTGTAGATAAATGTTCGCAAGAAATGCAGTTAACAGATATGCATGGGCAACCATCATGAAATCATTAGGTTTCGGGCATCTTACATCCAATGCTGGAGCACCTCCTCCTTTTACTATGGCGAGCTTCCTCTGGTATGAATTGCCATGCATCTAAAATCAAAAGAGAACAATGAGTTAAATACTAAACAATGAATTGATCATGCTGTTCTCTTACTGTATAGACCACAAAATGGTCATATATTCAAGCATAAACAATTGCAGAGGTCAAACCTATAACTAATCTACTTACCAGTGATTTCGCTGAGTCCCAGGTGAAGAACCTAGTAAAAAAGGGAGGCTCGCTCCCTTCTGTGACAGTGAAAATCGGTGTTTCACGGGCAAGGTTTTCCATAAGTAAATCAAGCATAACAAATTTCTGGTGAATACATCAAGCAGTGACAAGTCAGAATGATAATGAGAGAAGAAAACAATATATGGCTTCTAAGCTGCTGCAACAGTTACCTCCCCAACATCCAGAGCCTGTAACCTCACTTTAACATCCACCTGCTGACCAACCCAAACAAATATGCTCGTGTGACAGTCCAGAATGAAAACATCTTCCGTCATTAGATCATCTTGAGTAAAGTGGTGTATTTCCTTGACCTGCTCAATAGATTTCAAATACAAATTTTAAATTAAAAAGAGGTAGACTACGGCATAAAATACTAAATTATAGCTTTACTGTGCTTACCTTCAAATTGCCTTCATGGACCCCAGCAGCTAAGGGGCATTAAAAGAGAACAATAGAAAGAGATCAGTATGTATTTAAACCGTTAACGTGGATAACTTCCAAACAAAACCATGAATTGATATTCTTGATTACCTTTCGATAGGATGCATGAGAAAAGATGGGGATCACTTTCAAGTTCTCGCACCATCTTTTGGCTTGAGTACTCGGATTTACCTCCCAGTAAGCTCCAAAACTGGTCGGTTTCTGACCCTTCCTTCTGTGACCTGGACTGCGTATTTGGCTGTACAATGTAGAATGGCGTGGGAAAAACTTAATAAGCCAATAAAAAGGCATAATAAACTATAACAAGGCCACCCAGGTACTCACAATAAAATTTCTCATAATTACTTGTGAGTATGAACAATGGAAGTCCAGCTTATATCATTCTGAATATTCCTGATGGAAATGGAATACAAGAAAAGTGCCAGAAACCAAAACAGCTAGCAGCTCCTATATTCCCAGTGGAGCTGGGATTTGACTGACTAATGCCAAAGTGCTACTGTACTTGATTAGTCCATGTCCGGTGTTAATATTTAGTGATCCAGCCAATTTAAAACCTCGACAATTTCAGTAATTTGACTAAGGATAAATAAGACACATAAATCAATTTTTGTGATGGTATTTGCCAGAAGAAGGCTGGTGAGCGCTCTGCCAAAGATATTCCAGCTGGACCAATTTCCATAACCACCTAAGCCAACTGGATGCTAGTAATGGCAAGCCCACTACAATCCAGGTAAGGCCTAAAGGGCCTGTTAAGTACCATTAGCCCCTCCTAACACACAAATTTTACAACATAAATTTTGTGAAAAATCAAGGTAACCATCAAAGTTGTGATTAAACTTACAAAAAATATTTAGAAAGGTTGAATAATTACATCTCTACAATCAGATTCATTAAATATCACACTAGGGATGATAGTTACACACCTTAATTACATCAAGCTGCCTCTCCATTAACTCTTGATCCAATGCAGTGGCCAGATTTCCAGCCCAAGTGAACACAGTGTTTCCATCATGTAGAATGTAACAATAGGATGAATTTAAGGATGATGCCACCTAAGAATAGAGAGGGATAGTATATGACTGGTAAGGAAGATGGTATATTATTAACTGCAGTCAGATATACCTTGGGGAATAAAAGTGCACTATCACTTACAGGTTCAACTTGAATTGCTTGCATGTTTTCTGGTCCTGAACCTTGAATTCGGAAGAGTGCAAGTCCCTCTTCAGAATAACTATCATCATCAATACCATTTTCAGCAACAAATTTCTTGTATCCAGAGCTAAGACCACCCTACAATGAAAATTGGATGTTACAGACTACTGATGTGTTAACCCAAACCAGTAATACCAATACAGCTAAAGGCCATTAAATGCATGTAAACCTTAAAAACTTGCAGGCTTTGAAATATCACAAAGAACTGGATCGGTTCTTTCCCCTCATACAGACGTGCCTGAATGAAAAGCAAGGATACATTAGAGAAGACACACACAAGGGTCCATATCCTGTTTAACAATTGCATATAGAGAAATTCAACGACTTACCTGGACAGCTTGAAACTTAGCAGATTCAACCATCTTGCTTGCAAGTGAAACAGCCGTTACCCTATCCTCCTGTATAAGAATTAAGATAATTTAACACTGAAGTGATTTAAAAAGTATAACTTAACACTACATAATCAACAAGCATAAGGTTATCCAGAATCTCACTAGTATGCACAAACAACATATATAGGTTCTTTTATTTTAAGTTTGCAAAGCAAGAACATGTAATAGTTGTCAACTGATACTTCAAACCTTTTGAGTTCTTAACTTCTTATTATGAACTTCAAAGATGACTTGACAAAAACCAAACAACTATGGGCTAGAAAATCAAGGGATATTGATACGAGCATCAGCTGGGTTCAAAAAAATTCGCAGCCAAAATTGATTTTCTGCACACTAAATTACCTCAGTACTCTTTTTCCCGAACCAAGTTCCAACAAGACACTCCTCCTTATCATCTCCAGGATACATATACTGAAATATGTAGCAATCGCCAGTGTAAAATTTGGATTGATCGGACGATGAGAGAAGAGCCTTGTCCTTATCATTTACACGCCAGACCTATCAAATATAGAGGAAAAAAATCATAAATTAGAAGACTACTTAGTTTGCATATGGAAGCTAAAAATTAAAACGAATTATATGCAGCATTAAAACTTAGCCTTGTGCATTGAAGTATATACTCCAACTTCCTTTCTCAAAGTGAATTTCTAGCTAGCTAGCTTGCATGTGCTTCCCAAAACCACTATTTGCAACAATACTTGCCACAAATGATTTTAAGCATACAAAATATTAGACAACTACAATGATAATGTTTGCAAGTCTAACATGACATTGAGAAGGGGGAACCCCCAAAAAATGATGAGATGCAAAAGATGAAGCTAATATAAAAAGTTCATAAATACCTGCAGGTTGCCAGTGCAATCAATAAAGGATTGAGGTTCTTCTTTTGCAGGAGCGGCTTTCATCAAACCCTTAACATTTAAGCCCTGTCGCTTGAGAAGAGCTTCACAAAGGACATAATTGATCAAATTGCGAAGGGTGGAAAACATTTCATAAATTAAAAAAAGAGGAAAAATGAAGCCGGTAAATTTGTAAATAATAACCTGCAACTTTGCCTCTTCCATCCTCAGACGACAACTTCAAGTCAGGTGTCTGCGGCCACTCTTTAAATTTTGATTTGAGCGTAACAGTCTCAAATCCTTCAATCACTTTGATGATATGTGTTTTTGTTCGGTTTGAATCAGAGAGCAATTTCTACATGGGCATTTAAGCAAATAAATAGTGAACACCAAAATAACATATAGTTCAACACAGAACTCATTTTTATATGTCAAAAAGGTAAAACAATATAGTATTTCTCTAAATACTTCTAGTCAGCATGAAAGTAAAGGATAGAGGCATAATAGATCTAATAAGCAATCAAATAAACTGAAGGAACCCTGACATATACCAAAATCACTGAGCGCATCAGAAAGTGTCAGCATGACTCCTCAGCATTTACAATACTGCAGCCCGATGTTTGTAAGGATATGATAAAATAACATAAGTAATTAGCTGAACAAATATAACCTCAGCAGCTTCACTAGCACCCTTTCTCTCCTGCAGGGATGTAGTTCTGCCCATCCAAACATACAATTCAGCACCACAGTCTAAGAAGTAACACTTGTTTGTCTCAAGTAATTCATGTGCCAAGGATTCGTAGTTGACAGGCTCCAGTTTTCCTTGGTCAAAACTGAAAAAGTAAACATTCTACAAATTACTAACTGATTTCATGTCGAAACTGTTCTTGTTGGTAATCAAACAGGACTTTCTATATATGGAACAAAACCTCAATCGCCTACCATAGCAATTTGAAGGCAGTTTCCTCATGTTTGTCATTGCCTTCCGCAGGTGCCCTCCTTGGAAGGGGGGCAAAGCCACCAAAAAAACCCCAGAATTCACCAGCTTCCGCATCAGCCATCATTCTACCATCCTCTAAGAAAAATGCAAAAGGTCATATCTAGATATTCTAGTTTGCGATACCACAAGAGGTGAATAGATGCTCACCAACAGATGCAATTTCACACTTTCCCTCATGAAATGTATCTTTGATGTACTGCACAACTTCAAGAGCTTTTGCTCGCTCTTGGATGGATGAGTTTGAGCCATTGAACTGGAAAATCTTGGACTTCGTATCCAGAATAAATATGTCGTCATGATTAAGGGACGATCGAGCAAAAGGAACCTGGTCATAAAGTGGCAAGTCTTATTAAGACGATAACATCCATGTTTGAGTAAAGAAGACGGCCACGCAGATAACTTGCCTCTTTAACATGAACGACGTGCTTCCCTTGGCAAACATATAGGCGGGTTTCGTGATCCTGCTCATTGACCTCAACATGCTTGAATCCAGATGCCACTCCTCCTGGCTGTGGCATGATGCATGGTCTAAAATATGATAGGAATTTCTCTGTTTCATTCCCTTGTATTTCTCGGTACTGAACAGCACGTCCACCAAGGGCAGCATCAAGCTCTACTGTTAAAATTGCAGCAGTTCCAGCTTCATCCTACCATGGATAAAATTGGATTCAATAACCTTTCCTGAACAGAATCACCAAATGATCTGAGAAATATACCTGACTAGTATCTTTACCGATCCAGTAATGGATATCATGGCGAAGAGAACCATTTTTCAAGGCCGTTGTCTGTAAAAAAGGAAAACATGTAAAAAAAAATACATACATGCCATAAGCATAATCAAACTGAATTCCCAAGCATACAAAGTCACAGAAAATAGTGCTACCACATGCATATGGCAAGAAAAGAGCCTAAATGGTGACTACGGTTTATGAATCATGTAATGTGCTCCCAAAAAAAGGATTATAGAATTTACAGTAGCATGTGACTATACCGACTGAATATTTATTGCTCATAACCTCAATAAACCCAGTTTTGTGGACCAGAGTTTACTTAACCAAACCTTCTTTTATATGTATCTATCATATCTACTAAGAGAATGCTTCAACTTCAGTGAAGTTAATTTTGCGCTTGGCCTTAAAAAAATTTTAACAGAGGGATTAAATGCAGCAAGTAGGCTATTGTAAAACTTCGATCTGAATATAACTGAAATTTTCTAAATAGTAGTTTGCATGTAAAATTGTTGAATAACTAGAGAGTACTTCAACTGGATCCCCTTAGTACTGTTGTTGTTTTGCTAGTCTATATGCAATTCCTATATCAGTCATTTTCATCTTTAGTCCACAGAATGTATTACATGATTGGTTCTATAAAACCACTCAATGCATAATATCAGAATTGTACAGAAAAAATCTCATCCAATATTTAGATCTTCAAAACTACCATTATCCCATATAAAAATTGTGAAAAAAATTTCAACCCAATCAAATCCACAAGCGTAAGTTCTATCATGGCTATGATGAAAATTTAAGACTACAAGCCTGCAAGACCAGAGGAGATATGGCTTTTTTTTTTTGAACAATGAACCTGGCACTGTGCAGCCAACAGATACAACAGTTCATCTGCCAAGATTTTTGGAAAATTCCTAAACAAATAGCGATTGGAGAACAAATGTGAATTCTAGCAATGCATAAACTAAGTGCGTATTGGATACCAGTAAAAAACAGTTGCGATTGAACATAGAAGGAAGTAAACTGATAGCAGGAAGATATTAGAGGTGAGAAAGCCATGCACCTAAGAATTGTGCACTTTTGTACCTTCAAGATAATGTAAGAATCGCCCATGAAAAACTTCCCATATGAAGATGCAGGGATAGGAACCGGCTTGAAATTCTCAATACGCCATATTTCCAAGCCGCTGCGAGGTATTAAGAATAACATTGGCCACTCATGGACCAAGACCAAAAGCATAATGGAGTTATAGAGTAATTTCCAATAGCGAATTGATGAACTTAACTTTGACAAACTTTAGTTATTGTAATCCCATCCTTCACTGTAAATAGCTAAATCTTTACAATGGCTTATTCATTGCCATTTAGTTACCAAAATATGCATACAGCCTTTTCTGGCAATGAAAACCAACTTATACTGTGTGTTAGATTTATAGAACCTGCGAAGAAGGCATATCCCAGGAAAGTTCATTTATCTACACAATATCATTACAAATTAGTAATTAGCAATTACATAAATCTATGTCAAACAATACCATATCTATGTCAAACAGTACCGAATTTCTGTCATCTAAAAGTTCTGTTTGTGATATAAAAATGGCAATCACCACATCAAAACTGAGTGTCCGAGTACTTAACATTCTTCTATGATACCCGCAAACACCGCACGTCATCACCCCAAATCACTAACCAATAGCCCATGAAAGAGATTAGATGTTGGACCAACATGAAGATAACAAAAAAGCAAAAAAGAATGAAAATTGTATAATGACAAGATGAAATAAACGGAATCTGAAAGGATACTCCTTTTGTCCAGAGCCACGGAAAGCTGGATCCAGATCCTTCATAGAAACTGACATCTTCAATTTTATATACAGCCCTTGCCTAATTCTTCGTTCAAGGGAGATCTAAAAGGATGCTGCGGACAACAAACCAAAAGGCATGGATAGTAAGCAAATAAACAAACAAATGATCCTATTCTCAAATTAAGCAGTTTGGCCGATGTGGAATGACACTATTATTACACGTAATAATTCTATCTGAGCATCAAGTGTTTTTTTTACTGGTGCGTCAAGGTTTTACAAGTAAGAAATGCTTTAAATGATACAATTACTACTGATATAAAAGTAACAAAAAGGGAACTCCATCGTATGATCGATCATATCCTTAACTGTGACCAACAACAAAATAGGCATACCAACATATTTCCCTATCAAGAATGCAACCTCATATATATGCATGCAGTAAAGTTTGCAGGTGAACTTAGGAGCAAGAACTATGATTCTGTGATATGGCTCTATTTCTGTAACAAGTTTGGATAAGAAAAGTCGCTTCACATGATAGAATGAATGCTACTATGAATAGGCATGCTCTGAAATCATTTCCTTGGTGACAACTTATAACAGATAACATAGGCTGTAAATAGAACGCAGTATGCTATGCATTTCCATATCAAGAGATGCGCAGCAATGTACATCAACACGCAGCCTATAAGTCTCGCATGCGGCGCTAGTCAACAAGTGACTGCAGACTAATCTGTGAGAAGGCCCAGAAACCAACACAGCCACAACCTTCCTTCTACTGACTCCTATCCCGTCAGCTCGAGTTCCACAGCTGAGCTGTGAAGTGGTAAAGTAGTACACTAAGCATTGCAAACAAGTAAACATTTCTCCCAATCTACTTTGGGACAAGCTAAAGTGCGCAAGCAGCTCTACACCGTCAAGGCACAAATCTGGAGCCGCGACCCCTGCAGATCCCCCTCAACTCGACGCGAAGAACCGTGAAATGCGAAAGCCCCGTGCACAATTCCGGACACGAGCTCCTCCTCCCGCCCCCTCAGCAACCGCAACCCAACCCACCTACCCATCTAGAAGCTTCTCGGCGCCACCCGCCGCCATGGAGGACCGCCACCCGGCGGCATCGTCGTCACCCGCCCACCGCCCGCCGTCCCGGCCCTCGGGCTGGAAGGACAACAGAGGAGCCCGCCGGCGCCGCCGGCGCCCCGCTCTGACGAGGGCCGGCCGCCGCCGCGAGGGCCACCGGGCGCCCTCCGAGGCCGCCGCGACTGGCCACATCAGGCGAGGCGCGGTAACGGCAGCGCCGCAGTTTCTAGTTATAGCAGAATCGCGGGTTTGAACTTCGAAGAGGACCAACCTGGAGGAAGGGGACCCCAAGAAGGATTCGCAAGCTCGAAGTTGAGATTTCACGCGGGGAAGATCGATCTGAAGAGGCTGGAGCGAGATGGAGTAGAGGAGAGAGGGGGAGGAAGAGGAAGCCGAAGGAGGCTTGGCAGAAAGGAAAAGCGGCCAAGGAACAAGAAACTGCGAACCCCTTTGTTTTCCCGTTATTTACGTTTCAGTCCTCAGGACCCGGCACCCGGCAAATAACGGGAAAACTGAGTGTCCCGTTATTTACGTTTCAGTCTTTCAAGCCTGGCACCCGGCAAACTGCTTCACCTTTTGTTTTTGCTTATTGAATTTATGATTATTCCTTTTAAATTGTTTATCCTGGTAAAATGGGATGTACTCTCATAATACTTCGTGAAATCATGTTCACTACCTTCCTAAATGGTATTGTATTTCTATTTTCTCGTCTTTTTAAAAGATCAGTATAGACGTAAATGCTCACGGCACATACACACTCACATTTATGAATACACTGACGTAAATCCTACCCTATAAGCATATTTGAGAGACAGGATCAGCAGATGTCAAGATTGAAAGTCATCATAGACGCCTCGCTGTCAACATGCATGCCACCTAGCACTGACAGAAAATCATCGATTAAATCCTAAAATAAATCTAAAAAATACGATACATGATAGGTTCCACAACAAAAAAACCCTACCAACTGATCTACTATCAATTTGCTTTTGGTTCTCTATTTTCTCACTTTGTGTTTTCTCTCCCGCTTTAGGTTTTATTTTAAAAGATCAATACAGACGCTTACATACTCACGGACACTCGCCGCTATAAATACACACATGCAAACTCTATTCATATTAGCACCTCTGAGAGATTGGGCCACCATATGTTGAGATTGGAGAAACACTAAAAGAATAGCACCAGCTAAATTTTAGAATAAATCAAAAAAAGTATGACACTAGTTAAGTATTTGAATTTAGTTGAGCGGGTTCCATGCTCTAAACTTAATACACCACTATCTTAACTAAATCGTACCACTGTTTTTAGAAAAGGTGTGTTTTGGAGAGTTATAGCTTCTCTGATTGTGGAACCATTGAAGTTACTTTTTTTTTCTAATCAGCTTCTAGTTTATTTTGGAAACCACTTCTAAAAAGCCATTTGGCTGAAGCGTATAAAATGCTCTAGAAACTGTTTTGGAAGGAACCGAGGAGAAACCTTGCCGGATAAGATCTAAGCGCTGATATAAACCCAAAAATAGAAGTGCCATAACACCACCTTGTCTATGGTATACTATCATGTAAGGTTAGTTCTAATCCAAAGTGTTTTATTGGGTTTCATGCATATTAAATATGATGCCAAGTCAGTATTTTAGATCATGTGACAAAGAGTTAATGAGAGAGGTAAAATGGTTTCATACAGATACAACTCTGTATACACACCGTTTCCAACATAGTTTGTGTCTTACATGTATTGCTATAAAACACCAAACTAAAATTTTGTATTGTATGAAATTATTAATCAAATGTCTAGTTATCTATGTGATATTCTTGAAAACAGAAAAATGAAATCCACATTGAGAATAGCCTAACATTCGTTAGCCTCATTAAATAACACATGCCAACCATTAGATGAGCAATTTACGTGTCAAGCTTGTTTCCGGTCGGACCTAAAATTTGTTTCAAGAACCAATCTTAGGCAAGAATCATGATTGCCTTTTTTTTTACTTCTAGTACAAAAGTAGTTAAAACATTTTATTCCGGGTGGGTCAATTTTCTAGCTTTTCTTTACCTCTATCCAGGCCTGGACCTAATGAAGCCATGGGGCGGGCTAAGAACCTAAAAGCATCTCCAAGAGACCCTTTATATCTTTTATAAGTTATAGAAATATAGATTTTGGTGAAAAACACCCTCCAACAACCTCTTCAATTGGATATTCAAATATAGATATCATCTATTTCGGATTTCTCACTAGTCAAAGATGAAGAGCGAGATGACTCGATCTCTAGCTGCGCACAAAAGCTATTGAAAAGTACAATAAAGATATATAAAATATTTTTTTATTCAAATAACTCTCTAAATGATGATTTAAAGAGTATATTTAAGATAGGAAAAAGTGTATTTTTCATCCCTAAAGTATTATAGGAGTGTGAGTTTCATCCCTTATGTTTCAATTGGTGCAAACCAACCCCTTAACTATCTGAACCGGTGCATTAATCATCCCTGCCTCAGTTTATAGTGCAATCGGACACTGGTTTATGCCATATAATTAGCTGACTAACATCTTCTTAGCCACATCACACACTGTCTTTATAGTTTTTTCCCTTCGGTAAAGGTGCAAATGTGTTACCGTTTTTCTATTGAGATATAACAATAATTCTAATATAAATATATTACGATTTGACTAATCAACAAGGAATAAATTGACCTATGTACGATAGCATAAGATAAGTATAGCCCAAATGCTCTATCGTAAAAAGATTTGTGAAAGGTTCTATGTCGCTAGTGTTGTTGTCTTGCTAGATTTTTTTTTACGTATTGGTGGATGATGGGTCTGATTTAGAATTCGGATGGTATGCTATCATGGATTAGTTAGGGTATAGTGTGGCTAGGTAGACACCAGTCAGCTGATTATATGGCACAAACTGGTGCCCAATGACACTAAACTGTTATTAAACCAAGGTGGGGATGATTGGTGCACCGGTTCAAATAGTTCTGGGGTTAATTTGCACCAATTAAAACATTAGGGATGAAACTCACACTTTGGTAACATTTGAGGGATGAAAAATACACTTTTTCCTTTAAGATAGGCTTTCGGAGATGTTCTAAGGACAACTAGTTTAGGCCAAGCCAGATTTACGTGTCTATGACCAATTTTGGGCAGAAAAGCTCCAACATGAAGTCCAATTTATCTGATAACTATTCCTTCGAAATGAGGATTTGTTCCAATTGGAAATATAGCCGAGTTTAATGTTTAGAGAAGAAAAAAAACTGAGGGGACCCACTCGTTGTAGCTATTGAAATAAGTTTGTATCTAGAAAAAAAATCTTTCTTAGTAAATACTTGAAAGTCCTCGCAAAACTACTTGAAAGAATTACAGTGATTACTTGGTTGCTTGATATTGTTGTTCCCTTATTAATGATTTCTTCTTTTATTTATGTCCAAACTTTTCTGCTGAGCTGAAATATTGAGTGTTTTCTTTCTTTTTTCTAAGGAAAGAAAGCTTAGACAAGGTGCCTTATATGAAAATCTTTCTAAGTAAGGGGTGCTATGCGGAAATAGAAGCTAGAATATTACAGGCCAGCTGGGTCGGCAAATGATGGACTGATGCGTGCGTGCCACTAAACAGCATCAGCAATTCAAAGTCTCAGTCTTTTTTGGACTCTCTTTTTTTAATCAAAATTCAGTCGCAAATTTCAAAATGCAACCCTGACACTGCTGTTCGCCTTGTTCTCATACCACATACGCCACGACGTGGAGTCAAAACCTGAAGGCGATCTATTCAAGGGTATTGACTTGAGTACATATAATTTTGGAGATTTTATTTTATCATCATTGTGCGTGTTTTTGGGTATTTTGGGTTGAGGAGCATATTTGGGACAGTGTCCTGTCTGTCTCTGTCTCCTCATTAACACTTTTGACCTCATCTGATACGGGGGAGCAGTACTTAAGTCGTTGTCAAATTTGTCATGTGCTACAAACTACTCAAGCGATTGATAAATACTGTCAATGGCTTCATTTAGGAAGATAAAGGCGTACTTAGTTCCATCAGGAAAGTTTGTAGGCCAATGTGTATTGATTCGTTGATCATTTGCTCATTCATTCATCACTAAGACAGTTGGGGACCAAAGACAACCTATCATGTGTACTCTAGTGTGGGATTATGGGCTGGCAAGTCTTTTTTGTTGCTCCGGGTCCTACTACCGCAACATATTTGGTGCTCTGTTTTTCAACGGAAAACCTATGCAGATTTCCAACTAAAAAGGGGCAGCTGAAGAAAGCCTAATAGATCATTTAAGGAAAAGGTGTAATATTAAATTATAAGTAATTTGAAAAGTGTACTAAGGCTTTCGGAGTTGGCTCTTTGAAGCGCAAGCTCAATAGTTAGGTTGTAATTCGATTTGTGTAAGTTATTTTGAGAAACACAATATATACTTAATACATGCACGTACACACACTCTACTCATGTGAATGGCGACATATCTTGAGATTAATAAAATCATCACATATGCATTATTATTATTAAAATAATTAGTGATAAATACGAATGCTTATGCTGAATCAGGAACTCTAATAACATAATTGGATAGGTTTGGCCACAAGGAGCTGAGTTACACTCAACTTGCTAGATATCTAAATATTGGCCCAATTCAGATTCTTCTTTTATCATTGCCTGAGGTTCGAGACATGACTTTTGGCCTACGGTTTGGCCCTTTCATTGCTAAACTTTGGTTTCAGAAATGGAAAAAGAAGATCACTTCTCGAACATGTAAAAATGTGATATTCAGCAGAGAAATTAAGTTTCAACTCGAATTTATAGTTTTGCTAATGATATTTGAATACTGAAAAGTTCCAATTTTGTTAGAGATATATTTTGTAGTACAAGACAGTCTGCAACAGAGCTAGGCAAATCATGGAAGCCAGATTGCTCCATGTGCTAATGCCATATTGTCCTTTTTTTTAATCCATATGTTTACAAATTAACCGTTTCTCGTACAAGCCTAGAATATTCATATTTCAACCTTGAGGTGAGAATTTTCAGTGTAGACTGTAGAGGCTACGAAGTTGGCCACCATTTGATGGACCCATGGCACACTTGAAAATTGACTTCACTTTCGCAAATGAAAAGGAAAGGAAGAAAAGGAGTGCACTCGTAGCGATTTTGAGGCCACTAAGGATTTTGGGAATAGGCAGCATAGTGCATCGGTTTCCGATGTATTACAAACCTTTGCCTCGTCGGATATAGATCACCTTCACATTCATGCGAGTAACCTAAAAAGTTTATTTTGAAATTTATATATATAAATAAAATTAATGTTTTAAAGAACAATGTTTTTGTTTGATAAAGGCCCAGAGCAAACCCCGTGTTAGTTCCAGCCCAGAATTGTCTAGGCCCAAAGGATAAACAGCCCATTAGAACAGAGGGCTGTTTCCAGAAAATACACTCTCCCGTTTCCAGAAAATAATTCCCCACAAAGTTCAAACACCAATCTCTCCTCCTCCGAACGAGCGGAGTGCTGCTGTCGCGCTATGGCGCTCGAAGGAAGTGACGATGCGGCGGATGTGCGGACGCAGGAGTAGTGCCGTGGCCCCACGGTCGATTCAGGCCCGCACCGACGGGGTCACTGGCGCTCTGGCCGCGGCGTCACAGGCACGGTAGGGGGCCGCCGGGATTGCGGCCGTGGGCCTGCGAGCGCAGGCCTCGGAGTACCACGCCGAGGCGGCGCTCGCGAGGGACGCGCTCCCTCCACCAGCGGCAGCGGCGGCGCGCGCCGTCGCCGCCGTCGCCAACCTCCTCGCCATCCGCGACACCGAGATGAGCAGGTGAACTCGTTGCGCTAGGGTTCTGAGTATCGAATTGTCGGAAGGACATAGCTCGTCATTTCACTCATAGATGCAGTAAGCGAGAGATCTGTGCTTCTGATGGGTACACCTGTCCAGGGTTTGGGATTTTATCACTCGCATTGCATGAATCGACGAATCTCCCATTTCAGTTAATGCTGGGGGCGCTAGTGTTGGAGGTTTTGGTCGAATAGCAAAATCAAGGCCTGGCTGCAGGCATTCTGCTATGTCTGCATTTGTGTTTTGGTTTGGATCCACATAACTTTGGGACTAAACTAACACCACTTCATGCAATTCGAAGCAAAAGTTTAGATAGGGAAACCTGTAAACTTTTGTCCTCAATTTTGTATGTACAAGAAATTTCTCTGAATGTAACACCTTACAGTTGTATTGAATGATCGAACTGAACTTTTTCATCAACTTATTTGAGAAAATTTTGTCATCAACTCTGAGGAAGCCAGCGAATAGTTATTAGCGACATTTTTGTCTTTGGATGCTGTAGGAACTACAGTTATTCTTTTTTTGTTTGCCATCTTTTTACTAGTTTCTGAACTTTTGTCATGCAGCTTTGTGGTGGCAAGTGCAGACTTGTCGCTGAGGCGAGCAGAGGTGGAGGAGAAGAGGGACAAAGTGCATAAGGAATCAAAGGCACTACTTGATTACACACGGAAGGCCATAAACAAGCTCACTGAGCTTAAGAAGTGAGTGGAAAATTTTTCATTTCATAGTTGTCTTAAGGACTGCTCACTCGCTCGTCATTGTCACCTAGATTTCTTTATTCACTGACCCGTACGCGCAACCGCGAGGGTCGGCTCTGATACCATTTGTAACACCCTGCCCTCCACGAGCCGCCCCGCACAGCCCTTCCGAGGGGCGCGCACGCGTACACATAGCACCCTGCTTACACTTTCGTCCTCGCTTCGTGTAAAAGGGTTAACCCGAAGGTGCTATGGCTGGAAGACAAAGGCTTATAAGTTGCCTCCACCCTTGCTCAACTAGCAATGTGGCACTAAACACGTGCGTCCCGCACTCATGGGCCACTACTGGGCCATACAAACTGGGCCGGGTGTGACATACACCCCCCCCTCAAAGAACCCGACGTCCTCGTCGGCGCAACTCACCCACACGGGCAAATGTCCAGGAACGTTCCCCCTTGGCGCACGACCGTACGTCCAGTGCCGGCGCCATAGTCCATGCCGTATGCCCTACCCGGGCCATACGCGCCATGCGCCCTATGCCCGCACACTGACCCGTACGCGCAACCGCGAGGGTCGGCTCTGATACCATTTGTAACACCCTGCCCTCCACGAGCCGCCCCGCACAGCCCTTCCGAGGGGCGCGCACGCGTACACATAGCACCCTGCTTACACTTTCGTCCTCGCTTCGTGTAAAAGGGTTAACCCGAAGGTGCTATGGCTGGAAGACAAAGGCTTATAAGTTGCCTCCACCCTTGCTCAACTAGCAATGTGGCACTAAACACGTGCGTCCCGCACTCATGGGCCACTACTGGGCCATACAAACTGGGCCGGGTGTGACATACACCCCCCCCTCAAAGAACCCGACGTCCTCGTCGGCGCAACTCACCCACACGGGCAAATGTCCAGGAACGTTCCCCCTTGGCGCACGACCGTACGTCCAGTGCCGGCGCCATAGTCCATGCCGTATGCCCTACCCGGGCCATACGCGCCATGCGCCCTATGCCCGCACACTGACCCGTACGCGCAACCGCGAGGGTCGGCTCTGATACCATTTGTAACACCCTGCCCTCCACGAGCCGCCCCGCACAGCCCTTCCGAGGGGCGCGCACGCGTACACATAGCACCCTGCTTACACTTTCGTCCTCGCTTCGTGTAAAAGGGTTAACCCGAAGGTGCTATGGCTGGAAGACAAAGGCTTATAAGTTGCCTCCACCCTTGCTCAACTAGCAATGTGGCACTAAACACGTGCGTCCCGCACTCATGGGCCACTACTGGGCCATACAAACTGGGCCGGGTGTGACATACACCCCCCCTCAAAGAACCCGACGTCCTCGTCGGCGCAACTCACCCACACGGGCAAATGTCCAGGAACATTCCCCCTTGGCGCACGACCGTACGTCCAGTGCCGGCGCCATAGTCCATGCCGTATGCCCTACCCGGGCCATACGCGCCATGCGCCCTATGCCCGCACACTGACCCGTACGCGCAACCGCGAGGGTCGGCTCTGATACCATTTGTAACACCCCGCCCTCCAAAGCCGCCCCGCACAGCCCTTCCGAGGGGCGCGCACGCGTACACATAGCACCCTGCTTACACTTTCGTCCTCGCTTCGTGTAAAAGGGTTAACCCGAAGGTGCTATGGCTGGAAGACAAAGGCTTATAAGTTGCCTAATGGGTGCTAGGTAATTACTCCACAGTTAGAGCAGGAGCAACTGTAGGTGTCAGCATCGTAATTTGGTGAGTAATCTCGTCTTGCAACGTGCCCTGCGTTGTCTTTTTTATCCCCGGAGAAAATTACTCTCAAGTAGTAATTCCAGTAACGCCGCCTGATTCAGGTCAGATTAATGCTGCCGTAGCGTCTTTGATAGTTATGTAATCTATACAGTAGGGTTCTGAGTATCGAGTTGAAGGACATAGCTCATCATTTCACTCATAGATGTAGTAAGCGAGAGATCTATGCTTCTTATGGGTACACTTGTTCAGGGTTTGGGATTTTATAACTGGCATTGCATGAATCGATGAATCTTCCATTTCAGTTAATGCTGGGGCCCTAGTGTTGGAGGTTTTGGTCGAATAGAAAAATCAAGGCCTGGCTGCAGGCATTCTGCTATGTCTGCATTTGTGTTTTGGTTTGGACCCACACAACTTTGGGACTAAACTAACACCACTCCATGCAATTCGAAGCAAAAGTTTAGACAGGCAAACCTGTAAAATTTTGTCCTCAATTTTGTATGTACAAGAAATTTCTCTGAATGTAACACCTTACAGTTGTATTGAATGATCGAACTGAACTTTTTCATCAACTTATTTGAGAAAATTTTGTCATCAACTCTGAGGAAGCCAGCGAATAGATATTAGCGACATTTTGGTCTTTGGGTGTTGTAGGAATTATTACAATTATTCTTTTTTGTTTGCCATCTTTTTTACTATTTTCTGAACCTTTTGTCATGCAGCTTTGTGGTGGCAAGTGCAGACTTGTCGCTGAGGCGAGCAGAGGTGGAGGAGAAGAGGGACAAAGTGCATAAGGAATCAAAGGCACTACTTGATTACACACGAAAGGCCATAAACAAGCTTACTGAGCTTAAGAAGTGAGTGGAAAACTTTTCATTTCATAGTTGTCTTAAGGACCGCTCACTCGCTCGTCATTGTCACCTAGATTTCTTTATCAAACATGATTACTTGTGTTGTTTCTAGGATGCTGGAGAAATTTAAAAATGATGTGGAGAAGCAACAGGCAGAGCAAATGACAGATTGGGAGACAAAGCTTGTTATGATGGACTCCAAGGAGCGACAGTATATCCTCCAAGTCTCAAATTATAAGGTGACTAGCATTTTCAATAATTCATATATGAAGCTGGCTTCTGCCTGTGCTTCCAGTTCTTGATTTTGACCTGCTAGGTTTGGATGGCAATCTCTGAACACTTGTGCAGATACTTTTCATTGCCAAAGAAACCTATGCTTTTTTTGCTAGCAACTGCCAACTATTGCAAGAATGTTGTAAGATATTAATTCCATGTATTAGCGAATTAGGTACGGTCATGCTAATATATGGTTGTTGAACTTATGTGCAACTTCCAAATCATCTCGGTCAGGCTATTTCTGGATTTGAAGAAGCTCCCGATAGACTTACCTCTGCTGTTACGCCTATGCTGTTATGCAACTATGTAGCCAGCCTTTCTGATTGAACTTTGCGTTTCAGCGAGTGTTGTTATCTCAAATCTGCTTTAGCTGGATTTGTTTCCTTAGTAGTATGGAACCTCTCATACGTTTTCAGGGAACATGTCTTTGTAAAGGTGGGCTGAAGCACTATGTAACTGATAGCTTCATAATTCCTGGCACTATGAACAATTGAAATACCCTTTGGATATATATGCCAAGCTACCTTCAGCTTTTTCATGTAGGGATGAGAATCTAGAGATGTATATCTTTGACTGATTGTTGGACATTAAATAAATATGATATGTATCACGTGAAGCTTTGAACTACTGATGCCCATTTATGTTCCCCCATTACTTGTTTCAATACTGTGATGATAGTTAGTGATGAATGAAGTCGTATGATTATGGATTGAATAATCTGACATCTGGTATTGTTACTACAAAAAGGTGTTACCACATTAGAGCTGATATGGTATTCTCTTTTCATCCATACCATAGTGGTTTAAGATGCAGAGCTATTTGCCCCTTTGTAGACCACGTTGTGTGGTGTTTGATTACAGTTACACAGTGTTGTCTGATTTGGAAATCTACTTTGATGCCTTTTAGACTTGTTGCCTTCTTATCTTTATCAGGCAATGCTTAACCGAGTGGGTTATACGCCGGAGATCAATCATGGTGTGTTGATGGAAATGGCTGAGCATAAGAAGGATCTCGAGAGGAAGACAAAACCCATAGCTGATACATTAAGAAGCTACCAGGATTTACCTCCAGTATGCCTTTTTGTCTTTTGTTTTGTTCTTTTTTTTCCTGATTGCATCCATTGCTAATTCTTGGGTGCTTTTGCAATTGTCATCAGGACAAAGCTCTAGCTGCACTAGCTATAGAGGATAAAAAGAGGCAGTATGCAGCTGCGGAGAAGTACCTTGAAGATGTGTTGCAATCTGCTCTAACCACAACTGGCCTGTAATGTGCATAGTTCTTTGGGTGTATCACATGCTGGCATTGATTGATAGTGTAATGCTATTTAACTAACTTGTATAATTGTGTACTATCCTATGTTTCCTAACTAGACAAATTTCACCATAGAAATTAAATTCTGTCGCAGTTATGATCTTAGCGACAACCAAGACACTCTCCAGACAGCTTGGCTTTTTTTGTGTGTGTATGTGTGTGTGCTCGCTCGCGTGTATCCCTTAATTTTGATGTGATTTTGGATGGCCATGGTGATCTGTTGAGTCAGTGATCATGTTTGTTTACAGATTAGCTGAGAAGTGATGTTTAAATGGATATATTTGTAATATGGTATGCATATTCGTATTCTTGTTTCACTTGCCTTTCATGCATTCTAGCTTATACATCCCAAATTTGTTTGTAGCAAAACTAAATTGCTGAGGATAACACTTTGTATTGTGTGATTTATGTAATATTGAAATATGGTTTATATTCAAATAGCAGAACGAGGACAATGAATCTTTCAGTGGTCTTATATATTTACTTCTAATCTTGGACCGATCGACGCTCTAGTCCAGATAACTCTTTACCAGATCTTGAGCTGATTGACCAACTAGGTTTGACTTAATCATGAAAGACAAATTGAGGATGAACATACTATGGGAAAGTTTTGGAGAGACTGCAAACGGTTGCTTCATATATCCAATATGTCCAAGGAAAGTAGGTGTGCTACTTTCCCTAAAGTTAACATTTTTGATTTTTCTTAATTCCGTGAGAAATTTGTATTTTTTCCTTTCACATTCTATTTTCTACAGGACATTGTTTGACATGATCGCATCACATTTAATTTCTTTTCTGGAGTTGCATTGCATGACATCAATTTCTTGTTAGCATTATATTCTTCAATGCAGGAGGCAGATGGCATCATACATATGTGAAGACTAAATTTTTTTGGATAGAGCTTGTTTAAATATTCTGACAACTGCGTTCTCCCCGGCTGATACTAATATTTTTTCCATTGCCTGTGTTTGCTGTAAACAGGATATGGTGTGTGTGATGCTATGTATAGTGAAATCTCAGAAGCAAACTTAGTAACAAAGAAAAGGGTCTGCAGGACTCTTGGTTATGTTCTAGTTATTAGTTGTCCTTTTGCTGAAGGTAATTACTCATATTTATTTTAAGAAATTGACACCCAATGTTTAAGTGCAGTGCATTTGACTTTTTTGTTCTTTCTATTGAATGTGCTGTTAATGTAAACCTTGTGTTGGGTCAGTCAGTGGCTTGTAGACTGTAGACTCAGTCAGTAGTGTAGAGCATAGTTTTAAAGGCGTCCCTAGGCGTCAAGGTGCACCCAGCTTGCCTTGGGAAACAGTGACGCCTTGTTGCCTCGTTCCCAGAATTCTTGGGACACCTTACCGCCTTTAAAACCACTGTAGAGTCTTTTAATTCAGTCGAGAAGTTAAGCTAGAGTTCAGGTTCAGTTAGAGTCAAAGTTAGTTAGAGCATGCAGCAGGTTGTTACTCATGTCTGTGTCTTAGGAGGCCACTATGGTCACATTTAGCTGGCCATTAGGGCCGTTATCTCTTCTATCTTTTGCCTATATGGAGAAATAAACTAGAAAACACAGCAACTTTTTGGCAGCACTAGTTTTATTGTGTTCAAGTGTTCTTGCCTTCACTCATCTCGCTTTGTGGTTCGATTCCAACATATGCTTTTATTTTTCAAATTGTGGGTTTACATCCTTATTCCTTGCTGATTTTAATGGTCTTACCTGGACACCTGGTAGCTGCCATTCTTTTCCAATCAATTAATTAATCCATCTTTACAGACATAACTTCAGGCTTGCTTAATGTACTGTAGCATTACCTCAAAAAGCTTGCAATGATTAGAACCTTTTCTTCTACTGCATTGCATGGTGCATATTATTTCCAAACCATGGAAATGAGCATTGGATTGTTTTTCTTGGCCTACTTTACCACTTAGGGTAAGTAGTGAAACACAGAGAACGAGTGACATTAACATGTCATAGTTAACTCCACTTGTCCATTATTGTATCATGCTTCAGTGTAGTGTATTTTGGTTATCAAGATATGTGTCACCGCGCATATTTTTCCTTATTTGAAATTTAAATGGATTGCTTGGCTTTTAGCTTCACTTTTTGCATGTTCTTTTGGCAGTGAATTGTTACAAATCCAACTCACTATCATGTTTTGCTCTTGGTTCTATCATTTGCAGCTTAGTTTGTTTGATATATGCACAACAAAAACATAAGAACATCCATGATTAAATCCCCCCAAGAAATTCAATGAACAGTGCCAGTTGTTATGGCGATCATACTCATAAAGAATGAACTACATCCTGCAATACTCCTCTCACCCTTTCTATATCCTTGTTGAATAACTTTTATTGTGATCCACATTCTGGGGGATATCCATCAGGAAACCTCCTTGAGTCGGTGCAGTAGTCATATATCTTGTATTTATCATCTACATCCTTCAGTTTCTGCTCCTCCTCCTCATCCAACTCCTGGTTGAACCAACTACTATCACCTGAACCCTGGCCACAAATCCAGGCTCTGTTGTATGGGACACAAGCATTGGCGGTGTATTTCCGGAAGAATGCTGTGAACGGTGCCTGGGACCAGTCAGTTTTGATGCGCCCACCCTGTGTTGCCCATTCATCAGCATTCCAGATACTGGCATACAACCTCATAGGTTGATAGAGTGGGAAGGGAGTATCATTCCTCATCTGATTCTTCATTCGCCGGATTGGTATGCCATTGACAAGTATTCTGTATCAGTAGTACAGCCAAATTGATTAGTCCTTACACTTTCAAATAGTTAAGCTGAACAAAGCCTCTTGTTTTGACGTAGCAAACCATTTTTAGAATTCCTTACCAAATAGCACAAAATTGCCAAAATGAGTCTTAGTAGCTTTGTATAGAAACAAACAATTTTAGCAAGGATAAGGGGAAACTTACAAGATCATGTGTGGGTTCCAGATGATGGAGTAAGTATTGAAGTCTTCAGTAGGATCAAACCAAAGACGATATTGCTTTTCTCGGCCACCTTTTCCTTTGGCATAGATGTTGGTGTGCAGGGTGTATGGTTCACCTGTGGTGTTCCCCAAGAACTCAAGGTCGATCTCATCATGGTACTGCCACGGCCCCTCTGTTACCATCTATTTTTAGATCAAGAAAAAAAAGGTTAGGCTAAGGATCCATAAGTAACCCGAATGATCATATTTTTCCTTTCCTCTTCACTTACATATACCGTGGTGACAGTGCCAGCAGATTCCTTGGGGACAAGCTTGATGTCAATATCAAACCTCCCAAAGAGGTACATGCTCTTTGAGCGGAACGCCGAAGTCGTCCATCGGTCAAGGGTCAGTGACATGATTTGGTGGCCAGCCCTATCATAGAGCACCTGCGTGTTGCCCCACATCATTTCAATGCTGTCGGTCATATCGCTAATTGCTGGGGAGATGGTTAGGATGAAATAGAAAGCCGCTAGGATCCTAGCCTGCCTCATGGCTTCTGGTGGTATAGTGATTGGAGTATTGGACACACTGTGAATATGATGTGTTGAAACAATGTCCTTATATAGACCAAGTGAAAGGAGACTCGTGTGCATTCTGAACAAGATCTAACATAGTATGGGCTTAGATTCTTTGGATACCATAATAAACTGGACATCATTGGCTGGCTTCTGAATATGGTGTTAAAATTGATTAAAGTACTGGGGATCAAAGCTTAAGCAGGACCGTCCCACGATGGCTTCTGCCAAAACGTGTTGGCCCTCTACAAGTTGAGGATTTATGTACGAGGGTTGTAGTTGCCTTTTACTGCAGTTCCTGACTTCCTATGGGGTGACATTACTATATCCACTCAATTATAGCATATGGTTTTGTCCCATCCTGAGGTATGCTTATATGCTCTTGACAGTCAACCATTATTGTAAAGATGCTACTGATAAATTTTCATCTATTTGCCCACTCAAAATCCTACAGATCCTACCATTTTTTTCAGTTATGGCAGAATTCACTTTTCCTGTATTTTTGCTATTAGCAAATAGGTGTGTTATACGTAACTTATGGCAAAGTATGTTTGAGTAGACTGGTTTGGTGGACACTTAACAATTTCCTTAAAGAATCGATTCCTCAGGTTTAGCAAGCCATTTACTTGTGCAAGTGTTGTTCAGACAATGAATCAAATGGCCCCTAAGTCAAACTGGCAAATCCACCTGTAGATCACATGGCCGTTCATGCTGTAGTCGATGTATGAAAGTTCAACATGTACAACAGTACAAGTTCCAAATTGTGTATGCACACTGCAACTTGCTTAACTTTAACCATGTACATGCATCTAAAACTTGCTGTAAGCAGCCTTAAAAATTTCATGGTGCTTGCCGCTTGCACAATTCTGTTGCTGGTACATGCATCTAAAACTTGCTGGAAGTTTGTTGGTGTATTTCTGAGTAGTGATATTTAAGTCCAACTAGTGAAGTTTTGATGTTGTCTAAACAAACACATACCGTAAATTTCCCTTCTAGTTTGTGGATAACATGAACAAAAGCATACAAAATTGTTTCCTTTCTTGTTCAATCTATTTTATATTGTGAAAAACACCTTTTTATGACATCTGTACTTCAACTGTACCAAAATTGTTTTGTATTATTCCAATTATCCTAGTGCAGGTGGTTAGTGTCACTTTGTATTCCTCACTTCTTCGTATTACTAATTACTTGTCAGTGTTAATTAAATGGGAGATAATGATATTTAAATTGCACAGAGGTATGGGTGAGCGTTGAGCAATCACCCTCCTACGACATTGTTAAAGTATATGTTAGAATAATCCGCTAGTATGCATCCACGGAGGTGCCTTATACTCTTATATATACCGGATGAGGCCTCAATACAAACCAATCTATTATACCAATCACATCTCTTTACATGGTATCACGAGTTTAGGGTTGAAATCCTAGGCTCCCTTCCGCTGCCCTAACCCTAGCGCCGCCGGCGCCCCTCTCCTCTGCGCGCCGGCGGCTGTCCTCCACGGCGCGCTTCCAGCACGCCCCCTCGACGGCCTCGTAGCGCCCCCCCGGGGAGGTCGCCCATGTCGATCTCTGCCGGAGGCTGCGCCCTCCCCTGTCCCCTATGGCCGATCCCTTGATCCGCTGCCCTCCAGAGTCAAGTAGCACCAACAGATCGAAGCCTACCTCGCCATCCGCCGTGGACGCCGTCAATGATGCCCTCTCTCGCACTGCCGTGGTGGCAGCTGCGACCTCTCTCTGGTGCCCGCGCCTACGCTCTGCTGTCGTGGTGGCAGCAGGGACATCTGCGCGACATCTTCTTCCGCTCCACCCGTCGAGCCCCGGCGGGCCCCGCTTGGGCCCTACGCGGATGCTGCCACCGTGTGGTGCCTCCGCCATCGAGCCTCGGCGGGCTCGCCGCCGCCGGTCGGCCCTTGACGGGATCCGCTGCCCCCACGCCTCGATCCACCTCGACTTCTTCCGAGTACGGCCGTCGCCCTCCTCTCTTCCTCTGTTTCTCTCTCTCACGTGGTTTGACGACGGTGAATAGAGGAGATAAGGGAGGTGAGGGGGTTATGCTACGTGCACACCAGAGGTTCTACGCGAAGATCTGTTGCTGATTCCTTTTTTTTGGTACTGTCTCTCATTTTTATGGTGCTCGAGATTGAGTCGCCCATCGCCCGTCGATCCCGTGCACCTACCTCGACATCGTCACCGGCTGTTCTTTTTCAACACCATGTCGCCCGGGCTGGCATGCAATGCGCGCTGGTGCACCACCCGCAGTGCCGCTAGGCCCCTCCGCAATATGGTCTCTACGCTGGCCGTCCCCGACGTCGCCGCCACTCCTCCGATCTATGCGGCATCATCGTCCGTCGTCTGTACGTGCGCCCTCAGTCTGATCATCCGACAGGCATACGATCACGACACGTGCGGATTTGGGACGGATGTCCTAAGTGCGCGTGCACCTCTGCCGACACGAGGGTTGCTGAAACGTACCGGATTCCCAACGATGAGAATCCGACTCCCTGTAACCTTGAGATAGTCCCAGGAACAGCAGCTATCTCGTACAGAACTCATCTCAGTCGAATGTCACATCCATACAACGGTAAAAGATCCATTACATGACATATATAAAACATAGCGGTCTCATTCAAGCCCTCCGGGCTAAATCATCAATGGGAAACAGCTACGAAACGGTAGCTAAATCATCTGGGTCCACACTCCACAGGCGTCCTTGAGCGCACGCGTAACCTTCAGTCATACCATCCGTCCTGGTTGAACTCGTGGTCGGGGTCTTCTCCTGTATACCCAAAGTCTGTCCCCAAGGAAATGGGACAGATTCACGTCACCAACCATAATATGAAGCAATGCTTTAAAGTGGCCTAAACTAGTAGTAAAATAGTCAAGGGATTTAATGGGGTTTTCCTAGGCGCTGCAGCAATAACCCAAGTTCATCTCATCACCAACTCCTTTCCTCACAAGAGTGATCAGACTCCCCAAAACCATCCATCAGCCTCACATCCACATCGGGCTCGTCCTGTCACAACAGGTTCCCGCAAATAACATCCACCAACTCCTTTCACTCACTAGTCGACTCGGTGAGCTCCTTCCCCACCTTGTCTCATCAGCAACGCTGGACCAACCTCTCATAACCCAAAACAAAGATGAGGTAAGAAAGCAGATTCCCACACTAGTCGAAACTTATCAGAAGCGGGTCGTCAGTAACCGTGGACATGGCTATACGTATAGTTTACACTCTGTGCGAGGTGGCACTCCTGGAATCCATCCGGGCTGCAAGGCTAATCAGCAACCAACCTGAGACACAGCCCACAGCAAAGACCCTAAACAGTAACGGCGCCAATCCTATCTCCCTGGGCTCGGGAAACATCTGAACTAACATATGCCACAGGGGTGTGAAACCTTCCCACTGGGGCCAATCGGGGGCAGTGGTAAATCAGGTAGAGTACGCCGCAACGAGTCCCCCTTACACATATCAAGCTCGAATCTCCTACAGTCTTGGCGCCGCACTAGAGTAGGCTTGCTGCAACCCTCCCCATATTGGGTACATGGTGAGCACGGTATTCCCACGTCCAAAGGTCGAACTCGACTCGGTCCTTAATTGTCGGTAAAGCGAGTATCAGCGTCATAAGCGATCCGCCGCAACGGTCCGCAATCGGCACCCATTATAAGTATTGCCACCCAACTCCTCAAGATAACTAAGTAACCAAGTAACCATGTACCTGCAACAGGTACTCCGTAGGGATTGCCCGAGTGCAGTCCCCAAGCAACCTCGATCAAGGGATCGAGTTGTTATTACTCGCTTATACCGCCTAGCTACACTACACCTCCCAAGCCACCCACAACCCACGCCAAGAGGATCAAAACACAACCATCCCAACATATGCATAGCATAGCATTATCATAAAGTGGATAATAGGTGGCAAGGAAACATGGTAGGTAAATGGCAGTGCAGGCACATCATGCATATAAAGTAAAGCGCTAGCATACTAGTTTGCATGTCTAATAGGTATTTCAGAGGATGGTCGGGCGTGAACCTGGGTAAGCTTCCTCTTCCTCCTCAAAGCAGTTGTCGAAGTAGTCCGGCTCCTCCTGGCTCTCCGAAGCTCCTAAGGTCGCGAAAATAAAATAAGACGCGGCTACTAGCAAAGAAACACCAAAACAATAAGGAAGGAATATCCAAAGAACACCAAACACTAAACTAGCGCGTAGATCATGATTTTAGAAAAATATAGAAACTGGTTTCATATTTTTCTGAGCTACGGTTGATTTATTATTAATTTTTGAAGTTTAAATCATTTTCTGAAAATATTAAATAATTCCGAAAAAGAAAATCAATCAACCAGGGACACGTGGCAGCACCAGGGCATGCCACGTCATCACTGCTGACGTCAGCATGACGTCATCAGTGGGGCCGGCTTTGCTGACGTCATCGTGGGCCCGGATGACGTCAGCGTTGACTTGGTCAACGTTGACCAGTCAACGGTCAATGGTCAGCGGGTCAGCGGGGTCAATCGGGCCCACAAGTAAGTCTAATACCATCTATGAAAGAAGACTCAAATAACACCAAACTCTACACTAACGCGTAGATCCTGATTTTAGAAAAATATAGAAACTGGTTTCATATTTTTCTGAGCTACGGTTGATTTATTATTAATTTTCGAAGTTTAAATCATTTTCTGAAATTATTAAATAATTTCCGAAAAAGAAAAACAGAAAATTAGCCTGCTGACGTCAGCATGACACCATGCTGACGTCATCAGTGGGGTCAGTCCTAGGCTGACGTCAGCGTTGACCGGTCAACGGTCAACGATCAACGGTCAATGAGGTCAACGGTCAGCCCTGTCAGTGGGCCCCAGCGGTCAGCGACACGCGGTGGCTGACGTGTGGGCCCAAGTTCTCAGCGCGGTTTGGGAAAAGAAAAAGAGAAGGGAAGCTGGGCTGGGGATGGGCCGAAAGAAGCAGGCCTGCCCCTTAGGCTTGGGCTTTCGGCCCACGAACGCGAGGCGTATGGGCTCGGCTCGCGGTCCACGGTGAGCCGAGAGAGGGGTTCATGGTGAACCGGGCGCACGGGATCTGGTGTGGCCGATTCCGGATTCACTGCGGCTGTGCTTGTGGCATGCTGGCGTGGTCTTCGGTGTGGCTTGGCCACGGTGCGAACGCGTCGTGCGCGGCGTGCTCCGGTGCACGGCCGGCGGCGACGGCCAACAACGGGCGAGCGGCGGGGAAGGGTTGGCGAGGCTCGGGTTTAAAGGGAAAAGCTCGGCTAGGGTTTCGCGGACATGGACGACAGAAAAAGAGGGGTGCTCGGCCGGCCAGACGAGCCCCCAACGCGGGCAGTGGCGGCAACGGCCACGGCGCCCGGCGACGGCGGATGATAGGATGGCGCTCGGGGTTTAAGGAAGGCGTATCAAGTTGATTTCGCTCGCGGGCACGGGGTCATGCCTCAGCCGCGGCTTTGGCTCACGCACGCGCGGGGTAAGAGCTGGGCTTGCCCGCGGCGCGACCATGGAGCACGCGCACCGTCCGAGCTTCCTCGGCGTGCGGCGCTCCATGGCGGCCATGGACGGTAGGGGCGTCGGTGGTTTGCGGGTGCGACAACGGTGCGACGGGGTCCTGCAGAGATACGGTCACAGCTCGAAGGCTTGGTTCCAGAGGAGGCTAGCAATGGCGGTGCGACGGCGACACGGCCGGAACAGAGGAAGAAAGGGGAGCGGCGGTGCTGGCTCACCTTGGGTCAAGAAGAGGATCGCAGCAGCTCGACGTGGACTCGCGGTACGGCGGCGGCTCGACGGCGTCCCAGGTCCGGCTCCCGCTTGATGGCTCCACGGGCGGCGGCGTTCTTGGCTTGGCGACGGCGCGACAGCAGAGCGGCTGGCTCCAGCTCCGCCTCTTCCTTGCGGCTTCACCTTCTTCCCTCCCCTCCTGGTTCCCTCCTTCTCCCCTCTCATTCTCCTTGCTGGTGAAGAAACCCCAACGGGGTGCGGCGGCTTGAACCGGGAGAGCAGGCGCTGCGGGGGTTTTATAGGGCGGCGGCTGCTAGGGTTCGAGGGCATGGACGGCGAGGGATGCGGGCGTCTGCGCCAAGGGCCACGCGTCGCAATCGCGACGGGCCGCACAACGCGAGCGCTGGGATTAGCCGGCGGCTTCCTCTGCTTTACGCCAGGCGCAGAGGGGAAAAGAGGCGTGGGGAAGAAGAACAGTGCGGTGGGGCCCGCACGTCAGCGAAAGAAGGAGGAGCGGGGATGCGGCTGCGACGCGGCGGTTGGCTGGGCCGCAGGGCCGGCTGGGCTGGTTTGGTTCGCTGCTCGGAAACAGAAGTTCGGGAGGTTTTCTGGACTTCGGTTTAGAGATTCGGCCCAAAGAGATAGTTAGCGTTTGAAATTAGTTTGAGTTAGTTTTTGTTTGAATTCAAATCTAGAATTTGAATTCAAATCTAGAATTTGAATTCAAACACAACCAAAAATCCAATAAAACCAAAATAACTCCAAATCACCTCTATTTGGTCCTTAGCACTTCAAATTATTTTTAATTAATTTAAATTTTGCCTAAGAGCAAAGGAAGCAAATAGAAGACAGTCTTATATGTTGGTTGACATGCACAACATTCACCAAAAATTTTTAAATTCAAGATTTTGCACTCATCAAATCCTATGGAAATTTTAGGGTTGTTACAGTTGCGGCTGCGACGCCGCCCTCCCTGGTCCTCCTCGTCGTTGCATCTTGACCGCCGTCGACTGCGTTCTTGACTTCGTCCACGCTCTCTTCGACAGCGTCTCCGACTACGTCAGTGCGGACATGGTCTTCAACGAGCTGTTCGAGTTCTTCGCCGCCCTCTTCGAGCTCCGCAGTCGCGTCATCCGGATCATCGGGCCTTGCGCCAGATCATCCAGGATTACCTCTTCGCTTCGTCCAGCACTGCCTTGTCACCAGCGTCGCCGTCCACTTCTACCCCTTCGTCTACTCCAGCAACTGCGGGCTGCATCG
>OAMR01000831.1:359447-380727 GCA_900205405.1 Echinochloa crus-galli | reverse complement strand
GCGCGACATGTGCGGATTTGGGACGGATGTCCTCAGCACGTGCACCTCCGCCGACATGAGGGTTGCGGCTGCATCGCCTCTTCGGGCTACAGTGCCGCCCTCCCTGGTCCTCGTCGTTGCATCTTCATCGTCGTCGACTGCGTCCTCGACTTCGTCCACGCCGGCCTCTTCGACCGCGTCTCCGACATCGTCTACGACTACGTCAGTGCACGCCTTGCACGCACATGGTCTTCACCGAGCTGTTCGAGTTCTTCGTCGCCCTCTTCGAGCTCCGCCGCCGTGTCATCCGGATCATCCGGCCTTGCGCCCGATCGTCCGGGGTTACCTCTTCGCTTCGTCTAGCACCACCTCGCCGCCAGCGTCGCCGTCTGATCCTACCCCTTCGTCTACTCCAGCAACTGCGGGCTGCATCGGCATCTTCTACCTCGCCGTTCTTCTGCGCCTGCGACCGTCATGGAGGCCTTCTCGGCTGGTCCCTCAGACAACAGCGTCTTGGTGGTGCCCTCTTCCTTGCACGTCCGGTATTGGCAACACCGGTGCGTGCCATCTTCCCCGATGCATTCACGGGTCTGGCAAAACCCGTGGATGTGTCGTCCGATGGCGTGTCTACGTCGACTTCGGCATCGACCCCCTCTTCGACTGTCTCGACGCGTCGCCATCTTCGTCTTCGGCGTTTTCTTCGTTACTCCTCCACCATGGCGCCTCCTCGTGCGTCCGCGGCTTTCTGTGCGGCTCCTTACCCTCGGCGACCTCGACAGTTCATCCTCGACCACGGCTACCCTACGCGCGACTTCCTCGACCACGGCTACTCGTCCTCGTCTTGGCTTCATCGATATCGGCACAAAGGGCTACCATCCGCATGAGTTTCTCGCCGGTTCTCTCCAGTCGCAGCATCCGCACCGTGCCAACGCTACAACTGCGGGGGATGTCAGTCCGTCGGTTCCTACCTTCGGCTTCTCCTCTAGTCTTACCGTCTGCGGTGCTGCCGCTGTGACTGCGGGGGGATGTTAAAGTATATGTTAGGATAATCCCGTATTGCTAGTATGCATCCACGGAGGTGCCTTGTACTCTTATATATACCGAGGCCTCAATGCAAACCAATCCATTATACTAATCACATCTCTCTACAGATATATGAGCATTTTGCCATGATCTCCATAATTCATATTTTTCTTATGCCTATATATGAAAGATCATAACCGATCAGTTAGCATTTGTGCATTGCTAAATTGAACACTGCTATGTGTAACTTTCTATGTGCTTACATATGTCTTCGGTTGACTTTTTAGCAAATCAGTAGATGCCTGGTTGGAACTGTTATCTGAATATTAAACTGTGTCCTTCTGTAGATGATCGTGAGACAGGCTGTAATGTCTGGACATATAACAGGATATACTACTTCCTGCCTTAAGTAGTAGACTAGTAGTGCCTGTGTTTCATATATTTATATCTCTGAATAGACCTAGAGATTGCTTCAATTTAATGCTTGGATGACTTATAATAACAATCTTCAGGCCTTACTTTGGCTTCTCAAATTCCTATATACATGTCATGGGTAATCGGATTGCAGTAACCTGACGTTATTCTGCAAGGATGACTGAAAATTTGTTGTGTAAAAGAATCAGGGGATGCAAGGATGCACTGAAAAATTGTTGTGTAAAAGAATCAGGGGAGCAGGGAAGTTATTGCATGGGGGCCACAATGAGAGTAAATAAACTAGTAAAGTGTTAGAGTATATGTTAGGATAATCCCGTATATACCAGCCGAGGCCTTAATGCAATACAATCCAATCTATTATACCAATCCCATCTCTCTACATAAAAGTGAGTGGTTAGTTTGAAACTTTTGTTTATATAGCTTGTCACCTTTTGATTTGCTAGCGATGTTAAACTACTGTTTGAGTCATCACGTCTTAATTTTTTTTCTTGAACTACGCAGGAGAACTGCGTGTCATTTCATTAAGAAGAAGTAAAGTAACAACAAACCTGGACCAAAACAGTCGAGGTTACACATACACACCGCACACACGTACTTGACCTTAGAACAAGTCTAGAAAACAGACTTCTCCACGGAACAGGAGGGAAAACATGACGTAAAGGCTAAGCTACAGCGGTCAGGGACCTCACCAGGAGGTCCTGAAGCTTGGCTGCCCCAGGCATACACAAAAGACCACTCATCTGCAATTGTGCACAGCAGAGTTAACATCGGGTGATCATCCTTTGAAAATGCAAGAATTCCGATGTTTCCAAACTTCCCAAGCCACTAGGATGATGAGGGTGTCCAACCCTTTTCTTAGGTCCTTCGGCACATTCTGACTTGTTGTCCTCCACCAACCAAGGAAGCGAGAGGTTGCTAAAGGGGGAGCAGCAGAAATGTCCACACTTGCCTAGTGAAAACACAGGAAGTCAATATGTGCTGAACTGTTTCCTCTTCCTGGTCAATCACGTCTTAATGGGCAGTATGTTTCTTTTATGGGTGCTTGGCATACTGTTGAGATGCTTGAAAATTTACAGCCACTTCTGTGCTGCAGTGGACTTTGGAGGAGAGGATCTCTTACCACCATTCTGTGCATCATGGTTGTTGCCATCTTTCCCAATCAGATATTTTTCATGAAAGAGTGCCCATGATTTGCACAGTGCTCTGGTGTATGAGAAAATGAGAAGTTACAGCATAATTGTCTGAGAGTCAATCGCAGAGGGTGAGGCACAGAAGCACTTGAAGTTTGTACGGCGGTGTAAAGTGGGGATGATCAGAAGAAGCGTGGCATGGGGAACACAGTAAGTTTTGTGTCGGTTCTCAAAAATATTGTTGTTAGAATCTCAAAAGGATGTGATCTCGCAAGAATACTTGAAATATAGAGAAGGAAAGTGTTCCATTTCATTATATTGCATTGCATGAATTCAACATGAGAGCATGTTTTCTGAATCTATGGGGTGTGGATAGTTGCTCACCTTGTTCATATATTACATCAAGTGCATCTGAAATTGTGAAAAAGGGGTCAAACAACATTTCATTCTCAACTTCATCTGAAGTTCTGAGGAACAAGAAAGGAATGAGTGTCGCACGCACCATTTTTCTTCCACTGCTGGCTTTTTATATTTTAGTGTCAGTTCTCATTCAGAATATGGAGATTTTTGTAAGCATGCTGTGATCAAATTACGTTAGTTGTCAAATAATCATCAGAGTGAGAACTGGAGCTCTTGAACTTGGCAAAGGAAGGTCTGCATAAATAATTATATCAAAGTTTTGGCTTCAGAGATGATAAGAATCTCGGGAAACTTGCATTTGCAATGATGATATGTTGAATGTCTCCTCTTCAAATTTGGAACTTGTTTTGCTATGGGAAATAGTGGTAATATTTGTTCAGAATTGTTAAGATTGTTGGTTGTCTCTTAGAGAATCTCCAGCAGATTCCCATTCCCTAATCCAACTACCATATTGGAGTAGTACAAAAATAGTGCTCCAGCAGAACCCCATTATGTTTCCTCTTTCCCAATAATATTTTTGCATGAACCAATAATACAACCCTACTCTCCCCAAATAGAGGGGAAGTCGGAGCTATCTCAATAGGTTAGTTGGATTGGGATGTGACTATTGGGGAACTACATAAACAACTCCCCTAATAAAAAGTATTGGGACATCCCCATTAGCTAGTTGTTGGGAAATTACTGGAGATGCTCTTATTTCTTTTGTATTTATAACAAAAAAAATGATCAGAGAGGACAGTATATGCTAATATTTGTTCTAGCTACCAACATTTCTATATCCCCTATATTTTTGTGATTATAATGTGCGATTCGTTGCTCTTTGCAGGCTCATATAAGATAATCCAATACCTTCTAGCATTGAAAGAAAGGATGACTGTCCTTTCTGGGTCGATGTCACTGAAGGTATGTAACGGTGATGACATAATGACAGCAAATTTGACATCATATTCCCACAATTGAAGTGTCATGCCATATATCTAGTTTTGCAGATGTTTTTTTCATTGATTAGTAGAATGCCCGTGCGTTGCTATAGATTTTAAAATAATATTATTAGAGGCATACACAGTGACATTTATTCCTTGATCATATGATTACTCCGCCACCAACTTGTAGTAATCTGTCAACTGAGCTATGTGATATAGGAGTCATATGACTCATATCACAATCTGTTCATTAATTAGGAGCTGAAATTCCAGAAAATGCATTGAATCTTCATACTAAAGATTAATGGACTTTTAAATTGCATCCCAAGGATTATGCCATAGTTTCTTTTTTCTTTGCGGAAGAGAATAAAGTAACCAAGTTATCTTTTTTTTAAAGTAAATATATGTTGTGGTAGCCTCATCGTAAGATAAAACAAATGGAAATGATGTTGACTGATCAGTCATTTGTATGCTGGAAAAAGGGGGAGAGAAAATCGACACAAACTGTATGCATACTTAAAAGGAACCATTGTTCTAGCTGCTGATGAAATTTTTCCTTGGCAACATATAGAACCATGAAGGAAACATTGATTTTTCCTGAATAAAATAGTTGTATTCTTTTCAAGGTCTATCTTCCATACTGATGAAGCTTTGGTCACTTCATTTCAAAATTTCAGAAGTCTCTTAGAAAGCTAATATGATCACTGGACACGACCAACCAAGCTGCTTATGCAGTCTCCTGTCAGCATGCTTGCACAAGCATCAGTTTCGGAGGTCTTCTTCAAGCAGAAAAGGCTCGGACCAATTTGCTTGAATGTAGAAACTAGCTTAACCTATCGATTCATCTCACTCTGGACTCTGAATCAAGTATTAAATCAGCTCATACAGAACTTGGAAGCAGCGTATCCCCACGACCATGCATTGGTTGGGGATGTGCCACTGGGCCATCACCACCAACTCCAATGTTTCTATGGGATGGCTAGCTTACAACTGTAACATCCTATAATTTTGGTGGGAATCCACCCTCACGTTGTTTTCTACTAGCCTTGTGGTTATGTAGGGTGAGGTGTTGGGCCATTACATTTTCAAACAACACTATTAGCTATGTAATATTTTGCTCACTGCATCATCTTTGAAGCACATCACATTGTGATATTGTGCAATCAATATCTGAATGTATGTGATCTGATGTTATTGTTTATTTTTTCTATTTAAACACAATGGACAAAAATTGATTGAACTGTTCATCTTGAAAAAGAATGATACTGAATTGATGAATGATGCAATACATCTCTCACCCTCTCTATCTGCTGGTTGAATCAATTCTGCTGTAACCCACACTCCCTAGGGGGTGGTCCATTCTTGTACCTCTTGGGGTCTTTGCAGTAATCATATATCTTGTTACTGGAGTCCACCTGTGCCATTTGCTGTTTCCGTGACTCATCCAGCTGCTGGTTGAACCAACCGGAGCCTGGGAGGCACAAAGGGTTGTTGCTCATTGGGGAGCATGAGATGGCCCTGTAGTTCCGGAAGTATGCGGTGAATGGCGACTGTGACCAATCGGTCTTGACCCGCCCGCCTTGGGTTGCCCAGTCGTCGGCATTCCAAATGGTGGCATACACCCTCATTGGGTAATAGTAAGGGTACGGAGCGCCATATATCTGGTTGTTCTTGATCTGCCGATACAACTTGTCATCGACAAGGAATCTGCAGCTCAGAAATAGAGATATAATTATTACTTGCAGAAACAATAAATAAATAAATAAATAAATAAATAAATAAATAAATAAATAAATAAATAAATAAATAGCGAATGATTAGGCCTAGTGCTTGCAAAATAAGTAGGATGAACAAGATCATTTCCTACTATGTCAATTCTTTTCTGAAATATCTGTTCCTATCGACATGGGGAGACCCGTGTCGTCCTACCTCCTTAGACCTTCTCCTACTTCTCTGAAAGAAAAATCTTTGCTATGTACTGTTCTAGTACTACAAACTGATATAGTGACATGGCACGCAAAACTGAGCCGTAGATATGAGCTACAGTTTTTGCTAGATGGCAGGGGAGCTTACAAGATCCAATCTTTATTCCAGATGATGGTGTACTTGTGGTAATCTTGAGTGGGATCAAAATCAAACTTGTACTGCTTCTCTCTGCCACCTTGTCCTCTGGCATACATGTTAGTGTGCATGGTGTAGGGCTGGCCGCTGCTGTTCCCCAAGAACTCGATGTCGATCTCATCATGGAACTGCCACGCCCCCTCTGTTATCATCTGCCACCAGATTGGAACACACAAATTAGGTTGGTCTAAAGACTCTACAATGTCAATCAGGTCATTCTTTGGTACTTACATAAAACGTGGTCACAGTGCCAGCTGAGTCCCCTGGGACGAGCTTTATCTCTATGTCAATCCTGCAGAACTGGCATGTCTTCTTTGAGCGGAACGCAGAGCTAGTCGAGCGATCGAGAGTCAGCGCAATGGCCTGTTGGCCACTGCTGTCAGTGACCACCTTTGCATTGCCCCACATTATCTCGAGGTCATCCGTCAGGCTACCAGCGACATGGGTGATGGCTAGGATGAGATAGATAGCCGCTAGGGAGGCTAGGAGTTGAGCCCTAGCCTTCCCCATGGCTGTTGATGCTGCTGGGTAGGTACAGTGTGAGTGTGATTTATCCTAAATGGTGTGGGCTTATATAGAGTGAGTAGAAGTGGGGATTAGGTTGCTGAAGTCTAATCAAGATCTAACCTAGTAGCAACTTTGATTCTCTGAAGATCTAAGAAATTTGGGAGAATCGCCAAGCTGGTGAGTAAGTGGGGTATAAAAAAGTTGATCATGACTTCAATTAAAGCTTGAGCAGAGAAAGAGTTGACTAACTGCTGTTTGAGAGCTCTCACGCAGCACAAATCTGCGAGCCGTCCCACGGAGGCTTCTGACAGACATAGTTGATTCTTCTGCAAGTTGAATACTTGATGTTTATGTGGGGAGTCGAGAAGTTCTTGTCGTCCCTTTATTTTGCGAGAAAGACGGTTTATTGGGCAGCGTGGTTTCATCGTGCTGATCAAATTACCAACGAGATGGTGGCCTGTTCTTCTGTAGGCATGTGTAGATCTGCATGTCAAACATGGCCAGATCATGAGGTCGTGTGCACAGAAGTTCCACCCAAGAATTGACGCCTCCAAGTTTCTGATTTAACTTTTGTGCGTGTGTCCAATGTTCAGAGCTATTCTTTTCATGACATGGTCCGAAACGAAACGCCTAACTTGAACCTAATGTTACATGACATTCTGACTGCACGTTCTCATGCATATATGCTTTCAGATGCTAGTCCAGTTAACGCCTGGGACAAAGCTAGATTTTCTTTACATGCTCAGAACAGCAATTCCTTGAAATAAATCTGAAGGCCCCACTATCAGAAGTGTTAATAAAAATTTTCTGAGAAGAAGTGCAGCCAAATTGTTTCTATATTGTTACAACAAATATAATTCCTCATAGGAAAGGTAATCTTACAGCAGCACCTATTGGGTACAGATATACCACTGACGTTATGTTAAGCGGCAGTGCTATGGACCTCTGACTGAGTGATCCGAGTGATTCTGCATTTCCTTTAGGCCTTGTTTAGTTCCAAAAAGGAACTCTCAAATTCACTATGCAAAAAGAAGATTCCCCATCACATCAAAATGTCATAACATATATGGAGTACTAAATGTAGATGAAATAAAAAACTAATTGCACAGTTTTGTTGTTCTCTACGAGACGAATATTTTGAGCCTAATTGATCAATTTTTGGACAATTTTTCGCACATACAAACGAAATGCTACAATAACGCAATGATTACGAAATAACGTCATACTCCCAAATTCAACATCTAAACAAGGCCCAGTACTTTTACTGCACTCTGACAGAGCTACATACATCTCTCTGCAACTGTTCATTGATCAAGCATTCATACTGTTCACTGTAACTTGCCAGTATTTTTTTTTGTACATGGTGTGAGTACCAGCTCGTACAGGTCTTTGTTGACTTAAGTACAATCAATGGATTCCCAGTACTTTTACTGCATATTTGCGTAGAAGACCGTGAAACCTGTAGGCTTGTTCTTCAGCGTCTTCAGCTGATCTGCTCACATGGGCTATAATTTTTCGATCTACGTACCTCTACTTAATGTCCACATTTCTTTATGCATGAGATGCCATCGACCAATGCAGTCGTGATTTAGATTAGCGTAACATTGTTTAAAGCTTTGTTTCTGGCTTTGCAAATGCCCAGGCACATGAGTGGTGTTGAGTTCTTGTGACAGCTCGATCTTTGCACCGGGCGCCATGCTAGGAGATTGTAGAGCATCCCTCATGTGTACTGAGCATAGGTTCTATATGCTTCTGCTTAACTTTTTTAGTCTCCACATCACGGTTCCCGAACTCTCTGACTTCATGCTGGATGCTTCTCAGGAAACTGTTGACACGAGATCGCGCCAACGAAGTCGCCGCTGCCTTGAACGAAACCGGTCAGATTGGTTTACGAAACCGGTCAGACCGCTTTTGACGGGGCGACGGTGAAAACCTAGAACCTCGAGCTCGGGAGGGACCCCGTCGGAGCTTGAGAGCCTAGGGTTGTTCTAGGGTCGACAGGCCACCTAGAACGTCCTCAAACGTCGTCGAGACGAGAGAAGAACAGCAGATACGGGGGTTCGAAGAGCTAGGGTTTGGAGATAAAAGTAATGCAAAACATAGAAAAGATAAATTGTATTTGATCGATTGGATGATACTCAATCGGCCTTGGCCCTTTATATTTATAGGGTGGGATGGTCTTACCCCGTTTGAGTCGGTTACAATATGGGACAAAATAGAGTCCTAATCCTACTCAAATTACAGATCCTGACCGGTTTGCACCGCTGTGCCAATTTTGGTCGTCAACATATGCCCCCCTGTTTTTTTGGCAAAGCTTGCGTGCCAAAAAATAAGCTTCTGGACCAAAATCATCTAAGGACGATGATGAAAAGTACACCGGCCATATATTAGTTCTAAGGGCGATAAACATTATCGGCCATACCTTGCTTCTAATTCAAGTTGATGATGAAACTCCATACCTTGCTTTAACTCAAGTTGATGATGAAACAACTTGTTTTGGCTTCCATACCTGCTTGATTGTTGCTGATCTTGCTGGTACCACCTTTGCACGCTGCTTCATTGATTCTTGTTTACGCATTGACCGCTTCTGACCATTGACTGCTTCTGACATGGCTTCACACCTTTGACTTTGTTCTGAAACTTCTTTTGTTTCTGAGCAGCCCCTTTCTTTTTATATTTGGCCAAGAGCTCTTCAAAGCTCGGCCTCACTTTGTCTTTGAAGTTCCCATGCTGACCGGTCAGACCGGTTCTATAACCGGTTAGACCGGTTTGTGCAGAACCGGCGTCTTTGCTCTTGTCTTGCCCCCCGAGTGTTTGAGTCTTCAACTTGAACCGAGGGGTCTTTTCTGATGGCACCTTTGAACTCGTAGGCCTTTCGTCACCAATTATCACGTTTTTCCCTTTAGCTTTTTCGGCTTGATGCGGCCGAATCAACACTTTTGGATTCACCAATTCAAGTGTGTGCACAGGAAAAGGATTTTCATCAATCTGCATTACATTAATCAATAATCGTCCTTGATTTATGGCCGATTGTATTTGCCTACGGAAAACATTGTAATCATTGGTAGCATGAGAATAAGTGTTATGGAACTTGCAATAAGCTCGCCGTTTCAACTCATCATTCGGTGGTATAGTATGAGAAAATTTCAGTTTTCCAGCCTTTGCAAGCTCATCAAAAATCCTATCACACTTAGATACATCAAAGGTAAATTTAACTTCGTCGTGCCGATTTTTACGAATCGGCTTGAGAGAAGCACAAGTGCTAGGATTATCTTTAGATGGCCATACAAATTCAGCAGCATAAACCTCTTTACCCTCATCGTCTGAAGAATCATAATTGATGGTATGCACACCAAAACGATCGGGTTTAGGTTTAGAATCCTTACTTCGGCTTTCTTGAGCCAAAGCTCTTTGCAACACTTGAGCCTTGGCCCTTTATATTTATAGGGTGGGATGGTCTTACCCCGTTGAGTCGGTTTACAATATGGGACAAAATAGAGTCCTAATCCTACTCAAATTACAGGTCCAAACCGGCCGGCCTGACCGGTTTTCCCAGGTGAAGAATCTTCCCGAAGTCATAACTCTCTCATCCGGAGTCCAAAATAGGCGTTCCACATATGCATCTTGATCGTCTCGACGAGAGCTACGCAATGGTGAAGTCCAATTTGCATTTTGACAATGTTTACAAAACCGGTCTGACCGGTTCGGGAAACCGGTCTGACCGGTTCGAGACCGGTTTCGGCAGTTGCCAGATCGGCTACAGTAAAACCGGTCTGACCGCTTCCTGGAACCGGTCTGACCGGTTGCCCTCGGCCTGATAGGCAACTACCAATTTTGGTCGTCAACATATGCCCCCCTGTTTTTTAGCAAAGCTTGCGTGCTAAAAAATAAGCTTCTGGACCAAAATTATCTAAGGACGATGATGAACAATACATCGGCCATATATAAGCTCTACGGGCGATAAACATATTATCGGCCATACCTTGCTTTAACTCAAGTTGATGATGAAACAACTTGTTTTGGCTTCCATACCTGCTTGATTGTTACTGATCTTGCTGGTACCACCTTTGCAAGTTGCTCCACTGATTCTATGAAACCGGTCAGACCGCTTTCCTGGAGCTAAACCGGTCAGACCGCTTTATGAAACCGGTCAGACCGCTTTTGAAACCGGTCAGACCGCTTTTGACGGGGCGACGGTAAAACCTAAAATCTCTAGCTCGGGAGGGACCCCGTCGGAGCTTGAGAGTCTAGGGTTGTTCTAGGGTCGGCAGGCCACCTAGAACGTCCTCAAACGTCGTCGAGACGAGAGAAGAACAGCAGATACGGGGGTTGGAAGAGCTAGGGTTTGGAGATAAAAGTAATGCAAACATAGAAAAGATGAATTGTATTTGATCGATTGGATGATACTCAATCGGCCTTGGCCCTTTATATTTATAGGGTGGGATGGTCTTACCCCGTTTGAGTCGGTTACAATATAGGACAAAATAGAGTCCTAATCCTACTCAAATTACAGATCCAAACCGGTCAGAAACCGGTCTGACCGGTTTTCCCAGGTGCAGAGTCTTCCCGAAGCCATAACTCTCTCATCCGGAGTCCAAATTAGGCGTTCCACATATGCATCTTGATCGTCTCGACGAGAGCTAAGCAATGGTGAAGTCCAATTTGTATTTTGACAATGTTTCCAAAACCGGTCTGACCGGTTTGCACCGCTGTGCCAATTTTGGTCGTCAACAGAAACACATTTTTGACGCCCCTGTTACATGCACAGAAATGATGCCAAACTGGAATAGAAGGTGGCGGATCGGAGATTCCCAAGTGTCAGTGTGTACGGTAAGTCGGTAACCCCGCTGTGGTCTGACTGTTAAACCCTATTGATTCTAGGCACTGGTGTTCAGCTTCTGACTTCGTACAACTTTTAGTTTTGAACTTTGGATTGGGCAGCAACCACAAATAAGACATGGTTTACCTGAGGAAGCGTTAGATTTTGCCTCGAAATATGGCCAAGCTCATTGACGCCAGTGAAGATTTTCTGGCTGTGCATGTTCTTTGCAGCATTGAACAATGCAGGACGCTTCCCTGCAGTTGTAATTGGAATATGCCAAAATGATCTACCTAAAGTACTTGAAACAAAAGGGGTGGATTGAAACGGGAGATTGATACGCAAAATGTGGTCATGTAGGGGTTGCCACAGCAAAGAAAATAAACAGCCTCATTGGTTCCCTGTAAGACGAAATGTCAATGTCTTGCGGTTGTACAAGCAAAGCCAAGTTTACTCTAGGAAACTTTTGAATTGAGAATGGGTCAGTCTCAGTTCTGTAATCACCTTCTGACATTACTGATTCATTGATGATTCACTACGTGAGAAACCTTAATTGGTAACGGGCACGGATGGCCATTGGTAACGGGCAATCCGCCCGTTACTCTTGTTCCGTTACTAATAATCAGTCAAAGGTAACGGACAAAATGCCCGTTACCAATAATCCAGCATAGTAACGGGCAATAATTCATGCCGGTTACCTATAACAGTATAAAGGTAACAGGCACAACTCTTTGCCCGTTACCTATAACAGTATAAAGGTAACGGGCAAAGAGCAATGCCCGTTATCTATATGAAATTGAAAAATAAAAAAAAAATGAAAATGCACACACATGCACCAATACATATACACGTACACTACATATGGCACTCAAACTGTACGTGACTGTCCATGTCTAAATAGATATTACAAGTAAATCAAATAACTAATCTTTATTTGGCATACCCTCTCTTGTGCTCCACCATGAGCTTAATTTCCTGCAATCAACATAGGAAATTACAGTGAATGATACAGTGAATTCCCAAGAATTACATGATCTTAATGTAACAGTGAATGTTCCCAAGAATTACATGATCTTAATGTAACAGTGAATGTTCCCTAGAATTATTCAACAATCACAGTAGCAGGTTGGCAGCACCAACGTACCAATCAAATTTTCTAGGATGTTGAGATGAAGACATTCAGTAATCCCCCTGTTCAACAAAATTGCCTACAGACCAGCAGATTAATATATTATAAGCACCATAAACACTGAGGGCTTATAATTGCAGACAGATTAAGAAACCACAGCTAATTACTGGGTTTACAATAGACAAAAGTTCAACAGTGAACAAATTCAAAGTTTACCATTCTGTGACGAAAAAAGAATGGTAATAAACATTATATGGTCCCAGTGTGAGAAAAATCTAAAGAGTGAAATGTAGATTGGTGTAGGTTGCATTCCTTGGCTAGAAATAGAATATGCAGAACAAACAGATGTGTGGTCCCAGTGTGAATTGAGTAAGAGTCATGAAGTAATGCATACTGTTGTTAGTTCTACCTGCTGAAAATATGTGAACTGTGTGATTTCCATGCCATCTATCCAAACCTCCTAGCCCAGTACCAAGGCAGCAAGAACCTGTCAACAATAAGAAATATAGTATAATGTCTGTGCAAGGGCTCACAGGCAAGTATAGATGTACTCTGTATTTAGTGGATTTATATCAGAAAGAAAATTTGTAAGCACAATCATAAAAGAAAACTTTTCTTTATTCAATTCCTTTTTTTATTCATAATAGAGATGCAGGATCCTTGATTCTAGAATGGAAAACAAAACAAATAAATGTGTACAAATCAGGATATAGTTAAGGAAACGATGGTGGAGTCGGCAACACTTTATCTTTATGAAACAGAGTCGGCAACACTTTATTTTTATGAAACAGAGTCGGCAACACTAACAATCCATTTGAGAATAGCAGGAGGAAATAGAAAGATAGCAAGCACATCAATCATGTCAGGAGTACATGCACACAGATAAATATGCAATGCAGACCTCGGTACCTTGATTCTCAAATTAAGCAGGCAATCAAATCATATAAAATTCTTAGTATTCATCGTACACTTTCTGGAAATGAGCGTGAGGAGTTAGCAAGAACTTACCAAGAACCAGCAATGGAGCAGCCTTGACAGCAGTTTCTCATGGGGGGAACACATTAGGAAATGAAGCAGCCCTACAAATTAAATGATTAAAAAACAGAATGGACACTACTGTAATACAAAAAGAAGGCAATATAGAATTAGAATCCTACCAGATCAGTAGGTCCATACCAAAGCACATTGCTAAAATAATGTAAAAGGCCATGTAATCAAGTCTTGTTTGGAAACACCGGCTATTGTAGGTCCAAATCTCTTGTGGCAATTATGCAAACACTGTATCCAAACAGATCACAAGCTACTGCATCAAACATTGTATGCAAAATATGGAGACAGAAACGTGTAAAAACTGATTATGCATTCTAACAAGAACTCTACCATTCCAAACACGAGATTTACTAACAAATCCTGTCAACTCCACACCCCTAATTGAATCGATCAAAAACGCACATGGACATAAACACACCTGTAAAAAAAATGATCCTACATTCTAAGAACCCTACCACTCTAAACACAAGATTTCCTAACAAATCTTGCCATTCCACACCCCTAATTGAATCGATCACAAACACATAAATGGATGCGGCAAATCACAAATATAATTGCTAACCTAGAAACCTAAGATCTACCATAACCCTAGAAGACCAACCACTTACCTCCAAGCCAACGACAGATCCATGGTTGCTGTCAGGAGGCGGATTTGAGGACGGATCGAAGGAGCACGAGCGCCCTTGTCTCGCCGAAGGGAGCTGAAGGGAAGCTGGCTACGTTGCTACATCAAACCAATAGGAGTGGAACGAGAGAGAGAGAGAAGAGGGGGACAGGGACAGTATGAGTTCTCGAGGGTGTTCTCACCTGCATGTCGCCGCTTAGGGGTGGATATCGAGCCAGCTCGGCTCGTTTGAGCTCGTTAGCCAAACGAGCCAGCACGGCTCGGCTCGTTAAGAAAACGAGCAAAAATCTTAGCTCGGCTCGGCTCATTAAGCTCGCAAGCTGCTCGTTAAGCTCGCGAGCCAGAGTTAAATTTAAAATTGTCACAATAATATATATAATATAAAAATTAAAATATTTATATGGTCTTAATACCTCGAAAATATACTTTATCATACTATAATAATAGAATATAACCATAACATCATCTAAAACTATACAAATATTATACATATATCATTATTAATTAATAATTTAGTCATTAGTCTATTAAACCTTCTAGCTCGTTTGGCTCGCGAGCAGCTCGCGAGCTGGCTCGAACTCGCTCGTTATACTAACGAGCAAAAACTCTTGCTCGGCTCGTTAGTAATATGCATCGAGCCGAGCCGAGTCGAGCCGAGCCGGCTGCGATCCGAGCGAGCTAACGAGCTTCGAGCATTTTGTCCAGCCCTATCGCCGCTCGCCGTCCACGCACTCGCGAGCCCGGCCCGGTCACCCCTCCGCGTCTCGTGTGACCGCTCCTCCCCTTTGTGGCTCCGCTCTACGCGCGTCGCAGGCGCAGCGCACGAGGGCGGCCGCGCTCACCGGCCGGGGAAACCATGCGCCCCCGGATCTGGATCTCGGTGGTGCGAGGGAGGGAGTGAGGTAGCGAGGGGTGAGGCGGCGTCGGAGGGCGGGTGAGGCGGGGCGGCGGCGAGGTGATTCGGCGGCGGAATGAGGCGGGGACGGCGGCGAGAGGATAAGGCGTGGCCGCGTGGGGGGTGTGTGGGCGTCGTCGCGTCGGTCCAGGGAGGGGGCGAGCAGAGGATAGGGACCATAGGGTGCTCCAAGGAACTTAACCGAGTTGAATCATTTTTTCGGGTCCGCGATAGGCAATAGCAGTAACGGGCTTTGTTAACATGGGTTACCGGTTGACACTAGTACACTAGTAACGGACTTTATTGATGCCCGTTACCAATACGTTATTATTAGTAACGGGCTTATGTCTGCTATGTTTATTAGTAACGGTTCTTGTTTCGCGCCCGTTACCAATACAATGCTAGTAATGGACTTTATACGCCCGTTACCAATGTTGCGTTACCTATTTGAGATTTTCACGTAATGATTCTCTTGTAATTTTAGCTTCTGTAAGTTTGTCTATCCTGATAGGATCAATAGTTTTGGGCCATGCCATTAAGTTGATAACAGAGATTATAGCTAATAGACTGGCGGCTAAAATCATTAACATGTTGGTTCCAAAAATCAGTTCCTATTCTTCTTTTTGAGGAGAAAATCAGTTCTTATTCATTAAAACAAGAACAAAAGAGAATAGTTCTGAGGCTGGAGCACGGAACTTCCTTTTTTCTTCTGCCTGGACTTTCAAAAGGTCTTCAGGTCGATTGAGCATGAACAAAACAATACATGGAAGTTTTAGAAATGTATCTGTAGAATGCTGAAATAGATTCAGATAACATGACTTTCAAGGTTTACAATCTGGGGTTCAATAGTGATCAAGTTGACAAGGACATAACACAATTCATTTACATCCTTCTTTCACTGCATGGCTAGTGTGCAAGTTTACAATCTGCATGTCCGAAACTATTATTCTTATATTTATTCATTTGAAACAAACCGTGTACAGAGTACGCATGTCTTCACTTCAAGTATTTGTGGAACCAGCCGAGCATGTAAGCAAGAGCTTTTTCAGCGCTTTCGACAGAGAATGGGTCGGTGGTATTATATCTGCAAGCAAATCCATGGGCAACTCCAGGAAAGATCTTGACAAAGTAGGGAATCTGCAAGAGGACAAGTTCATGCATCTGTGGTACTAACAAGTGAAGTTCATAGACGTAGGTACATCTCAGTAATGCAAGTGAACCAGTAGGAACTCACATCCATTCTGTCATGCAAGATTTGCTCAAGCCGATGCACTTGCTCCGGTGGTGTGAACGTGTCATTCTGAGCTCCAAGGATCTCAATTGGCCATTTGACCTCTGAGTTTCAGATGAACATTGTTACCATAAGAACACATGGCTGGTCATACGCAATGTATCACCCAAATCATATATAGTCAAACGCTGCAATATAACGCTGTAAAATAAGGACACCTTTCATATCATCATCAGTCATTAATGAAGGGTGAGAAAGGACGACGACTTCTATATCTTCAGTTTTTGCCACCGCTGCAGCAAATTTTCCTGCAAATTTAGCAGCAACAAGGTAATTAAGAATTAGATCATTTATATGTCTCTTTTGAACTAGGATTTTAAAAACTAAATTCTAGCCAGGTGAAGCTTGTGAACTCATAGTCATTGATGGGGATTTCACTCACCACCCCAGCAATAGCCTCCAACCCCAATGGATTTTCCGTCCTTCCTTAAAGAAGCCATGAGTGGCTTGGCATCTTGAGCAGCTGTGACCTGCTAGATTGATAGGAAACTCGCATATTATTCGTATCTCGTGGTATTCAAGGATTTATTACATTGTGATTTATAACAAGACATGAAAATTGATTATGGCAGTGAACTTGCCGGGTTGTGAGACATGAGCCATTCTTCAAGGGGTATACTTTCGTTGAAAGGATCACCACGGCGTAAATCAGGCATCACAACGTAGTATCCTTCCATGCCAACTTTATCGGCTATTTTTCTGCAATTACAAAATGCTCTGGTACTAGTTATCTTTAAACTGGCAAGGGAAGGTGGAGTTGCATGTCATTTTAATTTCGAAAACAGAACCGATCATCATTTAACAACTGTATAGAAGTAAATTAGTTTGGTAATGCCTTTTTCTCCTGTTTTGCCCAGGGATTTAGTTACCGGTAACCATTTTAAACTACTGAAAACTTTTGAGGTAAAGTTCATTGCAAATCAAATTTGGCCTATTTTACTAGGCACTAAAGTTTTCTGGGAGACGAAAAAAAGACCAGATTGTTCTAGTCATTGTTCAGCTAAGCAAGCTGTCATGTCTAATTTGATGATAGATCTCTTTGTACTAGAACTATGATGGAGCCTTCAGCAAAGGTAACATCAAATGGTGCGGTGGTGAAGTCGTGGAACTCCACCCATCAGAACGAAATCAGGGTGTGTCTGTCTGTCCAGCCCTGCTTTTCGCTGCTGTTGGTCCCCTTGTACACGTAGTTGTTGATGTGATGACACAAATTACTAAAAATAAGCAAGCAAAATAAAATAACAGTTTGGACAATATGCCACTTTTCTTTCTTTCTTCTACCTTTCTCTCTTTCTCTACCTCAAGTTAATTGGCTCACACTTGGAGCCAGCACTCCTTTTTTCTAACTTCTCTACTCCTAAAACTAAAAGGTTTCTGCCCCGTGTGAACCACTACCCCTCCTCCATCTGTCACCCAATTTTCCCTACCCATTTGGTCGATACAAAACAAAACATAAATAGTCTTTTGAGAATAATAAAATTCTTAAGTAGATGCTCTAAATCTGTAGCAACCCATTTGGCACGGATTTGTTATCAAACCTATTGTAGATTTGAATAACTAATTTCTAAAAAAATTATTTGAGTTGTCAGGTGAGTTGTTTACCCTCATAATGGGTTTTAAAAATCTTAAAATTTTTGGGGGTAGATAATATAAATAAATATAAATCCACTTTGTTTGAATAGGTACCCTAGCTATGGTAAACTTTATATAAAAGTTCTTCTTAAAAAGCTAGATTTAAGTTTTCACCAAAGCTTTTTAGCCCATAAGATGGCTTCTAAAAATCGTGAAACTTTATGAGGAGATGATATAAAATAATAGAGACTTATTTTGCTTGGATTTGATATCATAAATGTTCCATATTTCAAATAAAAATTTCTTTAGAAAAGTTATATTTGTTTTCCAAGTTGTTTATACTTGAGAGATTTAAAATGAAGTAAAATTTACCTAAATTCATTTTCTGAAAGGTAGTACGTTTAATTAACTAACTCCCAGTATAGGTGCCATGGGGAAATCTAAAATCCTTCACAAAGCACATGGTAAAAATTAAGTTCAAGTGTATTTCAATAGAGCTTAAAATATTTTGAAAGACACAAAAGATGATATGCACGTATGCTCGTTGTCATGATTATAAGTTTTTGGCTGTTACTATGGTAGAAATACTAATTAATTCCCTTTTTGATTTTAGGTTTCTTGTAGCTAAAAATGGGAAAATATTTATTCAACTCATAATTCAAGAACTTTTCTTTCAATTATTGTCACGCCGGTGGGGAGATTGGGCTACTACTCTAAAGCTAAGAAATAAAGTTACCAGATTAACCTGTAATATGACCTAGATTGCTACAAAGAATATTTTTATTACAAGTTGATGTGCACTTATATTCAGGCTGCTGCCTCCTCTTGGACACAGACCAAGGTACAAATGACGGGAATCCATGGCAATTTATGGCTATTCCAAGCGTGCTAGGATATCTTAGCCACAACATTGGAAAAACAATGACGGGAATCCATGGTAATTTATGGCTATTCCAAGCGTGCTAGAATATCTTAGCCACAATATTGGAAAAACAATGAGAGAGATAGAGAGAGAGAGAGAGAGAGAGAGAGAGAGATTCCGGTGAACCTAGCTATATCATGATACGAACTTGATCCCTTTAATTTGAATTTTGCGCTTGAATTATGTGTCTTGGTGTTTGTTCATGCTTGTTTGGACAGTGACATGTGCATTTGATGTTTATATATCTCAATGTGGCTCAAAATAAATTTCATGTTTTTTCATGCTCCTCTTAGCTTTTTGAAATTTTTTCAGTTCCATGGCAATGCACAGGCACAGTAGACATAGTAATTGTTACAAACAGCTATTTAAACATGCATGTCACTTCCTGCCAATGCGGATGCCACATGGGGAACAACCACCTTGGAACGGTGTCTTGAAGGAAAAGTCTATATTTCAACTCTCAGCTATGGTTCTATAAAAATTCATATACTGGGAGGCTGCAAGAAGGCTAAATGGTGAGGTGGAGGAGAGAGAAGAGGAGAGAGAGGGAAGATGGGCTGTAAGTTTACAGCCATATATTAATGATAAAGAGCTAAATCACTATACAAGTGGGCTGGGAGATGGGCTGTAAAGATCCTTACAGCCTGCTGCTGGCTAAATTATTAACCTTCTCTAAGGAATTTTAGTTCAGGAACTGAAACCAATTTATATACCTCGGTATGGGTGCCTCGAACCCTGAAGAAAATTTATATATACCAAAATAACAGAGAAAACAATTGAGTCAGACGAACGCCAAGTTGACCATCAAACAAGCTGAGAACTTAAATTTTGTACTGAAGCGTGGATAATGCGGCTAGACCAACCGTAGATGTCGCAGGCGAGCAGGACGACTCGTTTGGAACTGGAAGGGCCGGTGACATAGGCCCTGTACCCCCCTGGAAGGTTGTCTACGACCTTGCCAGCTTCGCCGCCGCGCAGCGACAGGTCCGGCGGGTTGTCGAGGCACTGCGAGTGCTCATGGGCGGTCGCCGCCGCCGCGACGTGCACCACGGCGAGGCAGAGGACGAGCGCTGCAGCAGCGGAGCTCATTGCGCTGGGACTAGAGGAGGCTATATATGCACATTGCACAAAGATTGCTTTCTCTGATCAGCACTGTTGCATTGCGTATTTGCGTTTGCTTATATACTCCGTAGCAGTGTAGCAGACAGCATGATAGGTCAGGGTTGCTTCCACGTCGCCGCCGCCGGCTTCTTCTTCTACACACGAAAGCCAGCTGAAGGGGAGGTGAAGCGCTCGAACAATTTGAGTGAAATACTCCATGTGCTATATCTTTGAATCTTTGATGTACGTACGTACAATGTGGAGGACAAGGAAGTTATCTGTCTACCGCTAGGATATGCAACTGTTTAAGACTTTTTTTCCTTCTTATTATGGGGACGGGATCTTTGATGCATAACTCTTGTACTAGCACAAGCTTTTAGGCACTCATGGGGTCCTGTTCATGCGTGATCCATGACGCAAGGAATGTGAGCCCTTCGATGCAAAACCTCTTGTTTGTACGACAATAGTACGCCGAAAGATTATAAATGTGTATAACCACGACTGGGACATTAAGAGTGAGTTTGACTCACTGCGTGAAAAACCGAGATTTGTAACGGACATAGATGGCCATAGGTAACGGGCAACGCGTCCGTTACCCTTACTCCGTTACTAATAGTCGGTCAAAGGATTTGCCCGTTACGAATGACCAAAACCTGTAACCCGCACTTCACAACGACCGTTACCAATATAAGCAACCAGTAACCCAAACTTGCGATTTTTGTGGGCCCACAGATCAATTTCGTAACGTGCACAGACAAACGACCGTTACCAAAACAATACATTTGTAACGCGCTTTACTTAAGAACCGTAACGAAACCACAACACTTGTAACGGTCTATACGTAACAACCGTTACTAAAACTCAAACCTTGTAACGGGCTTGACTTAAGAACCGTTATGGCGGCGCATTGACCAGTCTTCTCTCCGGTCCCACCGGTCAGTACTTGTAACGGGCTTTACTTAACAACCGTTACGGTCTCGCATTGACCGGTCTCATTTCTGGACCCACGGGTCAGTGATTGTAACGGGCATTCCTTAACAACCGTTACGGCCGTGCATTGACCAGTCTCCTCTCTGGACCTACCGGTCAGACCCTGTAACGGACGTTACGTAATAACCGTTACCGATACTTTGTGTAGGTAACGGTTCTTACTTGATGCCCGTTACCTTTGTGTTCAATTGTAACGTTCTATAAATGTCCCGTTACCTTTTGTTGTTCCACCACAACAGAATCTGGCCTGGTTCTGGCTGCATCCTGGAACCAGCCAGGATTTGGCAGCCCCCAGGTTATTCACATTACATAAAGACTGAGATACACATCACATATATACATGCAACA
>OAMR01000831.1:347989-359408 GCA_900205405.1 Echinochloa crus-galli | reverse complement strand
TTTCATCCAAGGAAATGTGAACAAAATTATTATTGGCTACTATTAGACTAGAAATCAATACAGGTCCTAAATAAAATCATCATGTACAACATATACACATAGAATTGATAGTTTACTTAGCATACTGGTTGGGGATAGGTACAAACCATATTTAGACAGGCCGAAGAAATGAGATCCTATATCAAAGCAGCTCTGTTGTCCTCTTCGATCTGTTGTTCCTTGAACTGCTTCCTTGTGCGATGCTTATATACCAAAGCATCATTGAAGTGTACATTACATTAGGCAGGTACATGAAAGAAGAGGACAAAGCAACAGTTAGTAAAATGCACTAGGATTATATGATCGTACACACGATTAACATACTAAGAAGAACTAACAATTGTAGCAGTACATAGTCCAGAACAATTGATAGATAATTTGCAATTTAAACATGATAAAGGCAGATTAACAAGGCAGATTAAATGCCTGATTGGTTGATGAACAAGCACTAGGATTATATGATTCTACACAAGATGAACACGCAGAACTAATGGAAATTATGCAGATAGAAAAAAATAACTTGGCAGCAGCCACATCAGGATCTGTGTCCATGACATACAGATCGAGTTTCTTTTGAACAAATAAAAATAGGAAATGAACAGCAGCCAGAGCAGGATCTGTATCCATGACATATAGATCGAGCCAAATCTGGTCAAGGTGAACGGAGCCTAAACAACAGCAAAGTAACAGGAAGATTGGTGCACCCAGCATCACATGCAGTAGCGCACAACAGTATGGGGTTGGAGGAGCACTGACCTGCGCCGCAGAGGAAGCAGTCCTGCTCGCCGTCGTCGTTGCCGGAGGGGTGGATCCGCGTCGCCGCGTTGCTTGAGGTGGCCGGGTCCCGGGTTCTTGGCCGGGGATTTAACCAAAGTTGACCGCTCGTACTATCCAAAGTTGTGCGCAAGTTATCATATTTTTTGTGGTGACTTGCTTTATTAATATAAAGTCTACATAAATGTGTTTGAATTTGACCATATTTTCACAAATTTTTTGAATAAGACGAGCGGTCAACGTTGGGGTCAAAAAAGTCAAACTCCATACATGTTACAACGGAGGGAGCATGAACTTTCATAAAGTTCATGTATTTTTTGAAAATTGTCATCCAACTTTTTGAGATCCACACATAAAGGCCATGTTTGGATCCCTAATGTTAGTGTTAGTGTTAGTGGTAGTTTTTAGCACCCCAAACTAACATGTAACAAACTAACACCAGTTACCACCTCATGGAGGGGTTAGTTTTTTGGGAGGTGTTTGTCCCAACTAACATCAAAATAACACATATGTTTGGATCCAAAGTGTTAGTTTAGTGTTATTTTGCTCCAAACTAACACTTATGGTGGATGCACTTTACTCATAAAGTTTCATACAAATCATAAAGTTCATACTCCCTCCGTTCTAAAGAGTAGGCCGTTTGACTTTTTTTAACCAAAGTTGACCACTCGTACTATTCAAAGTTGTGCGCAAGTTATCATATTTTTTGTGGTGACTTGCTTTATTAATATAAAGTCTACATAAATGACTTTAAATTTGACCATATTTTCACAAATTTTTTGAATAAGACGAGCGGTCAACGTTGGGTCAAAAAAGTCAAACGGAATACGCGTTACAACGGAGGGAGCATGAACTTTCATAAAGTTCATATATTTTTTGAAAATTGTCATCCAATTTTTTGAGATCCACACATAAAGGCCATGTTGGGATCCCTAATGTTAGTGTCAGTGTTAGTGGTAGTTTTTAGCACCCCAAACTAACATGTAACAAACTAACACCAATTACCACCTCATGGAGGGGTTAGTTTTTGGGGAGGTGTCAGTCCCAACTAACATCAAAATAACACATATGTTTGGATCCAAAGTGTTAGTCTAGTGTTAGTTTGCTCCAAACTAACACTAAAACTTAGATCCAAACAGGGCCAAAGTTTCATACAAATCATAAAGTTCATACTCCCTCCGTTCTAAAGTGTAGGCCGTTCGACTTTTTTTAACCAAAGTTGACCGCTCGTACTATCCAAAGTTGTGCGCAAGTTATCATATTTTTTGTGGTGACTTGCTTTATTAATATAAAGTCTACATAAATGTCTTTAAATTTGACCATATTTTCACAAATTTTTTGAATAAGACGAGCGGTCAACGTTGGGGTCAAAAAAGTCAAACTCCATACATTGGGGTCAAAGTTCATGTATTTTTTGAAAATTGTCATCCAAATTTTTGAGATCCACACATAAAGAAGATCCTCCCTTGCATTTTCGTGATCTTTGGGGTCTCAAAATACAGTTGTTGCGTAATTTTAGGCCATACAAACCGCATAATGTAACTGACTCTGCTTCACACATTTTCGTAACGGGCACATATTTAAAGCCCGTTACTGAAATAAAATTCGGTAACGGCATTTGACGGACTCTGCTCGTACATATGTAACGAGCACTTTCCCAATGTCCGTTACTTATATATATTTGTAACGGTCACTTCGGAAAAGCCCGTTACGGATAGGGATGAAGAAGACACGGCAGGTTGACATATAAGCGTATATGTGTTGACTCAAATCCCTAACTCGCAAAAAATCTCCATTCTCCGCTAAGCTCCGGCCGCCCGTCGCCGCCACGCATCCGCCGCCCGTCGCCGCCACGCATCCGGCCGCCACCCGTCAGAGCGCACGACTCATGGCTCCAACGCAGCCAACATCGAGCTCGTCAGCGACACAAAGTGTGCGCAAGCGACCGCATCTGCCTCTGATTACCTACAATGACTGTTGGTTGTGGCTTTTGGTATTGGGAGGAAGAGTACGTTGAAGTGCTGAACAAGATCAAGGTTGACAGTGCCATTGTGAGAGAAGACAAGCTGATGAACAAGATTAAGGAAACAGAAGATGAAGCACTAGTAAGCATTGGAAAGGAAATTGTAGTCCTTTTGAAGTGTTTTCTAGTAGTGTTTGTTGTAGCTTGTTGTTGGCTGGATATGTTACCTTTCACTAGGTGAACATGAATGAAATGTATTGATCTTCCAAGATGTACTGATGATCTATGAACTGGAATGATCTATGATATGTTGGCTGCACATATTTATGTCGTTTGCATTATCAGTAACGGGCACTTTGGAACTGATAGTGAAACAGAGTCTGAAACAGAGTCTGAGACAGAGTCTGAAATGCAAATTCAGTACAAATTGCACTTCTGATCATAAAATTGGGTTCAAAATTCCAGGGCAAATATATTACAAGTTCCAGGACATACACTACAAATTGCACGACATATATTACAAGTTCCATATATTACAAATTCCAGGACACATATATTACAAATTCCTTGATTTTTTCTTCCTTGATTTTTGGACATGGATTGTTTCCTGATGGTCTTTTCGCAAGTATGGTGTTGTATCAGCTGCCGAGAGTCGGGGCATGTGTGAAGTGTCAAAGGCTGGAATTTCGTCGAACTGATTGTATTCCTCCTCCTCAACAACATTTTCAACACCTACAACCCTCTTTTTTTCAGGCATAACCACGTGCCAGTTCTTCTTTGCCAGATCGGGTACGTAGAACACTTGCTGAACATTCTTAGCAAAGACAAACGGTTCGTCTTTGTAGCCAGAGGACCGTAGATCAACACTGACAAACCCATATGTGTCCTTGGTCACACCTTTGTTCCTATTGACCCATCGGCACCGAAACAAGGCTACCTTGAAGCCTACATAGTCAAGCTCCCAGATCTCCTCGATTTGTCCATAATATGTGCATGTCTCCTTGTCGTTGCAGACGGCATCTATACGCACACCGCTGTTTTGATATATGCTCTTGCCATCCTAGGCCTTGGTGTAGAACGTGTATACATTGATATCATATGCTTGGTATGTTGTAATAGTGAATAATGGCCCAGCTGCTAGTTTTGTTATCAGCTCATCAGTTACAGCAGGGTTGGCAGTATGGACATGATCTCGGAACCAAGTGTTAAACCCTTGCATGTGCTTCTTTGCAACCCAATTCTCACTACGGTTAGGATTAGCTTCACGTAGGTGTTGCATGTGCTTATTTACATACGGTGTAACTGCTGAGGTGTGTTGTAGCACGGTGAAATGAGCCTTGGAGAAGGAATCTTGATGCGGAGTGATTGACTTTTTGCCCAATGTCCCAACACCTGCAAGCCTACCTTCATGCCGTGAACGAGGCACACCAATGGGCTTTTGGGGGTCCATATAACCCATGGCCCACTCCACTGCTTCGATGGTACTGTAGCCACGAACCATGGCTCCCTCCGGAAATGTCCGGTTATGTACCAATGATTTGAGGAAGCCATAGAACCTCTCATATGGAAACATCTGATGAAGATAAGATGGCCCAAGGTAGAAGATCTCCTTTGCAAGATGTGCCGTTAGATGGACCATGAGATCAAAGAATGATGGTGGGAAAGTAGCTTCAAGCATGCATAGGGTCTCGTAATGCCTTTTCTCTATCTCAACAAGTGCAACCTCATCAATCACCTTCTGTTCTATTGCATTGAAGAAAAAGCACAAGCTCGTGACAGCCTCGCGAACCATTACTGTCTTGATGCCTCTAAGTGCAACAGGAAGAATTGCCGTCATCAACACCTGACAATCATGAGATTTCATCAGGTTGAAATTCATTTTCATGTCCTTCACCGACACTAGCCTCTTGAAGTTAGATGAGTAGCCCGAAGGTAGTTTCAAACTGTGCAAAAACTCACTTTGTTTTTTCTCCGTTTTAGACAATGTGGTTGCAGCTACGGGAAGGTCCGTCCCCGTGTCAGTTTGCTTTGCATCGAGCTCTGGCCTAATGCCCATCTCTTTAAGATCTTCCCTTGCATTTTCGTGATCTTTTCCCTTCCCCTTCTGTTGTAACAGTGTTCCACACATGCTCTCACACACGTTCTTCTTCACATGCATGTTGTCAATTGAATGACGCACATCCAACACCTCCCAATACGGTAGCTCCCATAATATTGACTTCTTGTTCCATATCCTTTGCACATTTTCTTGTTCACCATCTCTCTTCTTTCTCTTGCCCAGGATGGTCTTCTTTGGAAACTCCTCGATTGTTTTGATGCCTTGGACTTGCAAGTGGATCTCCATTCCGGAAACATGCGTAGGCGCCGTTCGATTCTCCTTTTCTCCATTGAAGTGACAATCCATGGGCCGGTATGCATGTCTCTTTGGGAGGAAACGACGGTGGCCCATAAATACGGTATGCTTCGAGTGCGTGAGCCACAAAGAGCATGTTTCATCTAAGCAATGAGGGCAAGCTTCACCTTTCCTTTTACTCTGCCTGGAGAGGTTGCGGTTGGCTGGATTGTCGTTTATGGTGGTGAATAACATGGCATGCAACATGAAGTACTCACGCTTGAAGTCATCCCAAACATCCACCACACCAGGCCACCAAAGTTTCTTCAGGTCGTCAACCAATGGCCTCAGGTACACATCAATACGGTCACCGGGTTGCTTTGGCCCGGAGACCAAGATTGACAACATCAGGTACTTCTGTTTCTTGCATAGCCAAGGTGGAAGGTTCAGCACTGACAGCACAACAGGCCAGGTGCTATGCGTTGAACTTTGGTTACCAAATGGGTTCACGCCGTCGGTGCTCATAGCGAACCGGATGTTCCTGCAATCGTTGGCAAACCAACCATAGTGGGCATCAATGTTACCCCACTGTGCCACATCTGCGGGGTGCCTCATCTTGCCATCTCCCTTGTTTTTTCGCCCTTCGCTATGCCAACGTAAGAGTTGGGCTTCCTTTGGTGTGGCAAACATGCGTCTCAAGCGGGAAATAATGTGGAAATACCATGCCACCCTCACAGGACCCCCTCGGTTACCCTTCCTGCCCTTCCTGCCTCTGATCTGCACGGGCTCGTTCCCATCATCAGCATCATCGTCTCCACCATCCTTTTTCCTCTTGTACCGATCGTACCCACACTTCAGGCACTTGTCAAGGTCCTCATATTCTCCCCGAAACAACACACAACTGTTCTTACATGCATGGATTTTCTCAACCTCTAGACCCAAAGGATAGATTATCTTTTTGGCCTCGTAGACAGACCCAGTCACTTGGTTTCCCTCTGGTAGCATGTCTTTTAAAAGATCCAATAGTTCTTTGAAACTTCTGTCGGTCCAACCATGGCCTGCCTTAAGCTGTAGAAGTTTGAGATCTCCAGAAAGGCGAGAGTACTTCTGACAACCAGGGTAGAGGGGTTTCTTTGAATCTTCGACAAATTGTTTCAGCCTCGCTAATTCAGAAGTTGAGTACACGCCTTGAAACTCAACGTCTCTCAACATTTGATCAACATTGTTTACTTGAGGCAGCACATCATCATCCAAGCCCGTAACTTCCTGGTCAGTCATATCCTCAGGCAACATCACATCGGTTGAGAATGCTTCATCTTATCAGAGTTATTTCCGCATCCTCCCCGCCCTGCAATAATAATGTGAAATCAAAGAGTTAAGACATTCCGCTCTACCCTGGAACAACGAGAAATCAATGAGTTAGTTAAGACACTCATTTCACCTTCATTAAGAGGACCTTGAGCATAATGCCTCGCGCTTGAAAGCATCTAGGCACCTAATTGTGTTTTGGTAATTAATGACAACCCTTGTGGACTAACAATTTTATTTGAGATAATGAGATTAGGTTAGTCCCGAGAGTTGGAATGAGCTTCAAGAGACAATGTGTGGATAGCATGTGTGCTATGGGATTATGGAAGCTCAAGGCAAAGGTATATGATAGGGCTTTTAAATTTGACCGGTCATGAGGCGATTAGTGGGCGAAAAATGAACGGATTGATAGGTTACATAGCCGTACTATCAAGAGGGATCAACTTCATTGGTTCGATGAAATATTAGTGCCACAATGGTCTTTGATGTGCATGTAGTGCATTTAGAATTTGTGGTGACTAACTTGGAAGGGTGCACTCTGAAAATCTGTTGAAACTCTACCCTGTCGTGGCTTGCGGAGGATCCGTCATGTCCTGGTGGACGGTCTGCAGAGTGTTGACGGACGGTCCGTGGTGCTGGCGGACTGTCAACTGTGTTTGCTGTACTGGGGCCCTCGTGCTTTGACTTGGAGTGATCTCACGGGCGGTCCAGGATGCGTCGCGGACGGTCCGTAATTTCGCTCATTTTCTTCAGGAGTTAGAGCTGTTGTGAGTAGACGGTCCGGCCTTCTCTGGCGGACTGTCCGTGGTGATGGCAGACGGTCCGCAGGTGCATGGCGGATGGTCCGCCGCCCCAACGGTCGACTCTGACACACTTGACAGCGCTTCATATCCGTTGTTTAGCGGACGGTCCGCGTGGACCAGGCGGACGGTCCGCCGTGCACGTTTTGAACGGGTTTTCCCCCAACGGCTAGTTTTGGGGAAAGGGCTATATATACTCATCTTATGGGGGGTCTCTTGGCACTTTGAAAAGCTTGACACTCATTCTAGAGCCCTTGTTTCGACGAGTCGAAGAGCGGGAGAGAGAACGGGCGGGCGCCAGGACGGCGTCGGAGTGGACGTCACCCGCCGCCGGCTGCTGCTCTGCGCCGACAGCAGCAGCGGGGTGGAAGACGACACACTGTAGCTACTACTGTAGCTTATGCCAATAATAATTGAGCTCCGACACTAGTAACGGGCGTTAAGTGCCTAATACAACAACCATTACTACTAGTCCCAGCATGTAACGGACATTAAATGACCGTTACGGATGGTAGTATTATTGGTAACGGTTGTGTGTAATGTCCGTTATAAGGAATACTAGTAACGGTCGTGAACAACGACCGTTACCAGAAATCATTATTAGTAACGGGCATTGTTGTGCAGGGGCTGGGCCTGGTCCTGACACGCTTATTGGTAACGGTCTGTTGACACAGAAGTGCGCCAACAAACTCGAGGTCTCACAGAACACGCAGCAAGGCCGTCACCACGGCCAACACCCGGCCTCCCTCGGGAAACCGGTCTGACCGGTCTGACCGCTTTCTGACAGGAGGTCGTGAAGACCTAGAAACTCGAGCTCGGGTGGGACCCCGTCTGACCGGTTTGTCCGGGCGACTGCCAATTTTGGCTGTCAACACATGCCCCCCTGCGTTTTTAGTGAACTTGAGAACTAAAAAGCAATATGGCAATATACAAGTAATTACAACCCAGGAGCTAAAATTTATGCTAAGGACGATATCAAAAATCTATCGGCCATTAATCTTTATGCGTCTTGCCAAACACTTGGATAGAATTTCTTCAAATATCTTCCATTGATAGCTCTAGGCAAATGATCTCCTTGTAACGTCTCCAGCATATAAGAATTCCCCAAAATAACTTTGACAACTCTATATGGTCCTTCCCAACTTGGTGACCATTTACCGAACTTGTTGCTTTTTGTCCCAATAGGCAAGATCGTCTTCCAAACAAGCTCACCAATCTGAAAATATTTCCCTCACACCTTCTTATTGTAAGCTTTAGCAATCCGAAGCTTATCCTTTTCAATCTCCTTCAAAGCCTTCAATCGCCTGTCAGTTACTTCGTCGATGTTGTCCATCATTAAATTGTGGTAATCAACGGCATCGAGGTCATTTTGCTTAGCCAACCTATAAGCGTCCAGATTCACCTCAACAGGTAAAACGGCCTCTTGACTATACACAAGCTCAAAAGGAGTAACTTTAGTAGCACCGACCGGTTTGTCCGGGCGACTGCCAATTTTGGCTGTCAACACATGCCCCCCTGCGTTTTTAGTGAACTTGAGAACTAAAAAGCAATATGCAAATAATTACAACTCAGGAGCTAAAAATTTATACTAATGGCGATATCAAAAAATCTATCGGCCATTCGATAATACTTCATGCCACCTCTTAGGATTTTCTTCTATCTTTTTCTTGATTAATTTGATCAAAACTTTATTACTTGTCTCGGCTTGACCATTAGCCTGAGCGTAGTATGGAGATGAATTGAGCAATTTAATCTTATAGGATTCGGCAAATAAACGTACCTCTTTGGACATAAACGAAGTACCTTGATCCGTTGTTAAAGTTTGAGGGATACCGAATCTATGAATAATATTTTGTGTAATAAACTCAATTACCTCTCTATGTGTCATATTCTTCAAAGGAATCGCTTCAGTCCACTTAGTAAAATAATCCGTAGCAACCAATACGAAACGATGTCCCTTTGACGATGGAGGATTAATTTGTCCAATAAAATCCAATCCCTAACCTCGGAACTGCCATGGCTTGATAATAGGATGCATCAATGCAGCAGGTACTAATTGTAAATCTCCAAATTTCTGACATTCCTCACACCCTTTATAATATTAGAAGGTCTAAAACCGGCTTTTATTGGTAAACGATGCTCAACTAAATCACGACTTAAACCAGGCATCTCACGGTATTTCCAAGCAAAAAATCAACATATTCTTTCAACAACTTTATCAATTCGGCTTTATATTCAACCGATAAATTTTTGTTCAGAAAGCATGAACTTCTCCCATGGCAACTTTGGCCTGATCCGAGTTCAAACACTTCAAAAGTAAATCTTCGGCGGTTCGACGGTAAAGCTTATCGTCAAGCAACATATATTTAAACGATTCGACCGATGATGATCAATTCGGTCTTGAAGCCACTGTTTCGCCTTAAACCGGTCTGACCGGTTTCCAGAAGCGGTCTGACCGGTTTGCTTTGACTGGCACTGTTCAGATCCAAACCGGTCTGACCGGTTCTCGAAAGCGGTCTGACCGGTTTTGCCTGGTTGATCCGTCCGCTCCATTAATTACAACATAAGTAATAATAGGCACTCTCCAGTCTTGATCTTCATCCTTGGAATTATTAGCATCATCCAAGGAATTTTTGCCACTATCAAGAGACGAAGCGGTCAGACCGGTTTCCAAACCGGTTAGACCGGTTCTGGCGGTCAGACCGGTTTCAGAAACCGGTTGGACCGGTTCGTCCAGAACCTGCACGTCGGCTTTTGATTGCATCGGTTTTTGGAGATAGAAATATTTCTTTGCAACCATATAACTGGCCCGACAAACACTTGATGTTCTCATTTGCACTAATGGAATCGGAATCGGCCATTGCAACAAAGGAAGAAGTGTCAACATTCACAACTTCAACTTCATCGCCGATCCATGCATTTAGTAAACCATTATAACATTGGCATACCTTAGATACTTGCTGTACCACCAGGAGTGAATCACCAAAAGCTTCAACATGCTTTATTCCCATATCTTGCAAAAACTCCAAGCCGAATAGAAGAGCCTCATATTCAACTTGATTGTTTCTTCGCTTTTCCTCCAATCGGTTTGAGAACTCAAAAACGGCACCACTTGGTGATATAAAAACAGCACCGATTCCTTATTCATCATTGCAAACCGATCCATCAAAGTATAATTTCCATGGTGTACAAGCAACATAGCCGACGTCGAACTCACAAGTATCATCAATCCGATGTTCAACAATAAAATCAGATACAATTTGGCCTTCCATAGATTTTAAAGGTTCACAAACCAAATCATACTCAACTAATGCATAAGGCCATTTACCGATTCTTCCACTTGAAATCGGTTTTTGCAACATATGTTTAATCACATCGGTTTGACATAACACGATGCAAGTACTAGATAATAAATAATGCCTCAATTGAGTACAAGCATTATATAATGACAAGCATAATTTTTCAATGAAAGTATACCTTGTTTCTGCATCAATGAGCCGTCAGCTTATATAAGCAATCACATACTCCTTAGCATCAATCTCTTGAGTCAAAACAGCTCCAATAACTCTTTCTTCAACCGCCACATAAAGTCTGAAATTTATAGGCCGGGGAAGTCTTACCCCTCATGAGTCGGTTACAATATGGGATTAAACTCGGAATCCTAAACCTACTCGAATTACAGATCAAAACCGGTCTGACCGGTTTGGCAAACCGGTCAGACCGGTTTGCCTCGATGACTGCCAATTTTGGCTGTCAACACAATGAAAAAAAATCAGTGGTATCCATGCTTAAATCAGAGAGTTGTAGGGGAGCAGAAACGCAAGACTCCTCCCCATCAAGGCTTTGTTTGGAAAATAAAGTGACGAAGTAGATTGGAAGGTTTGGAGTGGAGTAATTTCCCTTACAAGTCAAAATCTTCATCGATCCCTTTCAATCACCCTTAATATTCTTCAACACTTCATTTCTCAAACAAAGCCCAACGACAAAGTTGCTGACGTCAGGTTGGTACCGGGCCACTTGACTTCATGCCAGACTTCTTAGGTGCCTCACGCACCTAAGAACAACACTGGGGCCGTGTTTAGATGTTGGTTTTGGGTGGGTGAATTTGGGAGTATGATGTCACATCGTAATCATTGCACCACTGTAGCATTTCGTTTGTATGTGCGAAAAATTGTCCAAAAATTTATTAATTAGGCTCAAAAT
>OAMR01000831.1:299901-320992 GCA_900205405.1 Echinochloa crus-galli | reverse complement strand
ATGACAACTAAAATTTACTTTTAACTGCATTAATATGGTGGGAATACCTTTTTAAGGATTTACCTAATTTTCCCCATGAACCCTTGAATCAACCCAGTTTAAATAATGTTTTGGGATAGTTATGCTTAGCCTTGCTACACTATGGGAAATACTTTTAAAACTGAATCTTTACAAAATGCTGAACATGATGACTATTGGGTTGATTCAAGGGTTCATGGTAAAAGACTAGGTAAATCCTTAAAATAGGTATTCCCGTCATATTAATGCAATTAAAGGTAAATTTTAGTTATCATGCAATTGTCTGGGATCAAAAGAATATGCGGGGAGGGCCACTTGCCTTGATCCTCAAAAAGCTCTTCTTCTTCCTCAAAGTATTGCTCTGAATCCGCGTCGACTGGCGACTCGGTTGCAACTGGGACGAGGTCTATGATCAACAACAAAACATACAACAAATAAGAAAACAGTACAACAAATGATCCTAACAGACTAAAACAAGCGTCTAACACTAACAAGCTCGAAAAGACGAACGCTAGGACACTAAGAACGCTAAAAACGGAGCTAGGACGGAAAAGATATGGCTAAAACAAGGTTTAGGGACTTGCTGGCAAAGAAACTAAGTTTCCAGGGGCTAGATTGAAAGAAAACAGGGACTGGATTGTAAATATGCATTAAACCCGAGGGCTAACGCGTAAAAGAACAGGGTTGGGCTTCGGAGTGTGAAATCAGAGAAGCTCAGGGGGCTTTCTGTAAAAACCAGGACCTAATTCTAATTACTTTTGAATTGAACAGGACTGCGGGTTGATTAGGGAAAAGCTTAGGGACTCTTTAGCAAAAGTGCCGGCGCTGACCGGTACTTGACTTGGTTGACTCGGGTCAGAGCGAATCTGAGCCATCAGATCAAGATCGGACGGCAGACAGAAGGGGTGGCGGTCCGGCGGCGGCGGAGCGCTGGCGTGCGGCGGCGCCGAGCGGGGAGCTCGCCGGAGAAGCTCGATCTCGAGCTACGAGGCTCGGTTTTGGGTGCGGATTGGCCCTACGGCTTCAGGGCGATGCAGCGAACTCGATCAGGGGGTTCAAGATGATGGATTCGCGGCGGCGGAGGCGCCCGATGACGAACAGCGGAGGTGCTGCTCCGGCGAGGCGGTCGAGTGCGCTAGCGTGCGAGAGAGAAAGGGGAAAACCGGCCCAGGGTGTTGCTTACCGCAGTGCGAAGCTCCCTGTGCAGTTGGACGGGGCGGGGAGGTACCGGAGCGGCGGATCGACGACGTGGCGGCGCTCGGGTGGCGACGGCGGCGTGGATTGGAGCTGTGCCGAGGAGAGTGTGAGGTGCGAGCGGTCGAGTGAGGGTGTGCGGAGCTTCGGCCAGGTATTTATAGGGTGGAGGGAGGGAGAGAGAGAGCCGGACACGACAGGGTCGAGGTCGCCGGCCATTAATGGCGCTCGGCGGTGGAGAGCTTGGTGGAGAGCCGTTTCGGTGGGGGAGCGAGGGGTTGGAGTGGTGCGGCCGTTTCTCGGGCTCGGTGGACGGGGAGAGGAAGAGGCGCGGGAGAGGGAGCGGCGCGGGGGAGGCCGAGCGGCTCGGACGGCGGCGAGACAGGGAGGGCGTCGGGAGGAAGAGGAAGAGGGGAGGGGCTGACGGCCGGGGCCCGCCTGCCAGTGACGCGAGGGAGGGAGGAGGCGCTCGGGCCGCTGCTGGGCCGAAAGTGGCGAGCAGGCCGGCGGAGCGGGGGAAAAAGAGGGGAGAGAAAGAAGTGGGCCGCGAGTGCTGTTGGGCCGGAAAGAGAGAGAGAGAGAGAGATGGGCCGGGCCGAGGGAAACAGAGAGATAGAGAGAAAGATCAAGGGTGGTTTCTGGACTTTTTCATGATTTTCAAAATCACACACAAATCAAGCAAAAGACATGCAGTTTAAATATGATGCACATACACTTATTGCTCCAAAAATTATTTAATTGATGTTTAAATATTTATTGGCTCAAATTAATTCAAAAATTTAAACTATGTCCTTAGAAAAATTCGACTTCCATCTTCCACAGGCATTTATTTGTGATGGAATTTTAGGGTGTTACACCCGTCCACACCGTGATTGCTCTCTCCATCAGCCCATGGGCCATCAGTTGCATTGGCAAGAAACGCCGTACGTTCCTTTGGAAGGGCACTGACACCGTCTTGGGAGGGCACTGCATAGTCGCTTGGCCCAAATGCTGTCGGCCTAAGGAAATGGGGGGCCTGGGCATACCGGACCTACAACTGTGGGGCTATATGTTGCGAATGCGGTGGCTGTGGGAGTTGAAAGCGGGGGTGCACAAGCCCTGGAACCTATTGCCTGATAAGCCCGAACCACAAGTGGCAGAGTTGTTCTCGGCCTCTATGCATGTGGTACCTGGCAATGGGCGATCGACGCTGTAGGAGTCCTGTGATCGGGCCATAGCTGTGAAGGGAAGGGAAGGAACAAATGTTTGTGTGACAAACGAACAATGTGGCTAAAACTTATATCGTTATGTGTGAGGAAAAAGAATTCCACCCACGAATAGTCTAACGAACCTTTTGAACAAAACTTGAAGAAGAAAGAGGGTCAACGAAGCCAGGTGGGCCTCCACTGGCTTCAGCAGTCCCTTGATTCCTTTGGCGGAGAAAGAGAAAAAAGAGCTTGAAAAAAAGCACTAGCTGCAAAGAAAATGTGCAGCTGTTGCATATCCTACGAGCCAACCAAACAGTTATTTTTGTTTTTTTTACACCGCCACAGGCATAGTATAGCGAGCTTTCCCAGTAGCCAAACATACCCATACCCGAACATTACCATAACATTACCATTACCATTGCAGTCGCTAGTCAGGACGAGCTGGAGCCCCTCGAAACGCACCAAAGAGGTCTATAATATTTCAAAGATTCAAGATCATATTTTATGTAATATTGCAAATTCTGTAACTTTGAACCTCTTTCCCTCTTAAAGTCTTAAATGCAAGAGCTACAAAGAAGTCTTAAATTCAAGTTCCGAAGGTTTCTGGATAACGTCGAGCTGCAAGAGCTACATCTCAACGGTCGCCTATACACCTTGAGCAATGAGCGCTCCGCTCCGACGTTGGCGCGCATTGGCAGATTTTTTGTGTCTGAGGACTGGGCGGCTGCCTTCCCCGATCACCATCTCCGAGCATTGCGCAATCTGAATGCTCTGATCATGCCCCGCTTTTGCTGCACACGTCGTCAGTCCTCCACAGCTTCCAGCGCTTTCGGTTTGAGAATATATGGCCCAAATATGATGGTTACCGAGACGGTCCAGGAGGCTTGGAATTGCCCTTGGACGGATGCTGACCCTTTTCGTGTCCTGGACTATAAGCTCAGGAACACGGCGACCGCTCTCAAACGTTGGAGCGCCAAACACGTGGGTAGTGTGCGTTTGCAGTTGGCCATTGCAAGGGAAATTGTGAAGCGGTTTGATCATGCGATGGATCAAAGGGAGCTGCTACCGCACGAACAAGCGCTACGCCGGAAGGCAAATCTCAAAAGCCTAGGCTTAGCATCTTTAATGCGCACCATCACCCGATAGAGGTCACGTCTGACATTTCTCGCGGAGGGAGATGCAAACACTAGATTTTTTTCACTTTCAGGCTTGCCACCGGAGCCGAAAGAACCACATTGACACCCTCCATGTTGGCGACGTCCAGCTTGTTCGTGATGAGGCTAAGGCTGAAGCGTTGTTTGAACACTATGACGAGATTCTGGCTTCGCCGGTTCAACGATCAATTGTTCTTGATTACCAGTACCTGGGCCTGTCACGAGTTGATCTCAATGGTTTGGATTCATGCTTCTCCAAGGAGGAAATTCATCACACCATTATGGAGTTGCCTTGTGACAAAGCACCCGGGCCCGACGGCTTCACGGGCCTTTTCTACAAGACTGCCTAGCACATCATCAAAGAGGACGTCTTGAGGGCGTTTCAAGCCCTTTGGGCATTAGATGCGCGGAGCCTTTACCTGGTTAATCAAGCTTACATGATACTTCTTAAGAAAAAAGACATGGCACTTCAAGTTTTCAAGTTGGTGACTACCGTCCCATAAGTTTAATCCATAGCTTCTCCAAGCTGTTCACAGGGGCTGTCTCTTATACACATCTAGATGTGTATAAGAGACAGCCTCCGGGTCCTCCTCCTCGTCGTCGTGGTCGCTGTCGTGGTCCTGACCCTCGTCCTCGACGTCGGGGTCGTCCCTGTCACTGGGCTCGTCGTCGTCGTCATCAGCTTCTGGTGCAGCGTCACCAGTGGCAGGGGCAACTGGTGGAATCACCATGTCGCCGTCGGCGTCCACCTCCAGCAGAGTGCCGTCGAAGAGCTGGGGCGGCTCCTCCGGAGCCTCGTCCTGAGCCTGCACCTCAGGCTGTGCCACTGGCTGCACCTGCACCGGGACCTCCTCAACTGGTGCCTCCACAGGGTGCTGGGGAACTGACGGTCCAGCAGGGCGTGAACCTCCGGTGACAGCACGAGCGGTCGGCAAACTAACAAGCTCGAAAAGACGAACGCTTGGATCAGAACTGCCCGGTACCACCCAGCGAAGCGTGAAGGTGGTACTCCGGTCCACGCTGGCGGGGCTCCTCCGGGTCCTCCTCCTCGTCGTCGTGGTCGCTGTCGTGGTCCTGACCCTCGTCCTCGACGTCGGGGTCGTCCCCGTCACTGGGCTCGTCGTCGTCGTCAGCCTCTGGTGCAACGTCACCAGCGGCAGGGGCAACAGGTGGAATCACCATGTCGCCGTCGGCGTCCACCTCCAGCAGAGTGCCGTCGTAGAGCTGGGGCGGCTCCTCCGGTGCCTCGTCCTGAGCCTGCACCTCAGGCTGTGCCACTGGCTGCACCTGCACCGGGACCTCCTCAACTGGTGCCTCCACAGGGTGCTGGGGAACTGACGGTCCAGCAGGGCGTGAACCTCCGGTGACAGCACGAGCGGTCGGCAACTCACGAACCATCTGACAAAGAAAAGAAAACTGACTCAGTATAGAATAAATCAAAATGATGAAATCTTTTAACAAAAGAAATAATGTAAATTAGACTTTTATATGAAAATAGGGGAATTTTGAAAGATGACATGGCTTTCTAGATGTTGAGTCCTTAGTTTCCGGCCAGTTCTAACTTAAGGCTGCGTCCTACAGTCAACACTGCTCTGATACCACTCCTGTCACACCCGATTTTCAGAGGAAAACCAAGTGCGTTTCATATGTGCGCCAGGATCATGTTTACACACATATGATAGACAAAAGAGTGTAATATCGAAACACAATGTTCTAAATTACAAGAGATTTATTATAGTATTCATATTACACTCTCGGGAGACACGAAGGTCTTTATCGCAGAACGAGCGATAGCTAAACGAAGCGTCTTCAGCTTTCATCTTCCACAGGCATCTTGACTGGGGGAGAGCGCAAGCCTCAGAACTCGTCGTAGTCGCTGTAGTATTCTTCTCCATTTCCTTCTTCTGAATCAGCAATAGCAAGCGTGAGTACACCTAACTAGGTACTCAGCAAGCGGGGGGAAGATGCAAGGCCACAAGGATAGGCTATGTTTCACAGCAATGAGCTTTTTAATGTTGGTCAAGTTTTATTAGCAACTCCCTATTCGCTAGGTATAAGTTTATACCATCCCACTTAGCATTTAGAAAACATCTTATTCAAAATATCCCACGAGTAAAAATAAAACCACGATTTATAGTCCATCTTCAAGTTTAATTATCATGTGAGGGTCCAAGCCGCTCTTGACCGTGAGCACGGCTGATATATCAGTTTTACACTCTGCAGAGGTTGCACACTTTCACCATGGCTCGTGTTTCCCATGTCGCCCGGGTTAGCTAGACCCTTAAACACTTCCGAGGTGAGTGGCTAGGGATCCACTACGAAGCCTTTACAAAGGTATGCAAAAGACCAACGACCCGCATAGTTACAGCTAGGGCGGTCCACAAACCTCCCTAATGGTCAGCACCTTAGCAAAGGCTGCTACCCCAAGAGGACCGGGCTGTGACCCCTGCAACCCCAGACCCCCTATGCTCCTCGCAGGCGGATAAGGTCATCAGTACGATCACACACCTAATTAATTGGCTAAGGCCAGAGCCCATTGACCCCATGGTTGCGCTGTTTTCTTGGGTGGTCGCTCCATGTTCCGATTAAAGTATTGTTCTCTTGTATTAACCAACATTTCACCAATAGTCATCATGTTCAGCATTTTGTAAAGATTCAGTTTTAAAAGTATTTCCCATAGTGTAGCAAGGCTAAGCATAACTATCCCAAAACATTATTTAAACTGGGTTGATTCAAGGGTTCATGGTGAAAGACTAGGTAAATCCTTAAAAAGGTATTCCCATCATATTAATGCAATTAAAGGTAAATTTTAGTTATCATGCAATTGTCTGGGATCAAAAGAATATGCGGGGAGGGCCACTTGCCTTGATCCTCAAAAAGCTCTTCTTCTTCCTCAAAGTATTGCTCTGAATCCGCGTCGACTGGCGACTCGGTTGCAACTGGGACGAGGTCTACGATCAACAACAAAACATACAACAAATAAGAAAACAGTACAACAAACGATCCTTACAGACTAAAACAAGCGTCTAACACTAGCAAGCTCGAAAAGACGAACGCTAGGACACTAAGAACGCTAAAAACGGAGCTAGGACGGAAAAGATATGGCTAAAACAAGGTTTAGGGATTTGCTGGCAAAGAAACTAAGTTTCCAGGGGCTAGATTGAAAGAAAACAGGGACTGGATTGTAAATATGCATTAAACCCGAGGGCTAACGCGTAAAAGAACAGGGTTGGGCTTCGGAGTGTGAAATCAGAGAAGCTCAGGGGGCTTTTTGTAAATAACAGGACCTAATTCTAATTACTTTTGAATTGAACAGGACTGCGGGTTGATTAGGGAAAAGCTTAGGGACTCTTTAGCAAAAGTGCCGGCGCTGACCGGTACTTGACTTGGTTGACTCGGGTCAGAGCGAATCTGAGCCATCGGATCAAGATCGGACGGCAGACAGAAGGGGTGGCGGTCCGGCGGCGGCGGAGCGCTGGCGTGCGGCGGCGCCGGGCCGGGAACACGCCGGCGAAGCTCGATCTCGAGCTACGAGGCTCGGTTTTGGGTGCGGATTGGCCCTACGGCTTCAGGGTGACGAGGCGAACATGATCAGGGGGTTCTAGTCGGTGCTAGCGCGGCGGTGGAGGTGCTCGATGTTGAGCAGAGGCGATGCTACGCTCCGACGAGGCGGATGGGGGAGCTAGAGTGCGGAGATGAGAGGGGAAAGCGGTCGGGCGGCTTCGTTACCTTCGGTGCAGCTCTCGAGTGCGGTGGACGGGGCGAGCAGCTCACGAGCGGCGGATCGACGACGCGGTCGGAGCTCCGGTGAGGGTGACGGCGCGGAGTGAGCTGCGGCTCGGGTTCTTGGGCGGTGAGGCGGAGGAGTGTGGCGTGCAGAGGCTCTGGTGGGGTTTATATAGGGTGGAGGGGGAGAGAAGAGCCGGCACGGCGGAGGCGTGGAGTCGGCGGCCATTAATGGCGGCTCGGGAGTGGAGAGCTCGGTGGAGCGTCGTGGAGTCAGGGAGGGACGAGGTGGTTGGATGGTGCGGCAGTTTGCTGCGGCTCGATGGACGGGGAGAGGAAGAGGCGCGGGAGAGGGAGCGGCGCGGGGGGCCGAGCGCGCTGTCGGCGGCAGGCGGAGGCGGGAGGCGCTGGAGGTGGAAGACGGGCCCGACAGGTGGGCCCCACCTGTCGGCGGCGGTGAGAGAGAGAGGGGAGGAAGTTTGGGCCGTAGCCGGGCCGAAAGCAGGAGTGGGCCGCGCGCGAAGGGAAGAAGGGGAGGGGAAAAGGGCTGGGCCGTGCGTGCTGTTGGGCCGGAAGGAGAGGGAGAGAGAGAGATGGGCCGCGGGAGAGAAAGAGAGATGGAGAGAGAGTTTAGGGGTGGTTTCTGGACTTTTTCATGATTTTCAAAATCACACACAAATCAAGCAAAAGACATGCAGTTTAAATATGATGCACATACACTTATTGCTCCAAAAATTATTTAATTGATGTTTAAATATTTATTGGCTCAAATTAATTCAAAAATTTAAATATTATGTCCTTAGAAAAAATAAAATATAACCATGTTGCTATAATTTATTTGTGATGGAATTTTAGGGTGTTACAACAACGCCTCCAACGAGAAAACGACACGCGCACGTGCCGGCATTGCAGTGACCCAATCAATTAAGACCAGATCAAAAGTTTTTATCCGAGGGAGTAATTCATCTTAATCTAAACAATGCCTTCAACAAGGTCACTGTCAGGTACAACCAATTAAGGTCAGACCTAGAAATTTCTTCCCTAAACCGGTGAATTAGTAAGAATTACCACCACGATATAGTCATACCGTGTTGCTTCCCCTTCTTACCAAGCCTGGATTCCAGGGGATGTTGGATTCCAGGGGATGTTGGAGTATAAGGATAAGGATGCGAACGAAAGATCCGGTTGTTATGGTAGTATAGGATTGCTTAATATCCAAGCCACCGTGTACTTTATATAAACAATCACAATACCGAGAATCCGATTTTCATATCCTCACACTAATGCCGTGTTTGCAGCATTTTTATTGCACATTCCATGGGCCGGGAAGCACGCGACTGTGTATGCTCCTTGAGGGTATTGATGCATAATTCTGAAGCTACAACTTTTAAGCGGGGCACAAAGAACGCGCACATATGATCCATCGGGGTGTGGATTAACCTTATTATATTTGAAATCATGTGGGATTCAATAGTGATCAACTTGACAAGGACAGAACACTGCATGTATGTATATATATTCCTCTCACCGGTGTGCAAGTTTACAATCTTGATGTACGAAAATATATTTGCTTCTTTATTCAGTCGAAACAATTTTGGACACACAAGACATGTCTTCATTTCAAGTATTTGTGGAACCAGTCGAGCATGTAAGCAAGAGCTTTTTCAGCGCTTTTGACTGCAAACGGGTCAGTGGTGTTATATCTGCAAGCAAATCCATGGGCAACTCTTGGGAAGATCTTGACAAAATACTTAATCTGCAAGAGGGCAAAGGCCATTTCAATATATATACATGTTAGATTCCGAAAAGCATATTCACATATACAGGTGCATTGGTATTCAGTGGCACTGAGCCCAGCAAGAAGCCAAGAACTCACATCCATTCTTTCATGCAATGCTTGCTCCAACTGACGCACTTGTTCTGGTGGTGTGATTGTGTCGTTCTGACCTCCAAGGATCTCAATTGGACATTTGACCACTGGGGTTTAGACCAACATGATTATCACAAGAACACACAAGGTTAGTCATAAACGACCGAAAAAAAGTTTAGTCATACACAATGTACCACCTAATGTGGTATACCACGAGGCTGCAATCGCGGCAAACAAAGCACATACCTTTCATATCATCAACAGTCACATATGCAGGATGAGAAAGGACAACTGCTTCTGTATAGTTGGTTTTCCCTATCTCTGCGGCAAATTTACCTGGCAATTAATCAGCAAGAAGGTATGATTAGCATGTTTTATTATCTCTTGGCCGAAGAAGGATTCTGAAAATAAAATTCCAGTCGGCCTAAGCAATTGAATCACTCACCGCCCCAGCAATAACCTCCAACCCCAATGGATTTTCCTTTTTTTCTTAAAGAAGCAAAGAGTGGCTTGGCATCTTTAGCAGCTGTGACCTGTAAAATTGATGGAACACGGAATCAATTATTTGCAATACAATCTTGATGTAAGAAAAAAAAATATCATTCTTTATTCAGTCGAAACAATCTTGGACACACAAGGCATTTCTTCATTTCAAGTATTTGTGGAACCAGTCAAGCATGTAAGCAAGAGCTTTTTCAGCGCTTTTGACTGCAAATGGGTCAGTGGTGTTATATCTGCAAGCAAATCCATGGGCAACTCTTGGGAAGATCTTGACAAAATACTTAATCTGCAAGAGGGCAAAGGCCATTTCAATATATATACATGTTAGATTCCGAAAAGCATATTCACATATACAGGTGCATTGGTATTCAGTGGCACTGAGCCCAGCAAGAAGCCAAGAACTCACATCCATTCTTTCATGCAATGCTTGCTCCAACTGACGCACTTGTTCTGGTGGTGTGATTGTGTCGTTCTGACCTCCAAGGATCTCAATTGGACATTTGACCACTGGGGTTTAGACCAACATGATTATCACAAGAACACACAAGGTTACTAGGTTAGTCATGCACAACCGAAAAAAAGTTTAGTCATACACAATGTACCACCTAATGTGGTATACCACGAGGCTGCAATCGCGGCAAACAAAGCACATACCTTTCATATCATCAACAGTCACATATGCAGGATGAGAAAGGACAACTGCTTCTGTATAGTTGGTTTTCGCTATCTCTGCGGCCAATTTACCTGGATATTAATCAGCAAGAAGGTATGATTAGCATGTTTTATTATCTCTTGGCCGAAGAAGGATTCTGAAAATAAAATTCCAGTCGGCCTAAGCAATTAAATAGTTGTGATGATTGCTGTGTGTTTCACTCACCGCCCCAGCAATAACCTCCAACCCCAATGGATTTTCCTTTTTTTCTTAAAGAAGCAAATAGTGGCTTGGCATCTTTAGCAGCTGTGACCTGTAAAATTGATGGAACACGGAATCGATTATTTGCATCTCATGGTGCAATGTAAGATTTTGTTAAGGATTTGTTACATTGTGATTTAACTAAACTGGAAATCAATTATGAAAGGTCAATATGAACTTACTGGGGAGTGACGTTTTATCCATTCTGAAAGGGTTTCATTGTCGTTGTAAGGATCACCACGGAAGAGATCAGGCACCATAACGTAGTACCCTTTTGCGCCAACTTTATCGGCTATATGTCTACATTATTAGACGTGCAATGGTACCGATTATTAACATTTTAACTAGCAAGCAATTATGGGGTGCTATGTCATTTTAATTTTGTAAACAGAACCGAGCGCCGTTTAAAAAACTGAATCAAAGTAGTCTGGTGTGGTAATGGCTATTTTCTTCTCCTTTGGTCAGGAATTTATTTACTGGTAACTGGTTTAAATTATTGAAAGTTTGAGCGGAAATTCTTTTGAAATTAAATCTGTCCTATTTTCTCAATTCGTAATAAAAAAGCCCATTTTGTTATTGATTGTTCGACAAAGAAAGCTGCCCTGTTTGATGACAGATTATCTACAACCGAGTCTCTTCCAAAATGGCTAGGACAGCATGTTTCCAGTGATTGGCCCACATATAGTGTTTCGATAATGATAAAGCAATGGAAATGTAAAAACCCCAACATTACGCTAACAAAAAAACTCTAGTCCAAGCTGAAACGAACTGTTTACACCATGAACCTTCATTCCTATATGTTTCTACGATTTTCTTGGGAGCATCGATATCCCTGCGCATAATCTCTCTATACTTGTTGAGACACAATATCTTATTTATTGTTTTTTAAATAATATCAGTTCTATCATGTTTCAAGAAAGGAAAGAAAAATCACTCCTCAACCCTAAACTACCGCTCTGTTTTTCAATCTCAGTGTCCTTGTCCATTTTTCAATCTCCCACTTTTTTTGCGCACACCCCTCAAATTAATGACTAGGGTGCCATAACCTCTGTAGGAGTTGCATCGTTTCTTTCTTCTTAATGAAAAACGTTTTACGCACGTTATTAAAAATGAATTACATCGTTTCCTATGTTCTTTGTGCTGGACTGGAAATCATATGGAAGTTGAATCCAAGAATCTATGTACCTCAGTATAGGCGCCTCGAACCCTGAATAACATTTCTCAAAAGAACAGAGAATAGATTAAGTTCAGTGAGAGAGGCGACAAAATAACCATCAATTGAACAGAACCAACTTGATCGAATTTGCACTAGAGGAGTGTGAAGCAGGCGTCTGGACCAACCGTAGACATCCGAGGCGAGGACGACGGCATGGCGGGAGGCGGAGGGGCCGGTGACGTATGCCGTGTAATTCCCTGGAAGGCCGTCTTCTACCTTGCCAGCCTCAACGCCGCGCGACGACAGGTCCGGCGGGTTGTCGAGGCACTGCGACTGCTCGTGGTGAACGATTCCCGCGGCGGCGTGCACGGCGGCGAGGAGGCAGAGGAAGAGCACTGTGGTGGAGCCCATGGCGCTCGGACAGGGAGGCTCGATCTCTTACAATATATAGCTTGTCTTCACCGCTGGTGCTGTGTTTGTTTATATAGCACTAGAGCAGCCAGCATGGATGGTAGGCCAGGTTGCTTCCAAGTTGCCGTCTGCCCGCCGGCTAGCCGCTGCTTCTACACGAAAGGGAGCTGATGAACGGAAGAAGCTGAAAGCGGTCGAAGAGTTTGAGAGAAATACACCACGTGCAATCTTTGATGTACAATTCTTGTACTATTAGCCTTTAAGCCCTACGTACTGTAGTTCTGCGCATGCGTGATCCACCAAGCAAGGGATTTAATTGAGCCCATTGACGCAAAGGATCTTGCCGATCTCTTGGTTGTACAACAATAGTTACATGAAAGATTATAAGTTTAACCATGCTTATTTGGACATCAATATGAGACTATAAGACTGTTGATTCAGTCTTTTGGAGGTGTTCATGGGGTAAGGTTTGTGTTCTGGTATTCTTAGCCGATCTCTTGGTTCTTATATTCTGGTGTTTCGAGAAAAATGAGACTAGGGGGTGTTTAGTTCCTGGAAAAAGCTAAAAAGTGAAGTGAAAAAGTCACATCGGATACTGTAGCACTTTTCATTTTTTTATGATAAATATTGTCCTACCATCATCTAACTAGGCTTTAAAGATTCGTCTCGCCGTATACATCAAAATCATGTAACTAGTTTTTTTATTACCCACGTTTAGTACTCCATGCATGAGGAGAGAGATTTGATGTGATAGGTGAATAGTGAAGTTTGGAGAAAAAAATTTTAGAAGTTTGATGATGTGACCGGGAGCTGAACAGGGCCTATGTGTTTGAGTTTAGGTCTGACAAAAAAAAAGCTGAAGAAACTTGTAAGAAGTTCATGGTTGGTTGACACTTGCGGTACGTTGTCCTTCTAGGCAAGTTGGCATTCATTTCATAGACAATAAATGTTAGGCTTTTAGGAACGTGGTGATCGATGCCCATTATTTATATGTCATGAGATACACACAAATGTCGACCAGTAATAGGAAGATCGAATAAGGGCATGTACAGCCCGTCGGTATACCGGCATATTTTCATTTTACCCTCCGCATCCGGCTGCAGACGACGTCCCGTTGTCCCAGGCGGAGGCGACGCACGCGGACAGGCTGTACGCCGCCGTCTCCTCCAGGCGATGGCCTGCTCGGATCCTCCACGCTGGTGCACTCCCGCCAAAATCTCCCAGAGTCCCAGCTCACCGCAGCCTCGCCGGACGCAGCCCACCGCCGCCCTGGCCGATCGGAGCCCCGGCCACAGATCTGGCCAGCCGCGCCGCCGCTCCCCGGCGAAGGAGCTCACCCACCCTCCGTCCCGGCCGTCCCGAGCGCCGCCGCCGGCCCGAGCTCGAGCTCCAGGACGAGGAGGGAGGACACCACAGGAGGAGGTAGGCGAGGTGAGGAAGCTCACAGCCATGGAGGTCTTGGCAATGAGCGGCGGCAGCGGCGGGCGCATGGCCGCGGGCGCCTTCTCGAGCCGCGGGTGCAGCGCCGACGCGGCGAAGGACGACGCCGATGCGACGCCCTCCCCACCAACAGGCGCGCAGCCTTGCCGGGAATGGGAGAGGGAGGATAAACAGGAACAATGAAGGCGAGGATTCAAGATGGATCGAAGTTGCAAGGAGAGGATAAGATATTTTGACGTTGTGGTCTTGTGGCTTGGACGGCTTGACCATTTTTTTACCTTTGGATATTTGCACTTTTATGTTATATCAATTGCGAAAGATTGCAATATCAACAAAGTTCTTTAGACAGGTTAGAATCATATAATCACGTGAAATAGCCACACAATGGTATATACAAATGCATTTGTAGCTGATCTTAACCTATATGTAAAGCATTAAACAGCTTACAGACGACCTCTCTGTATGTGGGTTGTATGTGCTGTCTGTATATCTGTCTATATGTACAGTTCGAGATTCTACAGACAACCTGTCGTCTGTGGGCTGTACATGCCCTAAGAGGTGAAGAGGTGGTTTTCAAATGTACTAGGTTTTTAATCGGCACACGCACACCAAGAGTGACTTTCGCTGGGTGACTTGGACAGGGATTGAAGCTAGCATTCCTGGCACATCGTCCCTCTAGGCAAGTTGACTAACCCTAATAGCGCAGCTAGATTTAGTACACTATAACTTTTTTATTAAAATATATGCTATGTTTGCATAGTCAATTTGTTTGTTCATCTTGGTTTTGCTTATTTGGGGAATGGGGATGCCTATCTGGCACTAGAGAAACACTCGGGATGCTCAACACATAAAATTTTCCACCATAGGATGGCAATAATCCGATGACCTTGGGCCGTCTTCAACCTTGAGCCAGCAAGAGCGTGCCACCGCCTAGGCATCATGGAGCTCTGGCGAGCCCTGCTAGCCGTCGTCAGCATCGGTGTTTCAGGCCCTCCATCACCAATGGGCCATCATGCCACCCCGAAGCCTTATTCTAAGCCCACCAGACTTCTATGGACCCCCAATTCCGAACCCTGGCGGCCCCTAAATCTCGAATCCTTAGCAGAGCATGTCACTCATCCTTCTGGCATTGTCACGTGTTCTTACATGCCTTAGTATGCACATTATTTATATCAAGCTGATGTGAAAATGAACTCCAAAGCCACGTCTGCATATTCACATCTAATTAATCAGGATCACTAGTTATGCCCGGTCAGTTTTCATGACCATGCCATGGACAGTAGGTGCCTTTGTAATTACGGGGTGACAGGTACAATCCTTGTCATTTCACTAAACGATAATGTAGCTTTCCAGGTTTAAGTCGACATGAATGTGCGCCTCTGCATGATGTCTTCCTTCGGTGGGCTTAGAAGTGACTGGACTAATGACTTGGGACAGTACAAAAGAATTTTATATATCCAATATTCATCATATGGCAAATCTGAAAGTTTGCAATGCGATTGCCAGGAAAAATTATTCTATTTAATTCAATCCGAACAGCCTTGAACAGGTGTGTCATGTAGTTTTCACTTCAAATATTTGCTGAACCAGTCGAGCATGTAAGCAAGAGCTTCTTCAGCGGTTCTGACGGCAAAAGGGTCGGTGGTATTATATCTGCAAGCAAATCCATGTGCCACTCTTGGAAAGATCTTGGCGAAGTATGGAATCTGCAAGAAACAATGTCACAAGAATCCCGAAGGTGTAATCGACATCCAGTGTTACTGAAGTCAGGTAGCAACTCACCTGTTTCCTGTGACGCAAGACATTCACAAACTGGTACACTAGTTTTGGTGGTGTGTTTGTGTCATTCTGGGCCCCAAGGATCTCAATTGGGCAGAGTACCTCTGAGTTTTCGATGAACTTAGTTTAGCATTGGAAATCAATAACTCAAAACTATTTTCACATAAAAGACATCCCAATCGATGCATGCTGCAAGGATGCAAAGACAAAAAAAAGAGAGGAAGGGGTCACACTCACACCTTTAATATCATCAGCAGTCACTGTTGAAGGATGGGAAAGGCAAACTACTTTGACATCGTCTGTTTTGCGATCTCGGCACCAAATTTTCCTGTTAAAAGCAGCAACATTTTTAGCACTTATGCTTTATGTGTTGCCTGATAAAGTATTTTGAAACTAAATTACACTGTACTTCACTCACCACCCCAGCAATAACCACCAACAGCAATGGATTTTCCTTCTTTTTTTAAAGCAGCAAAGAGTGGCTTGGCGTCTCTGGCAGCTTTTACCTGTCAGATGGATCGGATACTCAATCAATTTATTTTGAACTCATGTAGTGTGCTACAAGATGTTATGTTAACCATGAATTCTCAGTACTAAGATTAGCTTAAGATATTGTCTTAACCATGAACTCTCGTTAACAAGTTGAGCTTAAGATGAAAAATGAAATTAAGGGACATGTATGCAAACTAATTTTTATTTTTGACAAGGAAATAGAACAGACCGGGGAGTGAGACTTGATCCACTCTGAAATATTTTTACTTGTGTCATAAAAATCTCCATTAAAGAAATCAGGAACCATGACGAAGTATCCAGCCTCACCAACTTTATCAGCTATCTTTCTGCATTGTTAGACATTGACCAGCAACAATTAGCTTCCAGCTAAATCAAGGAGAGGAATGGTTTTGGATAATATGCCCTGTACGGTGTACCCAGCAACAATTAGCTTCCAGCTAAATCTTCCTTTATTGGATGTCTCTTTAACATTGTAAAGAATTCCAAAACATGGTGAGAAATCCATTCATTGGCGAACAGATGAAATTACTAAATCAATGGAGTTTGTTTTGACAAATTTATTGGCCAGTTCCAATGTTCCTCGAGACCAACCAAAAAATTCCCGTCACTTCTGTCGTGGGTTTTCAACAAAGCAAGCCGCCCTTCTCAATGATACAGTGTACAGACTGTCTGCACTTTAGGACCACCATGACAACGTCTCCAAAAGCTTTGATAGCGTGCTTTTAATTATTGGACCGTTACTTTTGTCGAGAAAATTTGTTACACGATAATGCAATCCTTCTCTATATAGAAATATTTCAGTAATGTCACAGAACCTGTAAAATATATAAAACGCTAGAGCAAGCGACTGAAAATCTTCTATTCTGAGCTGGAACCGACGGTCAATCTATATAATGTTCATAAATCAAGTACTGGAAGTTCATTGTAATTTCTCTAGTTTACAACGGCAACGATCATCCATTCTATAAAAATGTATAACCATGCAAAATCAAATGCAGGTTGGGCCTCGGTTGTTTACTCAAAATCCCTCAAAAATGGAGATGCGCTTCTGTTGACCAACAACAGTTCCTGCCTCCTGTCTTTCTTTAATTTTCGAGATTGGGAATAAAGGCTTTTTGAGCCACGGTACATTGCCTCGCCTATTGCCGAATTTAATCTCTCAAAATAATTCTTCCTTTTGAGGTGATCCCTCAAATTATTCAAGTATAATAACACATTTAACAACAATTTTCTGGTGGTTTTGAAGCAGAAAATTAAAGTGAAGCGAAAGATATTAAGAGCAACAAGCCAACATGAACAAGAAGAAACTTCGTCAGATCCAGGAATGGAAGTGAAGACCACATAATAAGTTCGTATTCGTACCTGAGTATAGGCGCCTCGTACCCTGAAGAAAATCAAACAAAGAAATCAGAGAGAAATCCTCTTATCAACACGCACGCCCAAGTTAACTGACTGTTAATGGTACCCTAACACGGAACGATGAACCTACCGAAGACGTCGGAGGCGAGGACGACGGCGCGGTGTGACTTGGCCGCGCCCGTGACGTAGGCTCTGAAACCGCCTGGAAGGTCGCTGACGACCTCGCCGGCGCCGCCGCCACTCAGGGACAAGTCCGGCGGGTTGTCGAGGCACTGCGAATGCATAGATTGAGCCGCCGCCACCGCCGGCGGCGCAGTAAGGACGACGGCGACTGCGAGGCAGAAGCAGAAGAAAACCTGCGCGGAGCCCATGGCGAGGTCAGACCGGCCGGAGCGAGCTCGGCAGTAGTTGTCGTCGATTTCTGCAGCGCTGCTGCGTAGCGTGTGCTTAATTTGTAGCAGACGTCGGACATGGCTGTTAGCACGTCCACGTCGCAATCCTATGGAGGCTTATATTATACAAAGAGCTTTGAGGTCAGCAGAAAAGCAGGCTGGAGCTTGGAGGAGGATCGATTAGAGGAATGGTGATCGATCGAGTTGTTGGACGTTGACCTCTGGTTGATGATCGGATGGCGAGGAAGCCGTGGTTCCTTCTTTGGTGAGGAATGCCTGTCTTATCCCTCAAAGTTGACAATCGCTTGGTTGCTTCGTTGCGATAGTTATTTTCCGAACGAACGACGAATAGTCATGACGTGCATGTTGCCATGTTGTATTATTGTTGTAACAGAGAAGAGTTAGGATGACGTGGGCGTCATCGAAATGTGACGAGACAGAATAGGTAACGTAGTAACCGTATTTAATAGTCACTTTGAACCAGGAAATATGCAAATGGTTAGTGGAGTAGACTTCACAATTAGTAGCACTAGCCTAAATAGGCTCTATCACAGAATAGTAAGAAAATATTATAAGTTTGTGGATGAATTTTGGGCCACGGCTAATCCAATTGATTCTCTTTGCTCGGTCTTTTGGTTCTGAGGCCAGTCTCAGTGCACAGTTTCACTACACGGGTACCTAGACCAGAAACTAGGTAACTTTGCCAAAGGAGTTTTATTCATAGTGATGAAACTTCTCTCACATCACATGAAACTTTGGCTCCTCTCTTATACCACATCAGCCCATTTAATGCCATAAAATACCCCATTAAACCCCACTGAGACTGGCATTAGAATATTCTAAGGGCATGTATAACACAGAGACAACAACTCTTTTTGTTGCTATATAAGCAAAACGAGGTAATGTGTCTATCATTTAATGAGGAAAGAGAGTGTTGCTGTATACTATCTCATCTGTTGCTTTGACCCGTGCTCCCATACAAAACAATACAAACCAGAGTACGTATTTATTATCATACATACAGCTAAAATAGACAACCCACCCATTGTATAGCTGTCTATTTAGCTGTCTATATGTGTTAAATAGACAGACAACAACTGTCTAAATTGTTACATGCCCTAATATATTACTAGCTAATATGTAAATTTATAATCTTTATCCTAATTTAGGTTCCGGATTACACTCTGTCCATCCTTATTCGAAGTTTTTCCCCATTTACATAGAACCTTCATTAGTGTTTGACACATTCATCTATATACTAAAAGGATCCTAGAGAATTGAAAAACGTTTTCTACCAAAAAATCCACTCCCACCCTCTCACAGAGGCCCCACCTGTCAGATTTTTTTGGGGTGGGGGACGTGGGAAAGGTGGGAAAAACTTGATGTTCCAGGCGCTTTTAGTTCATTCTCCGTAAAACTTTTTTCACCCAACGTCCCGCGCGTACCCACCTCCCTCTGCCCAGGTGGGCCCCTAACTCCCCACATGTACATAATTATCCCGTATTACTAACAGATAAAAGATTGAAGAGTTTTTCTCCATATAAATAAAGACCAACTAACTCGAAAAATAATGTGCCTCTAAATTTGAGAATAGCTAAAGCTATATATACACCACGTGCCGCGTCTGCTAGTATCGTAAATTATCCCATATTTCCAATACTTGGATAGAACTATTTATCTCTTGTAAAAGGAGGTCAAGGGAGCATGTACTACTGAAGACATTGCATACACCTACAAACTGAAGTCAACCGGATGTAATAACAGTAATGCTTTCAACAAAACATCTCTTGCATAATGCCTAATTCACTTATTTTCAAAAAACAATGTCTAATTAACTGGATGCCAATCTATGGAACACACAAAGCAATGACCTCAGAAAGAAGAACACAGTTGACAATAAATCAAATCTTCATAAAACTGCGAGTTATGATGGCCAGATTCATAGCAGAATTCTGTGTTCATTAGTTTAATGCTATAATTTTGATCAGCAAGTGGCATACACATAAGAACATACGCACCTCATCAACTTACAGAGGCAGATGTTCGCTTGTTTACAACTCTCATAAGATTTGATGAGGTGCGTATGTTCTTATGTGTATGCCACTTGCTGACCAAAATTATAGCATTAAACTAATGAACACAGAATTCTGCTATGAATCTGGCCATCATAACTCGCAGTTTTATGAAGATTTGATTTATTGTCAACTGTGTTCTTCTTTCTGAGGTCATTGCTTTGTGTGTTCCATAGATTGGCATCCAGTTAATTAGACATTGTTTTTTGAAAATAAGTGAATTAGGCATTATGCAAGAGATGTTTTGTTGAAAGCATTACTGTTATTACATCCGGTTGACTTCAGTTTGTAGGTGTATGCAATGTCTTCAGTAGTACATGCTCCCTTGACCTCCTTTTACAAGAGATAAATAGTTCTATCCAAGTATTGGAAATATGGGATAATTTACGATACTAGCAGACGCGGCACGTGCGCACGCACGTGTGTATATAGAGCTTTAGCTATTCTCAAATTTAGAGACACATTATTTTTCGAGTTAGTTGGTCTTTATTTATATGGAGAAAAACTCAAGGCACTTAATTTGGCTCTGTCATTATTTTGAACAGCCCCCAACATATGTTCTCTTTATGTCGGTACTTATTCGAATTTTTTATTTTTCTGTTAATTTAGTTAAAACAGACAGTGCGTATTCCCTGGTGACAGTGTAAAGCTTTGGCAAGCTGATAAAATACACTGATGGGATGTGTATCAACAGATAAGAAAGGTTCTGTATGCATTGCCTGAGATTATTTTTAATTTCAATTATCTATTTTATACTTGTTCTGGAGATGGAGAACACTCCGAAGAATCCATGCCAAGAAAATCTCAAACATGAATTCTTTCTTCTAGAGGTATCTTTGTTCATTTATGCCTCGGCTTTTATTGACATGCTATTGTTTTTCCATGTATGTCAAAAATGCTGATTTCATATGATTCTAGTAGCTATGTATTTTTTGCCAACAAATAGTACAAAAGAAAATACATGTATACTGAGTGAGTATGGTTAATGTATGCAAGGGCTCTGAGTTTTATGTCGTCTGAAATTTTGCAGTTTTTTGTGCCTCACATATTGATGACAAATCTTTTCATTTGTATGCAATAGATGAAGACAATCCTAGTCTGTCCATTTGGTTCAGGAAGTTCATTTACATATGTCTACATTGGGAAAAATACTATATAGGTGCGTTTCTGTTTCGCTTTACATATATGCCATTGAATAATAGATTTTGGTACAATGTAATTTTGTTTGACCAAATAATCTAACATACATTGTTTTCCAAAAAGGTAGAATTGCATTGTACTCAGTTTGCTAAGTTGAATTTGATACTGTATATGTTATTTTCTATTGTCTTGCCTAGGAATGCAAATCATCCTTTCCATAGGCAGCATGATATTAGAATTTCCCATTTCTTACACTTATCTAAAGT
>OAMR01000831.1:265782-279853 GCA_900205405.1 Echinochloa crus-galli | reverse complement strand
ATGTTCCAGGCGTTTTTAGTTCATTCTCCGCAAAACTTTTTTCACGCAACGTCCCGCGCGTACCCACCTCCGGCCAGGTGAGCCCCTAACTCCGCACGTGCATACAATTATCCCGTATTGCTAATAGATAAAAGATTGAAGAGTTTTTCTCCATATAAATAAAGATCAACTAACTCGAAAAATAATGTGCCTCTAAATTTGAGAATAGCTAAAGCTCTATATACACACGTGCGTGCGCACGTGCCGATCCTACGGAATTGAAAACACTTCTCACCCAAAAAATCCACACCCCCCCCCCTCACAGAGGGCCCACCTGTCGGGTTGTAGGACGTGGAAGACGTGGAAAAATATGGGAAAACAGTGGAAAATGCGAAACTTTTTTCACCTAAGACTTTACCCATACCCACGTGGATCCACCTGCTCATGATATACCCACATTTATAAGCACGTCTATACACAATTATCCCGTATTGCTAATAAACAATAGATTGGAGAATCTTTTCCATATAAATAAAGACCAATTATCTCAAAAATGATGTGCATCTACATTTGAGAATATCTAAAACTCTCTATACATGAGCGAGCGAATATAAAGCATTTTTAAAAGCGCTTCGCACGACTGGTTTGTTTACCATGGTCCTTCAAGTGATATTGTTTTAGTACATATGCGTGATCAATAAACATGCGTGCCGCACGTGCATTCATGCTAGTATGTGCAAACAATTTTTAAATAATTGCAAATACACATAATTTATATATGAAATTTGGGTATTATGAGTCTGTATACTAGCAAATATTTTTGTATGTTCCTCCGGAAAAAGTTCAGCCACACCCACGTGCAATTTTTTTTTTATTTTACGGCATATGTGCATGGTAGAGCTCGAGGTGCGTAATATAACTAGTCCACAGGGCCGATGATCGCTTATGTCAATTTCTCGTGTCACGCATCTGCCGTGCAAATATATTGATAATATCAAGCTATTTTTAGGTACCGACGTCATGATATTGTCACACCAGATTGACTTATCTCTAGTGGATTAATTAGATTGCTAATTACATATGCATTACGTGTATTTAATCATGAACAATCACCTGCTGTCTTGGATTGAAATTGCTTGTTGTCGCGTGGCAATCCTCCAATCAGAGCCGGCCAAGCTCAGGCCCAGTTATCCCTGCAGGCCGGCCTAAGCCTTGCACATGAGACGGCAGCTAATTGTGCTAAAAAAAAGAGCAGGCCGTGGATTTTTCTCATTTTTTACGCACGTGCTAGTGTTGATAACCGGCCCAGATATCATACGACTAAATATCTGTAGTTGATATTTTATTTAACGGGAAGTCTATCTACCGATCGATCGCGCTCCGCGCGAAGCGCGCGACCCCGGCAGCCCACCATTCTCCGCCTAGGGTCGACCCAGCAAACCTCCTAGCCCCCAATAAAAAAGCGCAAAAGCTAGTACAAGTGGTCAACTGCGCCATGCTGCATGCCCTGCCGTGGCCAAAGGAGAGAAGATAGACTACTGCCACAACTCATATGTTTTATATCTCTAAAAAATGCGATAACTTCTATTTGAGATGTCCATTTTTAATCTCGTTTGCACCACTACATTTGTTATGATAAGATCTATAAAACTAGATCCATGATGCATATATTTAAAATAGTTTTTATATACTAACAACTTATATTGAATTAGGATAGCTAGTTATGTATTAGGTCTGTAGCAACTTATGTGTAAATTTACTAACATAAGTTGATAGTAGAACTTTTTGAAATAAGTTGATAGTACAACTATACGTAAATTGATACGTAGTTTGAATAAGTTGATAGTACAACTAGGACATATATTGATTGTCCATATAAGATCTCTACATAAGTTGATAGTACTATAGCATGTAAGCTAGTAATACAGCTAAGCATGGTTTGTGTATTGCTAAGCGTTAGATTGACAACGATCTCTACATAATAAACTATTTACAGTCCCTACATAACTTGACGTTACCACAATATATAAATTGATATATTATCTCTACACAACTTGTTATATACATATCTACATAATAAGTTGTTACATAGTACCTACCGTAAGTTGATGTTACAACAACACATAATTTGAGGTCCCTACATAACTTGATGTTATCACAATACATAAATTGATATATTATCTCTATACAACTTGATATATACATATTTACATAATAAGTTGTTATATAGTACCTACCATAACTTGATGTTACCACAACACATAATTTGATATGTTATATTTATATAACCTGATATATATATAAATTGACATATGATCGGTGCATAAGTTGATACAAGATCTCTATATACGTTGTTAGAACCAATAAATATAAGTTGTCATCATAAATAAAATAACTTAAAAACATATGCTTGATGGATCTTGTTTTGTAGATCTCGTCATCAAGGATACAATGGTGCAAACAGAATAAAAATCGGACATCTTAGACGAGAGATATTGCCATTTAAAAAGCTAGAAAGACTAAAAAAACTAACGGTACGCTAATATCATCCACCTGCTCCCGCGTGCGTGAATTGCCTATTGCATGTGTCCATGTACCGACAAAAAAGTTACCTCCGTACTGTGTCGTGGCCGCACAGAATTGGCTGGAAGGAGGGTCGCGCACTCCTCTAAAGCGCGACCCGTCGCGGGTTAACGCTGTCCTTTATTTAATCAATCTTTAGAATTTAGGAGATTTTTTCTTTCATGTTTGGACCGTTGTACGTTACATATACGAAGCACTGCTAGGATAGATAAATGGATGCGGATATGAATAGAATTTCGAGAGTTTTCTTTGCTTGTGCTACCGAGGAAGACTGTTTGTTTCAGCTTATGACTGATTTTAAATGCTCGATTTTAGAGAATCGAAAAGTTAGATGCTCCCACAATGGATTATCGATTATGATAGTCATTTGACTTTTTTGTATTTCTCAAAATCGATCATATGCTGAAACAAACGGGCCCGAAGAGTATGACATGAGGAACGAAGGAAACGGCAAAACATATGGAGATGGTTCCTTATTTTATTATTGGATAGAGATAGAGATGATGTTATTGGAGTGAGTATTGGTTTCATAATTCAAATAGATGGATAGTTTACATGTAGACAGAGATAGCTTTAGTTTATTTTTGTAATGGCAAGGTGTGTAATTTAGGTATAGAAGTAGGTGGTTGCTTTAATTTTTTCTAAATAATGGCAAAAAACAGACTAATAGAAAATAGGATAGATCCACTAGCTATTAATGATTTCAGTTTTTAGAGTCTACCAAATTGATAATTAGATGTTTATGTTTTTTGTGAGAGCGTCCAAAATTTACTATTTTTAGCATCTCGTATGAGAATTCAACAGAGATTGTAAAAACTGATTTTATTTTTCTACCTTGGCAGTAAAACCACATTATTTCTTTATGAGAATAACAGTTCGACCGTTAGCATTAAGACTTGAATACAAAACCTAATTATTTTGAAATGCATAGCCTTACGCCCTTACCCCAAGGCCAAACCTAGCATTTAAAATGTAGAACGATTCAATTTTCTGTTTAGTTGGAGAGATAAGATAGTCACTGATTTGTTAGTTTGGAGGGGTACATGTGCATAGAACAATCTCATCTCTCTTTGGATAACTCTGTATAGCTCCCTCATCGGAAGAAGTAGATAAATGTCTTTCGTAACGTCGACTAGATGAATTAATGTCTGAACACTTAGAGGTCTAAATTCTCACATCAGTCCGGCTTCAACTTGCTTTTATGGGTTAGGGCCGCCTGAATCAAATAGCATTGTGTCCTCATGTAACTTATCTGTCACGTTTATCTAATTTCTAGTCTAGGTAATTGTGCAATAAATTTATGCACTGAGACCAACCTTAACGTGCGCAAAATCAAAGTTATGCTGAGATCCATGTGCTAAATAAATGGCCTACCACCTAGGAAAAAAACCAATGCATTAATTCCTCCATGTAACATTAATGGAAAATAATTCTATGTGGTCCTTTTTGAGATAATACACAGAGTGACCATTGATTTAGCACATGAATGTTTTTCTGAAAGATTTTAAAATTTTTTTGAGAGAATTAGCACATGAATGTTAGCAGGATATTTCGTACATCAACTAATAAATACGATTATCCTTGGCTCTCTATATCCAAATATGCTACAACAGGGAGCAGAGTAACTTAGGATGATCCCTGTAATATGAAAGGTTGAAATATCGACACTATTGCCTGATGAAGATATCATAGCGCCGCTCAATACCTTTAATGATGCAACCATTTGATGTTGCAGAAACTACATGTAACAATATGGAGTACTCTAGTATGAACAATTGTTGGATATGTTCCAAATTCACATCTACGATATAGGCCAGGCTTGGACCGGAGCGAAGCGGAGGCCCATCATGCTGTGGTTTCTCTCAGAAGTGCACAGTTTAGTCCCACCTTGGTAACGCAACCAAGGATGATTATTCATCAAGGGTAAAGCTCTATTATATAGGCAGCTCACGTGACCACGCTTAGTTGCGTTGCCGATGTGGGACTAAACTGTGCGCTCATGAGAGAAAAACACAGCACCCCTTTGCTCCGGCCCAAACCTCTGGTAATGGGCCTCTGCTTCGCTTAATAGGTGTTTTCTTATTAAGTGGAATAGAAGGCGACCTGTTTATCAAGTAGCATGCGGTGTTAGCTGCTTCAGCCCAAAAGCGCTTGCTCATCCGTGCATTGGACAACATGCAACGAGCCTTCGAGATGATGGTCCTGTTCATGCGCTCAACCACACCGTTTTGCTGAGGAACAGGTTTAGTCATCATATCAGCTGGATTATCATGAGTGTTGATCTTGCATACCTTCAGCTTACCTTCCTCGACCATATCTCGTACATAATGATACTTGATGTCAATATGCTTTGTCCTCTCATGGAACATCTGATCTTTGGTAAGGTAAATAGCACTTTGACTGTCACAATATAAATCAATGCAAGAATCAGCCCTAACCAGCTCAGAGTACAATTCGCTAAGCCAAATTAATTCCTTGCACGCCTCAGCAATAGCCATATATTCCGCCTCAGTAGTAGACAAAGCCACAACAGACTGCAAAGTAGCCTTCCAGCTCACAGCACAACTGCCCACAGTGAACACATAACCTGTGAGCGACCTTCGTCTATCAACATCAGCAGCAAAATCTGAATCAACATAGCCAATAAGTCCTTTCTCAGTTCTGCCAAACTTCAGACAAGAATCTGCAGTGCCTCTAAGGTACCTGAAAATCCATTGAATTGCCTTCCAATGTTCTTTACCAGGATTAGTCATATATCTACTAACCAGACTCATAGCATAAGATAAATCCGGACGAGAACAGACCATGGCATACATCAAAGAACCAACAGCACTAGAATAAGGAACTCTGGACATGTATTCAATATCCTGATCTGTACTAGCACACTGAGCAGCTGACAATTTAAAATGAGGTGCAATAGGAGTACTGACAAGCTTAGCATCATTCATGTTGAAACGCTGAAGAATTTTCTGAATATAATTCTGCTGACTAAGAAATAGCACACCAGATTTTCTATCTCTAGTAATTTCCATGCCCAAAATTTTCTTAGCAGCACCAAGATCTTTCATGTCAAATTCGCTACTCAATAATTTCTTCAACTTAGCAATTTCGACTTTACTTTTGGCAGCAATCAACATATCATCAACATAAATGAGCAAATAAATAGGTGATCCATTAACATGCATGATGTAGACACAGCTATCAAATTTAGACCTCTTAAAGCCGTGCGACAGCATAAATGAATCAAACCTTTTATTCCACTGATGAGGGGACTGTTTCAAACCATACAAGGATCTCTTCAACTTGCACACAAAATTCTCCTTGCCTGGCACTATGAACCCTTCTGGCTGGTCCATGTATATATCCTCCTCAAGTTCACCATGCAGAAATGCAGTCTTCACATCTAACTGCTCAAGCTCAAGATCATGTGCAGCAACAATACTAAAGAATGTGCGAATAGAGCTATGCTTTACCACAGGAGAGAAAACATTATTATAATCAACACCAAGAATTTGACTGTAGCCTTTCGCTACTAACCTTGCCTTATACCATGGAGGCTCGCTTGGAGATAAACCCTCCTTTCTCTTAAAGATCCACTTGCAGCGGACTGTCTTCTTATTCTTTGGCAATGGTACAACATCCCAAGTATGATTCTTCTCAAGTGACTGCATCTCCTCATGCATAGCAGAAATCCACTTCTCTTTATCAGCACAATCAATGGCCTCAACATATGTGGCCGGCTCATGTGAATTCTCCACCTATTCAGCACAACACAACGCATAATGGGTTAGATTACACTCATCAATGAGACGTTTAGGAGGTCCACAATTTCTCTTTGACTTGCGCTGAGCAATAGGTAAATCCTCCTTTTGCTGCAAATGAGGAGGTGAGTTTTGTTGAACACTTTCATGAGCCTCAAAGTTATCTGCATCAGGTTCCTGATCAGTAATAGGCTCGACCTGTTCACCTGAATGATCATGTAAAAGCTCCACCTGCATGCTGGTATGCTGTTGTACATCCTCATCACTCTCTGAAACATTTGAGGACAAACTCATTAAACATCACAGATTCATTGAAAACAACACTCCTGCTCATAAAAGTCTTTTTAGTTTCGGGATTCCACAACTTATATCCTTTAACCCCTGAACCATAACCAAAAAAAAGACATTTAATAGCTCTAGGCTCCAATTTTCCATTATCAACATGAGCATAAGCAGTGCATCCAAAAACTTTCAACTGTGAATAATCAGCGGGTGTGCCAGACCATACCTCATTAGGTGTTTTCTTATTAAGTGGAATAGAAGACGACTTGTTTATCAAGTAGCATGCGGTGTTAGCTGCTTCAGCCCAAAAACGCTTGCTCATCCGTGCATTGGACAACATGCAACGAGCCTTCAAGATTATGGTCCTATTCATGCGCTCAGCCACACCGTTTTGCTGTGGAGTGTACGGTATGGTGTGGTGCCTGACAATGCCTTCCTGCCTGCAATAATTATTAAACGCAGCAGAACAAAATTCTCCACCATTATCAGAACGAAGCACCTTCACCTTCCTATCAGTTTGCCTTTCTATCATCACTTTCCAATCTTTAAAAGCAGCAAAAGTATCATTTTTATTTTTTAGAAAATAATGCCATACTTTTCTAGAGTAGTCCTCAATAATAACAATTACCCTATTGGCCATGACCTCTATTGAATTATTCTTAGGTTTTTTTCATAACATATTTAACTAAACTGAAATCATGGATTTAGCCATGTTTTGCGTCCATGAGATCTATTCTCGCATATAATTGATTGCTTTTTATTGGCTCTCCATCTTGAAAATATCATTATTGTAGCCAACATTTACTCTCATAATGCACATCTTTGCTGCAGTACTCTATTGGCTGGCTAAAGAACATTTTGGCATCTTGCGGGGGCACTGTTTGAGGGTTGCTATGTTGCATCGGGCAATGGAGAGAGGAACTTTTTGGCTCCAATGTGATGACTGTGCCCATATGCAATATTTTTTTTACTCGTTTGGTGTTAGAAGAATGACATCCGAAACTAGTTATTGTCCATTCTCTATCGCAATGATAACTTCAAATTTTTTTTGAATGAACCGGCAGCAGACCTGCCAATTGTATTAAAAAGAAAGACCTCCCTGAAGGGAGAAACTGTACAAATTTACAGCGTATAAACACCACATAATGCTTAAAGAAAACAGAAACCCTATGTCCCTCCTGTGAGAATGCACAGATGCTTTGCCCCTGCCATCGTCCGGATTTTGGAGAAGACTTGCTTGCTTGCTGCCTCCTTTCAGTCAAACATTCATGCATTATGCTCCTTCCAGATTGCCCAAGTGGTTAGCATAATCAGCGAGTGCACTCCTTTTCTTGTGGTGCAGTTTGTTTCGGTTATCCACCATTGGTGCAACGACTCTGATGGAGGCCATATTGTCCCGGATGGAGGATGCTTTAATTTTCGATCTTAAGGATACTGTTTTTTTTCGACGGTCACCGGGGGGGGGGGGGCGAGCATCCCCACCTGAATTTCATTGATAAGCTTGTGGCAAGCCAAAGAGCTACAACACATGAAGTTCAGCAATTTACAACAACATCACCCAACACAAAGATAGAAGACAGAGAAAACAACATGGCTTCAGTTCAAAAGACAAAGCTAAAAAACATTAGCTAGAGACGACCACCGATTGTCGATGGGAGCCACCACCGGAAACAGCATACTCGTCCAATGTACCAGCAGCCATTGCCCATCCACACCACCCCTCGTAGCTACGCCGCTCCGTTGTCACCCTCCATCTGAGTATCCTCTGAAGGATACTGTTTGTTAACCATAGTTACTATCTTAATCATAAGCAATGATTGATGAGCTACCGAAGACATCGGAGGCGAGGACGATGTAGGCTCTGAGCCCAGAATTGCCGACACGCAGAGAGCCCATGGCGCTCATCAGGCCTTATGCATTAAGCACACTATTTAAAACAATGCTCAATCAATTACCATATGCATGTTGAATTAGTACCAAGGACATTAGAACTGAAGCATAGTGGTATGTCGTGTACAAATAAAACTGATAGTATTTCATCGAAGAAGTTCAATAAAAGTTTCCCACAAAAAAAAACACATTGATATAGACGTATAGTTTGGCACCACGTTGGGTGTGTGCAAATGCTTATGAATTTCTTTATTCAGTCTGAAGAACAGTGGCCAGGCAAGTCTTATAATCTTCACTTCAAGTATCTGTCGAACCAGTTAACCATTAAAGCAAAAGCTTCCTCAGCACTTTTGACGGCAAAAGGGTCGGTGGTACTAAATCTGCAGGCAAATCCATGTCCAACCCATGGGAAGACCTTGGCGTAGTAGGGAATCTGCAACAGTCAATGCCACAAAAATGAGCTTGGTGCAACTGATACATGAACTTGCAGTCGATCAGTAGGAACTTACATTATTTCTCTGACGCAATTCACTCACAAACTGGTACACTAGTTTTGGCGGTGTGTTCATAGCGTCACACTGAGCTCCAAGGATCTCAATTGGGCATTTGACCTCTGTTTTGAATGGACATATAGTTAGCATACCAAATAAAAAATTTAAGATCAGTTCCAAAGTCATCTCAATCGGTCCTGTTTCGAAGGATGCAAACCTTTCATGTCATCAACAGTCACATTATAAGGATGAGCAATGTAAATTACTTTAACATCATTGGTTTTTGCCATCTCCACAGTGAACTTTCCTGTCAATTAAGCAGCAGTGAAAGGTAATGATTGTTGGGTTCTATGTGTTGCCTGAAGAAGCAATTTCAAAACTAAAGCTGACATGCGTTTCACTCACCACCCCAGCAATAACCTCCAACGCCAATGGATTTCCCTTCCTTTTTTAATGCAGCAAACAGTGGCTTGGCATCTTCGGCAGCTTTTACCTGTAATAAGATCGATCAGATCCTCACTAAACTGTTACCATGTTGTGAGAATCATTCATTGCACAATCCGAAAAGAAGTTGAAGATTGAAAGGGGCATTTAAATTAATTAGTTGTGACAAATGAGTGGAACATACCGGAGAGTGACGCTTGAGCCAGTCTGCAGCGGTTTGCCTCGAGACTAAATAATCTCCATTGAAGAAATCAGGCACCACAACGAAGTATCCAGCCTCACCAATTGTATCGGCTATCTTTCTGTATCATTAAACATTAAGCACAAAGTATTGTTAGTTTGTTTCGAAACAGAATCAAGCATCATTCAAACATTAAGCTAGAAGAAATTTTGGTCCTGCAAAACGAAATTTCTCCTGTGTTGGTCATCAATTCATTACCTGTGGGCTGTGGCTGGCCAAAGTTACTCTAAATCGTTCTTTCAAAAAAAAATGTTCGTTCAAAAAAGTTAATTTAAATCTAACCTAAAATTTCCCCGAATAAAACGGGTCACATTTTCGTTCGGGTTTAAATGTTTACTGGGATCCACCCAAATTAACTTTTGTATCGATCTTTGGATGAAGCAAGCGCTCTGTATGCACATCCGAACCAAGATACAGAGTACACTGTATGGACATCAGACCGTCTACCTAATATTGGACAACTCGCTTTTAATTATCAGATTATTAGACTGTTAGAGAACCTTGGAAACGACTTGAATCATGTTTATTTCCAAAAGAAAAAGAGAAACGACTCGAGCATTACCTGAGTCTGTGTTCATGTTCGACTTTCCAGGGAGCTGTATAATTCCTCTGTATCCATATCTCTATTTTCGATGACCATCTAGTCATCTAGTATGTAAACATATACTCTTTCTGTCCTATATTATATTGCATATTGCACGCATTTGAAGAATCAAACCTTCTACATTTTTCAAATTGACCAACAATATAAAAATTGTTTTAAAAAATTATCATATATTACGAATAAGTCAGACCAGAAGGAGTACTAAGCAGGAAGAATCAAAAGCGACCAAGAACGGTCATTTTGAACCACGATACTACGGCAGAGGAGGTAGCGAGAAAGGGCAAAAATTTAATGAATTAAAAGGCGATAGATAGATAGATAATACATTTATGTATACCTGAGTAAAGGTGCGTCATACCCTGAGGAAATCAATCAAAAAGGGAAGAAAAATCTCGTGTCAAAACTTAAACCCAAAATCACTAAAAACCGCAGAAGTGTAGTATATATATATGGTCGAGATGCACCAACCATAGACATCGCTGGCGAGGACGATGGCGCGGCTTGAGCTCGCCGGGCCGGTGATGTAGGCCCTGTAGCCTCCGGCGAGGCCGTAGACGACCACGCCGGCCTCGTGGAAGCGCAGAGACTTGTCCGGTGCCGGTGCGTCTTGGGGGCACTGCCAGTGTTTCGCCGGAGCCGTCGCCGTCGCCGCCGCCGTCGCAGCAAGGAGGACGGCGAGGCAGAGGATCAGGAGAAGCCGCGCGGAAGCCATGGCGCTCGGACAGGAAGCTCTGGGTGACTGGGTGGCTCTGCGCCTCTGCTGCTTCGCGTACGTGTACTTATTGCCCAAGAGGCCAAGACCAAGAGAGGAAAGTTTTACATGGGGTGAAGACGACACTGACTAGTCCTCAATGTTGACCGGTTGACGTTGCCATCGTATGTAGCCGGCGGCTTTTGCTCGACCACGAGCTTTCTGCTCGGAAGATGGCCTTCGCGGCTGCTTCGCCTCATCACGGGACGTAAAGAAGCTTGGCACAGAGATGAAGTACGTTTGTGGAAGTTTTGCTCCCTGATTGATGGTAACTCTGTTTCTAAACATTTGACACAATGGTCTTTTGGTTGACCTCTGACCATTAGTTCTGTTTAAATATTCATTCAGCCGGCTGTGTAAACAAATGCTATTTAGATAGCTTTTTTATATTACAAATGATCTTGTGTACAAAAGTTAGCAGTGTCAAACGTTCAGAAACGAATACTACATCACAGTACATTCACTGAAGATCACAGTACATTCATTGAAGAAAATGGATAACTCAATCGTGATTCGCCTTACTGAAATACTGCACAGAACTCCTTTGACTCTGTATTGACTTGCTTTACTGAATGAACGATGGAACAGTGCCAGAGCTCGTTAAGGATGAAGGACAGCTCACGCCAGCACTGGTGAATAGCAGGACTGCATGCCCAAGAACCCCTCTGAGTCTTATCTGTGGCTGAGATATTTATGCGCTGCGTGTGTCGTTATTAGCACAATTGGGTGGAGTGAAGGCAGCAGGCAGCATCACGGTTGTTTAGACGTCGCCATCGTAAAGAGCTCGACGAATGGTGATCGGCCGGGTTGGAGAATGGTCTCCGATTGATGATGATCGCGGACGGCCAGGAAACCGAGGTTCCCTTCTTCCATGCGGAGTGTCTGCAACAATTGGAGGTTGCTGCCAGCTTTGGCCAGTTTCAGTGGAGGTTTTCGTGGGAGTTTCATGACATTAAATGCGCTGATGTGGCATAGGAGAGAGAAGGGAGAGTTTCATGGTATGTGAGAGGAGTTTCATCACCATGAAACTCTCCTGGTACAACTGTCTAGGTAATCGTGTAGTGAAATGGTGCACTGAGACTAGCCTTCGTGGGAGGGTCATCGACACAGTTATCTAGACTGGAATTTTAAAAACTGTGTCAGTGGAGGGTCATGGTGATGACCTCACATTTCATGATTCTCCTCTTTTCTCTCTCATAATACTATTGGTGCATGTTATTAAATTTAATGTATATGACACTCACGTAACCCTCTTAATGAGACTGCCCTTAGGCCTTCTCCAACGGGAGGCGAGGTCGCCGGCTGCGGCTGACATCAGATTTTCGTCGACGTGGATGTGAGAGAAACGGAAAAACGAATGAGCTACCGCCTACCGAGTGTTCTGTCGCTCGGCTCGCTCGAAGGACGAGGCGCGGCTGTAGGCCCACACGAGCAGTGGCGGATCCAGCGGTGGGTCGGGAGGGGCTGGAGCCCCTCCTACCACCGCGGACGCCATGAGAGCCCCCCCAAGCCCCTCCTAGAATTTTGAGAAGGAAGAAGAGGGAAGGAGGGGCTAGAGGAGGAAGAAGAGGAAGGAGACCCCCCTGCCTTCCATTCCTAGATTCGCCACTGCACACGAGAGATTCCAGGCGGAGCTGAGAAGCACTCGGGCCTTGCTTGTTTAGACGTTAAAATTAGAGGGTAAATTTAGAGTACGATGTCACTTTATAATCATTGAGTCACTGTAATATTTTATTTATATTTATAAAAAATTATCCAAAAATTGATTAATTAGGCTTAAAATGTTCGTCTCACATGAGTAAAGGTGCGTCATACCCTGAGGAAATCAATCAAAAAGGGAAGAAAAATCTCGTGTCAAAACTTAAACCCAAAATCACTAAAAACCGCAGAAGTGTAGTATATATATATGGTCGAGATGCACCAACCATAGACATCGCTGGCGAGGACGATGGCGCGGCTTGAGCTCGCCGGGCCGGTGATGTAGGCCCTGTAGCCTCCGGCGAGGCCGTAGACGACCACGCCGGCCTCGTGGAAGCGCAGAGACTTGTCCGGTGCCGGTGCGTCTTGGGGGCACTGCCAGTGTTTCGCCGGAGCCGTCGCCGTCGCCGCCGCCGTCGCAGCAAGGAGGACGGCGAGGCAGAGGATCAGGAGAAGCCGCGCGGAAGCCATGGCGCTCGGACAGGAAGCTCTGGGTGACTGGGTGGCTCTGCGCCTCTGCTGCTTCGCGTACGTGTACTTATTGCCCAAGAGGCCAAGACCAAGAGAGGAAAGTTTTACATGGGGTGAAGACGACACTGACTAGTCCTCAATGTTGACCGGTTGACGTTGCCATCGTATGTAGCCGGCGGCTTTTGCTCGACCACGAGCTTTCTGCTCGGAAGATGGCCTTCGCGGCTGCTTCGCCTCATCACGGGACGTAAAGAAGCTTGGCACAGAGATGAAGTACGTTTGTGGAAGTTTTGCTCCCTGATTGATGGTAACTCTGTTTCTAAACATTTGACACAATGGTCTTTTGGTTGACCTCTGACCATTAGTTCTGTTTAAATATTCATTCAGCCGGCTGTGTAAACAAATGCTATTTAGATAGCTTTTTTATATTACAAATGATCTTGTGTACAAAAGTTAGCAGTGTCAAACGTTCAGAAACGAATACTACATCACAGTACATTCACTGAAGATCACAGTACATTCATTGAAGAAAATGGATAACTCAATCGTGATTCGCCTTACTGAAATACTGCACAGAACTTCTTGACTCTGTATTGACTTGTTTTACTGAATGGACGATGGAACAGTGCCACAGCTCGTCAAGGGTGACCCCTGAATAATAAAAAAAAGGTGCTTAGTCCTTCAGAGATGTTTATAGGGATAAGGTTTGCGTACGTGTATTCATAGGGGATGTGTGAGCGTCTGCGTACCGTGTAATTCTAAAAAAAAAAAAGCCCCCGAAGGACAGCTCACGCCAGCACTGGTGAATAGCAGGACTGCATGCCCAAGAACCCCTCTGAGTCTTATCTGTGGCTGAGATATTTATGCGCTGCGTGT
>OAMR01000831.1:192408-219707 GCA_900205405.1 Echinochloa crus-galli | reverse complement strand
GGCCGGTGCGGGCGGCGCGCGGCGGCCTGCGTTCTGGGGCGCTCTCCTCCTCTGCGGCTCTCCTGGGGCGGCTGGTTCTAGGGGCTCTGCCCCTAGGCTGGTGCCTCGGGCCCCGCCGGTTTCTGACCGGAGCGGCTTGCTTCGTCGGCGGGGCTGTGGCAGCGATTCCGCCGTGGTGGCGGCCTTGTGCCCGTGCTTCGCGGACTGCAGTTCCGGTCGGAGTCGAGGCGGGTGCTGGTTGTTTCCTGTCGGTGACAGCGTCTGGGGAGGTGTCAACCCTCGTCTTGGCTCCGTCCTACGGCTTCTTCATGGCCGGTAGCATCGCCTCCGGTTTAGCGTCGCCGACTAAGCCGCCCCGTAGCACCGTCAAGTTTTCGCAGCTGGGTTCATGCTTTCTATCTCACTTTGTGAAGCACGATGTTGTCCAATTGAGGGGACGACGGATGTCGGGTGTTGCCATCGGGTGCATATGGAACCTAGTGGTCGAGCTTCGGCGGCCACGAAGGTGGGCGGTGGATGGAAGTGAGTGGGATCGGTCCAGGTGCTCGCGGCTCGTCGGGCGAAGGTCCTCAAGCGTAAGCTTCGACTCGGATTGGGTCGGGCAACGGAGTGTTCTCTCCCCTCTTGAGGGCGTTGTCTGCAGGATCCCGTTCGACGGCGGCTCGTGGATGTCCTCCGTGGTGAAAACCAAACGCGGGCGCAGCTGCGTCTTTACTTCCTGAAGGCATTGTCTGGAGGTTCTCCTATAGCTGTTGGTGGTGAAGTCGTAGGCTCCGCGGTAGGGTGGGTCCAACAGATGGTGGTTCGGTTGGCTATCCCTTTAGTTTGGGCATCTAGAGTAGTCTTGACTCATCTCTGATGCGAGGCCTAGATGGTCCTCTTTGGATCTGTTGGTTGCCGCTCTAAAGCGGATTGTACTTCATTGTAAACTGGTAATCCTAGTATCTTTCTGTTGCTTTATCTATAAAGCTGGCTACGGCCTTTGCTGGAAAAAGAAACAGAGTTGGCAAAAGGTGGACTGCCGGGATGATGAGCTGTTAATCTCAAGCATGAGACACCACCAGTCGTTCGATCAAAATTGGATGGCATAGATCATGGCTAGTTAAATCGTCGTCACCAAGCTAGGTTCTGGGATTCGATCTGAAATGAGCAAATTTCAGTGAGGATTCACCCATTTCGGTGAGGACCGATACAAAGCCAAATTGATGGAAAAAGTAAGGTAAAGTTGAACTTTTCTGCCATCTCTAAGGTCTATATAAGCCCATATGCACTCTAAAAACATGAAAAATATGAAGGAACTGTTAGAGATTTAGGCAATATTCGGTATATTTTAATTCCAGAAATTAGCAACAAATTCATGACATAAGTGAGTGATCCAGTGATAGCAAAGCATGTGCTAGTGTTCAAGTTAAATCTCCTAATTAACATGAACAACATGAGAAATCGTAAACAGAACTGAATCGAGTTCAGTGTGTACCCCGAGGCGGGACCAGTACCGGAGGTACCGGGTGCGCCGTTACCAGCTGGAGGAGTTGACATCCTCGACTGGCCTGCTTGAAGTAGTCGATCTGATTTGATGCAGTGACGACTTGCAGCAGTGCAGTCCCTCGAACGGCCTCCTGGAAGTAGTCGTTCGCTTGGTGAAGATGGACGCCGGGAAGTAGTCGTTCAGGTTGAGGAAGTTGCCACCAGGAAGTAGACAAAGTAGTCGTACACCAGCGGCGAGCAGGCGCGTACTTGTACGCTCCCCAAAAACCTTATCGGCCGCCTATCCCGAGCAGAATCTCAGGCGAACGGGTTTCGGAGGCAACTGCTCACGCAAGCAGAGTGCGCGCAAAGCTTGCGTTGGGAATGCGAGAGAGCAGCAGAACAACAGAGGGAGAGAGTGAGTGGTCTCCTGAAAGGAATACCAGAGAAGAGAGAGTTCAAGGTGTGGTTGCCCATGGAGGAGAGGCCTCCTCTTATAGGCGCTCAGGGAGGAAGGGAGGATGAACCTCAGGCGAACGGGTTTCGGAGGCAACTGCTCACGCAAGCAGAGTGCGCGCAAAGCTTGCGTTGGGAATGCGAGAGAGCAGCAGAACAACAGAGGGAGAGAGTGAGTGGTCTCCTGAAAGGAATACCAGAGAAGAGAGAGTTCAAGGTGTGGTTGCCCATGGAGGAGAGGCCTCCTCTTATAGGCGCTCAGGGAGGAAGGGAGGATGAACCTCAGGCGAACGGGTTTCGGAGGCAACTGCTCACGCAAGCAGAGTGCGCGCAAAGCTTGCGTTGGGAATGCGAGAGAGCAGCAGAACAACAGAGGGAGAGAGTGAGTGGTCTCCTGAAAGGAATACCAGAGAAGAGAGAGTTCAAGGTGTGGTTGCCCATGGAGGAGAGGCCTCCTCTTATAGGCGCTCAGGGAGGAAGGGAGGATGAACCTCAGGCGAACGGGTTTCGGAGGCAACTGCTCACGCAAGCAGAGTGCGCGCAAAGCTTGCGTTGGGAATGCGAGAGAGCAGCAGAACAACAGAGGGAGAGAGTGAGTGGTCTCCTGAAAGGAATACCAGAGAAGAAAGAGTTCAAGGTGTGGTTGCCCATGGAGGAGAGGCCTCCTCTTATAGGCGCTCAGGGAGGAAGGGAGGATGAACCTCAGGCGAACGGGTTTCGGAGGCAACTGCTCACGCAAGCAGAGTGCGCGCAAAGCTTGCGTTGGGAATGCGAGAGAGCAGCAGAACAACAGAGGGAGAGAGTGAGTGGTCTCCTGAAAGGAATACCAGAGAAGAAAGAGTTCAAGGTGTGGTTGCCCATGGAGGAGAGGCCTCCTCTTATAGGCGCTCAGGGAGGAAGGGAGGATGAACCTCAGGCGAACGGGTTTCGGAGGCAACTGCTCACGCAAGCAGAGTGCGCGCAAAGCTTGCGTTGGGAATGCGAGAGAGCAGCAGAACAACAGAGGGAGAGAGTGAGTGGTCTCCTGAAAGGAATACCAGAGAAGAAAGAGTTCAAGGTGTGGTTGCCCATGGAGGAGAGGCCTCCTCTTATAGGCGCTCAGGGAGGAAGGGAGGATGAACCTCAGGCGAACGGGTTTCGGAGGCAACTGCTCACGCAAGCAGAGTGCGCGCAAAGCTTGCGTTGGGAATGCGAGAGAGCAGCAGAACAACAGAGGGAGAGAGTGAGTGGTCTCCTGAAAGGAATACCAGAGAAGAAAGAGTTCAAGGTGTGGTTGCCCATGGAGGAGAGGCCTCCTCTTATAGGCGCTCAGGGAGGAAGGGAGGATGAACCTCAGGCGAACGGGTTTCGGAGGCAACTGCTCACGCAAGCAGAGTGCGCGCAAAGCTTGCGTTGGGAATGCGAGAGAGCAGCAGAACAACAGAGGGAGAGAGTGAGTGGTCTCCTGAAAGGAATACCAGAGAAGAAAGAGTTCAAGGTGTGGTTGCCCATGGAGGAGAGGCCTCCTCTTATAGGCGCTCAGGGAGGAAGGGAGGATGAACCTCAGGCGAACGGGTTTCGGAGGCAACTGCTCACGCAAGCAGAGTGCGCGCAAAGCTTGCGTTGGGAATGCGAGAGAGCAGCAGAACAACAGAGGGAGAGAGTGAGTGGTCTCCTGAAAGGAATACCAGAGAAGAAAGAGTTCAAGGTGTGGTTGCCCATGGAGGAGAGGCCTCCTCTTATAGGCGCTCAGGGAGGAAGGGAGGATGAACCTCAGGCGAACGGGTTTCGGAGGCAACTGCTCACGCAAGCAGAGTGCGCGCAAAGCTTGCGTTGGGAATGCGAGAGAGCAGCAGAACAACAGAGGGAGAGAGTGAGTGGTCTCCTGAAAGGAATACCAGAGAAGAAAGAGTTCAAGGTGTGGTTGCCCATGGAGGAGAGGCCTCCTCTTATAGGCGCTCAGGGAGGAAGGGAGGATGAACCTCAGGCGAACGGGTTTCGGAGGCAACTGCTCACGCAAGCAGAGTGCGCGCAAAGCTTGCGTTGGGAATGCGAGAGAGCAGCAGAACAACAGAGGGAGAGAGTGAGTGGTCTCCTGAAAGGAATACCAGAGAAGAAAGAGTTCAAGGTGTGGTTGCCCATGGAGGAGAGGCCTCCTCTTATAGGCGCTCAGGGAGGAAGGGAGGATGAACCTCAGGCGAACGGGTTTCGGAGGCAACTGCTCACGCAAGCAGAGTGCGCGCAAAGCTTGCGTTGGGAATGCGAGAGAGCAGCAGAACAACAGAGGGAGAGAGTGAGTGGTCTCCTGAAAGGAATACCAGAGAAGAAAGAGTTCAAGGTGTGGTTGCCCATGGAGGAGAGGCCTCCTCTTATAGGCGCTCAGGGAGGAAGGGAGGATGAACCTCAGGCGAACGGGTTTCGGAGGCAACTGCTCACGCAAGCAGAGTGCGCGCAAAGCTTGCGTTGGGAATGCGAGAGAGCAGCAGAACAACAGAGGGAGAGAGTGAGTGGTCTCCTGAAAGGAATACCAGAGAAGAAAGAGTTCAAGGTGTGGTTGCCCATGGAGGAGAGGCCTCCTCTTATAGGCGCTCAGGGAGGAAGGGAGGATGAACCTCAGGCGAACGGGTTTCGGAGGCAACTGCTCACGCAAGCAGAGTGCGCGCAAAGCTTGCGTTGGGAATGCGAGAGAGCAGCAGAACAACAGAGGGAGAGAGTGAGTGGTCTCCTGAAAGGAATACCAGAGAAGAAAGAGTTCAAGGTGTGGTTGCCCATGGAGGAGAGGCCTCCTCTTATAGGCGCTCAGGGAGGAAGGGAGGATGAACCTCAGGCGAACGGGTTTCGGAGGCAACTGCTCACGCAAGCAGAGTGCGCGCAAAGCTTGCGTTGGGAATGCGAGAGAGCAGCAGAACAACAGAGGGAGAGAGTGAGTGGTCTCCTGAAAGGAATACCAGAGAAGAAAGAGTTCAAGGTGTGGTTGCCCATGGAGGAGAGGCCTCCTCTTATAGGCGCTCAGGGAGGAAGGGAGGATGAACCTCAGGCGAACGGGTTTCGGAGGCAACTGCTCACGCAAGCAGAGTGCGCGCAAAGCTTGCGTTGGGAATGCGAGAGAGCAGCAGAACAACAGAGGGAGAGAGTGAGTGGTCTCCTGAAAGGAATACCAGAGAAGAAAGAGTTCAAGGTGTGGTTGCCCATGGAGGAGAGGCCTCCTCTTATAGGCGCTCAGGGAGGAAGGGAGGATGAACCTCAGGCGAACGGGTTTCGGAGGCAACTGCTCACGCAAGCAGAGTGCGCGCAAAGCTTGCGTTGGGAATGCGAGAGAGCAGCAGAACAACAGAGGGAGAGAGTGAGTGGTCTCCTGAAAGGAATACCAGAGAAGAAAGAGTTCAAGGTGTGGTTGCCCATGGAGGAGAGGCCTCCTCTTATAGGCGCTCAGGGAGGAAGGGAGGATGAACCTCAGGCGAACGGGTTTCGGAGGCAACTGCTCACGCAAGCAGAGTGCGCGCAAAGCTTGCGTTGGGAATGCGAGAGAGCAGCAGAACAACAGAGGGAGAGAGTGAGTGGTCTCCTGAAAGGAATACCAGAGAAGAAAGAGTTCAAGGTGTGGTTGCCCATGGAGGAGAGGCCTCCTCTTATAGGCGCTCAGGGAGGAAGGGAGGATGAACCTCAGGCGAACGGGTTTCGGAGGCAACTGCTCACGCAAGCAGAGTGCGCGCAAAGCTTGCGTTGGGAATGCGAGAGAGCAGCAGAACAACAGAGGGAGAGAGTGAGTGGTCTCCTGAAAGGAATACCAGAGAAGAAAGAGTTCAAGGTGTGGTTGCCCATGGAGGAGAGGCCTCCTCTTATAGGCGCTCAGGGAGGAAGGGAGGATGAACCTCAGGCGAACGGGTTTCGGAGGCAACTGCTCACGCAAGCAGAGTGCGCGCAAAGCTTGCGTTGGGAATGCGAGAGAGCAGCAGAACAACAGAGGGAGAGAGTGAGTGGTCTCCTGAAAGGAATACCAGAGAAGAAAGAGTTCAAGGTGTGGTTGCCCATGGAGGAGAGGCCTCCTCTTATAGGCGCTCAGGGAGGAAGGGAGGATGAACCTCAGGCGAACGCAGTAAACTCCTGCCTCTTGTGTTTCAGAGAGGTTGCAAAATCCTTCCAAGAAGGTGGTAACTTGGAGATAATACTTCCAGCCACAAACTTATGAGGCAACCTACATGGTGCATCCTTGCTATAGTTCTCAAGTTCTCTAGCCAGTGCCTGAATCTCATGAGCCTGCTCTACCACAGGACGGTCTTCAACCATCTTGTAGTCATAGAGCTTATCCATGACATACAGCTCGCCACCAGCATCAGAGACCCCAAACTTAGCCTCAAGCGCATCCCAGACTTCTTTGCCAGTCGGAAGCAAGAGGTACGTGTCTACAATGCTTTCGGCAAGAACACTCACGATGGCACCTCTAAACAGGTTATCGGCCGCCACTGCTCGGGATAGGCGGCCGATAAGGAGTTTTGGGAGCGTACAAGTACGCGCCTGCTCGCCGCTGGTGTACGACTACTTCGTCTACTTCCTGGTGGCAACTTCCTCAACCTGAACGACTACTTCCCGGCGTCCATCTTCACCAAGCGAACGACTACTTCCAGGAGCCGTTCGAGGGACTGCACTGCTGCAAGTCGTCACTGCATCAAATCAGATCGACTACTTCAAGCAGGCCAGTCGAGGATGTCAATTATCGGCCGCCTATCCCGAGCAGAATCTCAGGCGAACGGGTTTCGGAGGCAACTGCTCACGCAAGCAGAGTGCGCGCAAACTTGCGTTGGGAATGCGAGAGAGCAGCAGAACAACAGAGGGAGAGAGTGAGTGGTCTCCTGAAAGGAGCACACGCAGAGCGGCTCGGCGAGGCGAGGCGAGCGAGCGCGCGCGTGTGGCACGCCCTTCTCCCTTTACCAACTTCACAAGCGGTCCACCCTTGGTCCACTCTTTGAGTTAGTTAGGATTCTCGTTGACTCTCAATCCGGTATTTAACTCCCTAGCATTTATTAGTGGACCTTTAATTCTTTTGATTAATTGAGACTAAAAAGGCCCGAGGCCCAATTAATCTAACAGGAACTCTAGTTATATATCTATCTTGTGTCTCTCTAACTTTGTGACGGTGAACAAGACAGAAACCAAGTGTCTTTAACATCTTTCTTCTTACCTCCTCACAGTATATCCCCAATTCTCCCATACTATCTTATTTAGAAGTGCTCAACACATAGATTTCTAGAAAAAATATTTAAAAATAAATTCATTAACAAGTCAAACAACTGAATCCCGGTCAAATTTTTCGAAATTCAACCATTTTGACGATGATCGAAATTTTTCCAATTTTAAATTCCAGAACCTTGGTTGTCACCAGAGTGTGAGCAGAACAGTACAACCGGACGAGTACATTGTCATCATGTCTTGATTGTATCTTATTAAAACATTGTTTGTCACGACATGGATCAAAGGCACATCAACATCAGTTCTGCTTCATATAGCCAGATGTACAATTAATGTCTGAACAAATCAACAGAGAATCCTAGGAGAAGCTAGCCATTGCATGATTTCTGTGTCCAACAATGAACACAAACATTGGGTATTTGAATTGGTAGGGAGCAGCGCCTTGATTGACTAACAAGGGGATCAACGGATCATACATTTAGTATAAATCGGACCAGGCAATTATGCAAATCAATCACACGCTTGCATGTGCCTGAAATTCCAACTGCTGAACGGCGCCCAAAGGTGCTCGGAGCACAACGACCCCCAACGCCCGTGAACATGCGCGGCACGCGTGCTGTTGCTGCAGCACCCATGCTTGTCATCGCCTCATGGTCAATACCAAAATCCATAGGTGTTTCCATCAAAAAAAAATACATGGGTATACCATGCAGGGGCCGATCCAGCCTTCTTGACGTACTAGAGCTCCACCGCCTTATAGCTTGGTTCATGTGCTCCGCCTGGTCAGTTTGAGGGTGGAAATTGGAAGGTGAAGCAGACGGAAAATATGGATGACCGGACTGGGCTCAGGGAAAATGAAAAGAAACGGGAGATGAACACCTATTTGACGAGGGTGGGTTAGAGAATTCCGTGATGAGAAAAAAAAATACCATCAAGGGACACCCTTTGGGATGATTGACTTGAAAAATAATATTTTCCTTATTTCATAAATTTATTTCATTTTGAAGATATAGGCTAATTGGAGACTCCTTTTGAGCATTCATGTTAATCCCCACAAAACACACTATAAAATAAATAAACTATATCTTACTATTACTAATTGGAGGCTCCTTTTGAAGCATCCACTTTAATTCCCACGAGATGTGCTAGAAAAAAAGATAAATACTAGAAATTTTCATAAAAATCAGAAACATCTGGCCATCAGTTCTATATACTAATTACTACCATCAATAATAGCCATTGGATCTATTATATTTTTAGGAAAATTACCCACATTGCCATTATGAAAAAGAGTTTAAAGTAACCCCTAATAATTGTGTCAAAATTACACAAATATGCCATTAAAAGATTGATCTATGTGAGAAAATTCAATTCATCTTCACGTGATGTGATTGGACGCACACTATCTGAACTGAATTATCTCCACCACGTGATCGCTACCGATCTCAAGTTCTCAACAAACATGCCTCCCTTCCTCCCTCGATCGCGGCTGACTTCAGGCGTTCAAGATCGGGGAGCTCGCGTCATGGTAGCAGCATGCGTAGACAAAAGAGAGTCACGGAGATCATGAGCAGGCATGGAACAAATGCAACGGATGAGTAGAATTGAAGCAAATATATATGTGGATCTTCTTCATACTGCAAGTACGTCATGGCTTGTGTATACCTCTGAGACATCTCCAGATGTTGTATCTTACTTTTGTGAGATTGCAGGGTGTGCACTGACTGCGGCAATTGGAGAGGGGGACGAGCATGGTGCCGCGTCCAACAGATCCGGTGTACATGAATGGACAGATTTGCAGTTAAAATTGATGTGTTGATGGAGATTGTTCTTTGAGATGTAGCGCATCACCTAATCTCACCCAAGGAGACGGATAAAAACACCACGAAATTAATATAGAAGCATGATGCAGTTTGTATTTGGAGAGCACGAGAAAGATCCTTCCAGCGCCAACAGTGCCGAGGACTCGAGAGGGGCGTGCATAAGATGTGTTTGGCCGATCATCAACGCCACGTGCATGAGCCAACGTTACACTTACGCAACACCTTGCCGGGTTCTTGCTCCTAAAACATTGGCAAGATCAACAGGCAAATCAGTCATCGAACTTGAACTGGATTGATGGCATCAATATTGGTTGAGGCCACAAGTTCTCCGTCAGCCTCCTTGGCCACTATGTAGTATATGGACAATATCATCAAGAAGGTCTAAGCATGACCATGGCCATAAGAGGGAATGAACAAATTAAAGGTAAGCGCAAATGTACATATCATTTCAGCCTTGTCTAACGTCACGTTCCCATTTATCTCAAGGGAAAATTGGTTCTATAGCATCAATCAGCTCAGATGGGGGTGCTGGTGCATTACAACTAAATCCCGAGAGGGTACTACAATGCTGGAGTAATTGCCAGTGAAGAAGATTATATAGCAGTATGTTATTACGTTGTCTCATTTTGGCTTTGTAAGCAAAAATACATGTTGTCTTGGCTAATATATTTGTCTTCGTAGCTGAATCTGAAGAAGGAACAGTAAAGAAAAAGGAGGCTTTATTTCCCCACAAGTATATCGACGATGGAATCACTTTTTTTTATTTTGGAAAGGGGATTATCCATCGATATCCCAACCGCTGCATCAATCAATGCATATAGCTGTCTGTTATTACACGTTTATGACTTCAACAAGCAAAGGAATGAGGAAAACAAAATTCTGAAGGTCCAAGCTATAAATAAAATATCAGAGTGGATGTTCATATATTGTCAAGAATCTAACTGTTAAGTGACTCAACCATCTTAAACATATGATTCTCTATAGGTAACTGGCCTAATCACATGGGCGAAGAAGCGTTGCCTGCAGGCTGCAGTGATGCAAAATTGCTAGGCCTTCAAATATATACACATACAGGATAGGTGAGAGAAATTAACAATGAGCATTAATAAATTTGGCAATATATAGAGCGAGAAGCTAGCAATAATTTCAGAACTCATGACTTCATCTCCAAGTGGATATTGGTTTGTCACTGTTTTAAAGGTTGAATAATTACACATGGAGTACATACAACACACTGAAATAGATAAATAGAGTTGGACTATTAAATTTTAGACATTTAAGCATCAGTACATATATGAGCAAGTATTGGTTGATAGGCAGCCAATTGCTTAATGTTCTCATGGCTGACTACAGAATCAGGTAGATTAGTAACACAAAAACCTTATCAAGCACCATAGAAAACAAGCTTATCAAATTATTAAACAGTTCAGAACATATAAAAAGATAAACCTTCTAAATCTGAACCTTTGTATAGTATATTCAGTAATTATAGAAATATGGATCTTTTAAAGCTTCTAGCACGTGCATGTACAACTGCACGGGTTGATGGACTAGTAAGTTCCAAAAAAAGATATATGTTTTTCTAAAAATATCCGTATCTAGGACTTTGTTTGCAGGAAGTTAAGTAAAATCATAAAAAGATGCTCAACTGAATTTGAAAAACTTTGACATAATTGAGCCACACCGCAATATCTGTGTCCCCTCCTCTACGATCTAGCTACGTGAGTCATATATTAACATAAAAAAATTCTCTTTTTCGTATTCTTCCTATACACGTACATACGCTTCCCTTCTTGTTCTCATCGGTTCCGCGCCATATATGCTAACAACAATCAGCCACGTCCGACACGGCGACACGGGATAGTGGTTCTCTGGATCTCGCACGATCAGGTCGATCATGATGTTGATAAGCCCTTCTGCTTGTTGCGTGACCCGCAAGGGACACCCTGCTGCCGACGGGACCCCGGACCGCGGCACCTGGCTCCCCAGCCAGCAAGACCACCGGCGTCGCGCCGCCGGCCGGCCTAGCTTATCATCGTCCGGCCGGCCACGTAGACAGACGGCACACTGCACCGGTACCGACTCCTGCTGCTAGCTGCTGCTTGGCACCGTACGTAGCTGCATGGATAAACGCGACGCGAGGCTAGCTCAGCTTCTCGCACCCGTGGAAAGAAAGCGACGGCGCAGCGGTGAGAGCTAAACGGCGACTCGCCAACCACCTCGATCGCGCTGCGGCATGCAGCATGTACCCGTCGACGCAATTTCCTATTCGCAAATCCAAATCGACGAGTGAAGGTGAAGATACCTGCCACCAACCGGCTAATTGCAAATTTCTGACACCAGGATTTAGCTCGTTTATTTCGTTAATCGTTATGCATGCATGCTGCTTTAGCTTTATCATGGCATGGCAAGGGGCCGTCCCCGGCCTCTCGACGACGTTGCCCTGACTGATTTGATGGGCGTGAGGCGGAGTGGTTAACTAACGAGCGCGCAACTAACGCTAATAATTTGGCAGAGATTAGTGAGCATCATTAGCGGTGTGGTACCGGTATTTTAGTGGCTGCGGATAATAATGGTTCTATTCCGCGCCACTTTTGAATTATTTAAGCCGGTCAGCACCGAATGCATCCATCTCCACCGTGGGGCTGACATTGTTACTACGGATTTACTTTAATTTCCTGAATAGACTATATGTGGACAAAGGGATGGACGCGCTTCGATCTTTTGGAGAAAAAGGAACGTCGACCGACACAGCAAAAGATGTAGGTTTCCTAGTGTAGACATATACGGGCACCAGATGTATCTCGTGTATCAAAAACGACTGCTCCATGGCTTTTTGCAAGAAGAGCACATCAGTCTTTAATGTAAAATACTCTTTTGCAATATTATATGAGCAAAATCAAGTCCATGTAATATTTTCTTACAAAACTTCTCTTTAATGCAATATATGTTAATACTCTTTCTGTTATGTTTAGTTAAACTTATGATAATTTGACTAAGGATATAAACATAAAAGTACTTATATCATCTACGGATACAGGTTTAAATTCCATGGTAATATCTATATGTTAATACTCTTTCTTGTAATGGAACTTTTTATTTCTCAATTGAAGAACTGTAGTCTACAAATATGGAGTCTTAATATATTTATCAGGATTCATTACGACTAAGCAAACAAATGATAAATCAGAGGGACTGAAAAGAAACTCTCGATCTGTGGCCATATAGTATCATTTCCGGACACCTAATTTGTATATGCCCCACAATAATCTAAGTGCTTCTTAGGACACCACACCAACCTCCCAATGTATGAACACAAGATCATTGCCACTAACCTATGTCCATATGCTGGCCGTCGCCGAACCATCCGAACCTTCGCGCCCACCCGACATGTCAAAAAAAAAAAAGTTCCCCACGCATCAACACCAACGACAAGACGTGTGCCCTGCCCTGCCCCAGAACCACCCGGAGCAGACCACTATAAAGCCGGGTGCACCGCCGCACCACACAAAAACCCAACCACCGCACTCCACTATACTGCTCGATCAATCACCTCTAGATCGAGCAGCAGCCATGGCGCGGCGGTTTCTAGCTCTGCTCGCGACGACCTTGGCCGCCATGGCGGCGGTGGCGTCGGCCGACTCGTGGCTCTACGAGAAGTTCAACACCGACGGCACCGTCCGCACCGGCTATGACGCCTCCGGCCAGCAGGTGGCGATGCTCAACCTTGACCAGAGCTCCGGCTCCGGCTTCAACTCCAAGGAGTACTACCTCTACGGCGAGTTCAGCATCCAGATGAAGCTCATCCCCGGCAACTCCGCCGGCACCGTCTCCTGCTTCTACGTACGTAATAAGCCTATCCTAGCCAATAATCATCTATCATCAGCTCGATCCATCACATGGATGCATGTCCTCGATCTTGAGCTCGATCAGTCACTGACCATGCTCATGTACTACACAAATGCTGCAGCTGTCTTCCGGCGAGGGCGACGGGCACGACGAGATCGACATGGAGTTCATGGGCAACAGCACGGGCCAGCCGGTGGTGCTCAACACCAACGTGTGGGCGAGCGGCGACGGCAAGAAGGAGCACCAGTTCGACCTGTGGTTCGACCCCTCGGCCGACTTCCACACCTACACCATCGTCTGGAACCCGACCAACATCCTCTTCAAGGTCCCAGCCGGTGGTGCTCAACACCAACGTGTGGGCCAGCGGCGACGGCAAGAAGGAGCACCAGTTCGACCTGTGGTTCGACCCTTCCGCCGACTTCCACACCTACACCATCGTCTGGAACCCGGCCAACATCCTCTTCAAGGTGGACGGCAACGTGATCCGCTGCTTCAAGCGCTACGCCGACCTGCCCTACCCGAGCTCCAAGCCCATGGCGCTGCACGCCACGCTGTGGGACGGCAGCTACTGGGCCACCGAGAAGGGCAAGGTCCCCATCGACTGGAATAACGCCCCATTCGTGGTCTCCTACAAGAGCTACTCCGCCGACGCCTGCGTCGCCGGCGGCGCGTGCCCCGCCGGCAGCGACCGGTGGATGAACAAGCAGCCCGACAGCGCTGAGTGGGGGACGGTGAAGTGGGCGGAGAGCAATTACATGCGCTACAACTACTGCGAGGATGGGTGGAGGTTCCCGCAGGGGTTACCCGCCGAGTGCGGCCGCAGCTGATCGGTTACGTTCGTCGATCTGCTGTCGGAGGATTAATTCGGCCGTTGTGAATTCTTGATTTTTTTTTCTTGTTTCTTGGAGATATGTGTGCATGATTCTTGTTCTGTGATTGTGAATTTGTGTGATTATAAAGCAGCAGCCCCGCACGCAGGGTGCGAGGGCGAGAGTATATGCTAGCTAGTTCTCGTGTAAAGAAAAAGCTTCATTCCTACTTTGGGATAAAGTGACAGGGATACTTTTGTCACTTGTGGGATTCTCCCTTTTTTGGGTCATTGAGAAAAAATAAAATGAATAAATACATAAGTAAAGGCAGATAAAATAGAGAAGTCCCTGTTTCTAATTATTTTGAAAGACAAACTTGCAGCATATAGTTAGATTAACTTTAGATGTACAGTAACATGACTAATATGAAGTCCTACACAACCACAGTGCTTATAGCAGGTAGGAAACAACAATAATGTGGTCACCAATCAGGGTACCATCTTTTGAACCTAATTAACAATCCAACCCACATCCAGAATCCAGGTTGCCCGGCCACACACTAGGTACAAGCTTTTGAAACTTCAGCGCGTTTCACAATCCACGATCTAAAAAGCTAGATTATATTCCATAGTGTGGAAGGGAAACAAATAAAGAGACCCAAAACAATGCAACTGGACAAGGGTGTATTTATTCAGCTTTAACAGGATGAATGAAATAATGAAATCACCAACAACATCCAACCTGCATGTGTGTATACCAACCGGATGGGAAAACGCAACACGTACCAATCTTTGCGTAAAACTATTGGGTACGTACGTACGATCGATGCTGTGTACCTCCACTCTTGCGTTCAATCAACCAGATACAATTCAGGTTTGCTTGCCCAGAAAGGCACAACGAAACATACTCGACAACTGAATGTGCAAAGTGCAAGCCCCAATCATTTGGCGTGCATATAGTAATTAATAATCTGCTCCGGCACCACCGCGCGCAGGTCACACTTTTGTGCTGTCTGTTAGTGAAACCAGTACCGTAGGTGATATACTGCTGATGTGATAGAGCCATAGAGGCAACGACAAATATGGAGGTTGTTGCAGTGCATATCATCGCCGTTTACCCTGCACTTCCAGCGCAGGGATCGGAAGAATCGGTGGCGCTTTTGCCAAAGTCTCTGCCGCTGCTTTCCGCGCGCGGTATGTGTAATCCTCATGTGCTTTCGCATTATTATTATTTCCTTTGACATGTATACGTATGTACGGATGGCGTGGCAATGGCGCAACGCGCGTCGTCGGTCCTCAGCAACGCCCTCGCCAGGCCAAAAGATTAAATATATATATACCAACTGCATGCAAGACGCGGCAAGGGTTCAGGTTCATGTGCATGTCGGCTTGTCCACCAACCGGGGGATGCGCGTGAGAGTCAAACACTACAAAGTCGTGCAATCCGCTGTTAGGACACATCAGCATTAGTTCACAACGTCGATCAATCAAAATATATAAAACATGTATACATAAAATCCGAAGAAGTAATTTTAGAGTTTTAGGGATTATTAAATTCCCAGTATTAAGTATTATTTTTTTTGAAAGACTACTACAGACGTCACTGAAATTCCTACTACTAGAAAAATAATGCTGATTAAATACTGAAATAAATTCAGAAAAATATGACACCAGTACCGAGTTGATAACTTAAACCCAAGTGGATAGGTATTGATCTATAATCATTTCGCCAGTATTAAGTATTACTGCAGGGGACAATATATTATAAATTTCCAAAGCCCTAGGTGGGTATGTATTTTGTTAATAATAGCAACTAATCCCAAAGTCCCAGGAAGACTGAAATTCTGAGATTGAAAAATCCCACAAATGCAATTTTAACGGTAATTAATTTCCTCAATTCTTTAAATATAGAATTATTTGCATGCACCAATAACCCCTATGCCTAAATTGGTACAATTAATACAGCATGGTCATTTATCAATGACACCGATATGTCGGGAAAAGAAACGAAAATTATATATTTCATGGGACCGAGGAAGTATATACAAATTTCTTATAGCAATACCAAAGTTTTACCAATGTCATATGTAAAGTCATAACAATTTTAGACAACAAATGAAGAACACCGCACTGATGAGAGGCCTCTCTACTGTTCATTCAGATAACAGGCAAGGACAAAGACGGAGTAAGAATTGAAGTGTGAAAATTGAAAGGTTAGGTAATTGGATACAACATCAATTCAGGAAACATTATTTTTGTCCTTTCCATCATTCGCGAGCACACTTTTGGTATAAATTTAGTTTGACGATAGATAAAAAATAACTCCGAACCCACAAAATTCTCAATAGACAAAAAAAATCGTCAACCACAACAACAATGTGAAATAAACATTAAAATTATCACTGCAACATCCAGAATGAGTGGATCAATCATGTAGAGAAGGATGGTGCAACACGTCGTACTGGAGCCCAAATGTTCAGAAATTGTACAAATTCTCTTTCTAGTATATCCTTAAAGAGCAATGCTTTTGAAGATTAACATGATCTATATATCATAGTATCTTGAATGAACTAATTAAACATGCATATACAAAAATATATTCTCAATGGTAAGTGAGAACAACTACCACTATAACTCAAACACATGTATCTCCATGTGTCTCCTTTGATTTCATTGGTTATTCATATAAGGGGGAGTTGAACAATTTTTTGTTAACATTCCTTTCTTTTGCCTAAGGGAGAAGAATTGTTCTCTAGTTTTTTTGTAAATAAATATATCCCATTGGATGAATTTCTGTGAATAAGGACAAGTACATAGGTGTCGTCTAATAGGCAGCCTTATGAATTCCCATGTAATCTTGAGGCAACTAACAAACAACCCGTAAAATGGCTTGCTTTTTTGTTGTCATATAGTAACACCATATCACTTAATTTGTGGACAAAATAAAGGAATTTTATGAGTTGAGTGATCTCATACTCCTAAATATTAACTTATGAGATGTTTGTTTCACGAAACAACGACCTCTTTCTTTCACCTTGCTCTCTCTCCTCCAAATCAGCAAAAATCCTACATGGCACTGCAGTGTACATGCCATAACAAATTTGACACGAGATGGCTTATGAGACCATTTATGTGTAGCAATGTGCCAGCCCTAACAAATTTTGAGATGGTTGATCATTTGAGGGAAGCTATTCTCTCCAGCCCGGGCAGCAATAGTGCAGTCATCAGAACAAATCCAACACATCCTCTAACCAAACAACTATCCTAAATTTAGAGGGTCAAGCAAAAAAGTTATACTACAATAGGCCCTCTACATGGCCTCTAATTTTGGGAAGGCCTCCAAATTTATGCACTCTAGCAGGCCTTCTAGGGAACCCTCTATTCTTATAGACTATTGGTGAAGTTGGAACAAGTTCTAAGGTGCTCAAAAAATTGGGGTAGCCCTCATTTAGTATTTGGAGGGTCTGATTTAGGCTGTTTGTTTTTTCGGTTTTTTTTTACCAGCGCTCATCTTTTGGCCCATATGAGAGGCGGTATTGGGCTCCTTTTTAGCAAATACCTTCTGGTCAAGTTTGTATACTGGAGCTAGCTGGAAATTTTTTTTTTTTTTGCTTTACGAGCATCTTTCCAGGCATGAGAGCCATCAGGTTACTTTTTGGGCATGCGCTTGTCCAGTGAGATGCTCTATGCACATATTTTTATTTCACTCGACCACTTCCATTAAAATATTAATTAATCTTGATGTTTCATCCTAAGAAATCTGAACTACTATTAAATTTATGTGGAATAAAAAATGATTAACCAGACAAATCATCCAAAATCAAGCAATAAATGTTTGATTAAGTGGAAATATAATATACACAAGGATTTAATTTTGAATACTTGAATCAAATCATCAAACTCCAGAAACAAAAATATTTCCAAGTGGAATAAATTGTAGCAAATGAAAAATAAAAATCTAAACACATGAAATAAATCATCCAAATTTGAGAAACATTATTTTGTTGAAATGGAATAAAATATTTTATAGCAGGCACAAAAATTTAAACACCTAGAATAAAGCATCCATACTTGAATTACAAAAATGTGTTCAAGTGTGGAATACAAGATTAATAGTGATGAACAAAAAATTTATACACCTCAGCATCGAAACCTAGGAACATAAAATTATTCAAGTGTACGGAATGATAAACGGAGGATCAACAATTTAAACACCTAGAACAAAGCATCCAAACTTCAGAGGACCAAAACATTATTCAAGTGAAACAAAATACTAAATGGACATAACAAAAATTTGAACACCTAAAACCAAGCATTCAAACTCGAGGCAAAAAAAGTTTATTAAAGAGGAATAAAATATATTGAATGGAACGAATAGAAAATTAAACATCTATAACAAGCTAATAATAAAAACATAGGGAACAAAAGCTTATTCAACTGAAACTAAATATGTACAAGAGGAACAAAATTTAAAAGACTTCACATCATCTAAACTCGAGAAATAAAAGTTATCTAAATGAAACAAAAATTTGTAAATGAGCGACAAAAATTTGGAAAAAAAGTTTTTACAAGTGGAACAAAACATTGTGCAAGAGGAAGACAAATCTGAATATGAGCAATCCAAAAGATATACCACAAACTCACAAAAATAATTGAAATAACACAAAAACTGAGAGATTAGAAACTTTAGGCAACGTACATCACTCACTATAATAAAAAAAGGAAAAATCGCTAGCTTAGCTCCAAATATGAGAATAAGTAAAGAACGACACATAGAATAAAATATCTAAGTGGGCCGTATTTATTGGCCAAAACTAAGCATTGATTGGATTCGTTAGATTGGCTAGTGAACCATAAGGGTATGGGTGGTGGGAAGTCATCTGGGCAACACCTAATATTCCTATGATTTGAGTTTTGAAACTCTTTGTAACATGTTCCTTTTCTTTTAGTTTTGTTATGTGTGTTTTAATCTTTGGAGAAAAGAAAGAAATATGTGGAAAACTAGTCAGCATTATACTTTGTTCATATATGACATTTGAACCCATATTTATGCTACGAAGTAATTGTACCTTAATATGTATGCATGTTTGGCATTTTTTTGCCGTGACTATCGAAATGGAGTGAAATTGTGAGTTAAACCTTGCCATGGTTGAAATTTCTTGACTACTTTGAGTTTGTTGAAAATTGTTAATTGTGAAATATCCAAGTTATATGCTTTGAAAAATAGGCGCAACACCAAACAATATTTGCATTGTCGCACTTATTCTTAATGAGATTGCTTGTCCTCATTGCACTTTGATAAGGCCTTCGAAGAAGTTGTATCTGACCAAAATCTTTTTATTTATATAAGCGTGTTCTAACCATTTAGTACCGGATGGTGTTTTGACCGATCGATACTAAATGGCCTCCGATGGCTTCTAAACTTGTGCCCAGTACTAATGCACATCGGGTCAATTTATGCCCGGAACTAATGCATGCAAGAAAGAACCATGTTCTAGTAGTACCCATATACCCCACCACATGGATATGGGTATGGCACAGCCTCTCATAGGTACTGGTGAGAGATCAGCACATCCGCACCGGCATCTCTTCCAGCGCACAGTACTGCTGGTACGTGGAGGGAGCAGCTAGGGCAAGGAGATTTTGAGTATGATTAGCATCGAAGTAGAACTGGTTTGGTCTGAACACATCTCATGGCTTTCCAGTGTATACATTCACACGGTGAAGTGGCAAAGCGAGCTTTGCTTTATTCCATTTCTAGTCCACAAACCACAATACATGATTGAGCTAGCGATGGCCCGGCCCCAGAACAGATTTTTCAGACTAACTGCTGCCAATCAGGAGTAGTAGTTCCTTTCGTTATGCATGCTAACATGGCACGCTTGCTGTGATGGTTGAGGCTGAGTGATTAAGCAACGAACGCGCAACTAACACAATGAATGGGAGAGATTAGCGAGGCACATTCGGTACGGTGGCTGTGCATACATGACGCTGGACTGGTCTCGGGCAGCTGGGATACCGTACGTCCGTTGTCGGATTTGGTTCAGAGCTGGATTTGGGGTTGTGTCACCAGGTTTCCAGCTAGTACGCATAGAGTGCCCCCGGCTGTGCTCTCTTTCCTGGATAGCATGAGACTCCTATAGGCTAGCTGTAAATTAAATTTTCTTGTCCAGCTTAGAGAAAAACGTGCTCAGGTATGGTCGCGAAATGTGCTATGATTCCCAGGCATAAAATTTGTTCTTTGGGTAGCTACCATGGAAGAGGTAGTGGACGGTGGGAGGGGTGATGAGCTAGCGCAACGCCAGTCATGAGCAGTGGCAGAAAGCCAATGGGCAGATGTTTTTGCAGGATCCACAAACCAAGAAGAAGACGAATGTGCTGTTCAATCTTTGATCCGACGTACGAGATTGAATATAGTTTAGCATCACCCATTTTACCTCTTCGAAAGAGACGTGGCAAATTCGGTACGCTTGAAGCTTATTACCACCCCGTCATTAACATTGACACCCAGTTTATATAGGTCCCACAATAATCTAAGTGTTCTTAAGATACATCATCAATCTAGCAATGTATGAACGCCCAGGATTATCTCAGATTGTAGCCCATGTGATGCCTGAATAATTGTAACGACCTTCGCGCCCACCGTACAATGTATGGAAAAAAGAATAAAGTTGACCCATGCATCATCAACAACACGTCGCTGCACCAGCACCTTTTGTGCAGGGGGAGGCCCTCCACCAGCGCAGTATAAAGCCGTACCATCTCCAATGCTTGCTTTTTCACACTACAACCCAAAGCACACTCCAGCTTCGAAACTCATTTCCTAGAAGCTCTAGAGCAGCCACCATATGGCGCGGCATTCTCAGGCTCTGCTCGTCATCGCCTTCGCAATTTTGCAGGTTGCTTCCGCGAGGTCATGGCTCAACAAGTTCACCACAGACGGCATCGTCCGCAAAGGAAACGATGCTTCAGGCCGTCAGGTGGTAATGCTCAACCTCGACAGGAGCTCCGGTGCTGCTGGCATAAACTCCAAGCAGCAGTACCTTTATGGAGAGTTCAGCTTCGAGATGAAGCTCATCCGAGGAAACTCCGCAGGCACCGTCTCCTGCTTCTATGTCAGTTATTACTTCCTCTATTCTAAATTACTGTTTGTTATCGTTGACTTTTTCATAACGTTTGATCATTTCTCTGATTTAGAAATTTAGTTTAAATGTACGAAATAATAAACCATGTTTAAAGTATCTACGATAATAAAGTAAGTTCTAAACAAAATAAATAATACTCATGTTTTTAATAAAATAAATAGTCAACATTAGGAGAAAAGTCAACAATTAACAGTAATTTAGAATGAAGCTAGTATCATTTAATTTTTACCACAACGCAATGACCTGGTCACGACCTGGCTCGATCTTTAGCTAAGTCGCTAATGCTGTTGTGTGGACAATTGCAGCTTTCTTCGGGCACCGATGACTGGCGTGACGAGATCGACATGGAGTTCTTGGGCAACTCCAGTGGCCAGCCCGTGGTGCTCAACACCAACGTGTGGGCAAACGGCGACGGCAAGAAGGAGCACCAGTTCGACCTATGGTTCGACCCCTCTGCCGACTACCACACCTACACCGTCATCTGGAACCCAACCAACATCCTCTTCAAGGTCGACAACCTCTTCATCCGGTCGTTCAAGCGCTACTCCGACCTCCCCTACCCAAGCTCCAAGCCCATGACGCTGCACGCCACCCTGTGGGACGGCAGCTACTGGGCCACAGAGAAGGGAAAGATCCCCATCGATTGGAACAACGCGCCATTCGTGGTCTCCTACCGCAGCTTCTATGCCAACGCCTGCGTCAGCGGCGGCGCCTGCCATGCCGGCAGGGACGGGTGGATGAACAGGAAGCTCAGCCGCGCCGAGTGGGGCACCGTCAAGTGGGCGGAGAAAAACTTCATGCGATACAACTACTGCGAGGATGGATGGAGGTTCCCGCAGGGGCTCCCTGCCGAGTGCAGCCGTAGCTGATTTGGAGACCGTCTGATCGGCGCACAGTGCTATGTTCTTGTTGCATTGAGGGTTTTTTTTCTTGCTATAAGGGTCTTTTTTCTTCTATTGAGAATTTGTGGTTAAAAAAGCAGATAGCCCCGCAGCAACGCAAGGGCGGGATTGCATTAATTTGTTTGTAAAGAAAACAAGTGTCATTCCTACTTTTGTATAACAGGGCCCTTGGTTCTTTCTTGGACTCGATCAAAATGTCACCCATTTCTGCTAAAGGAATGGGTTACTGTAGCTCATGACCCGCCATTGGAGAAGAATACAGAAGCATACCAAGAGGCAGGCCATGGCGTCACCCGCCTCTAGAAATGGAGTCATTTTCATTGACGGGTGATAGAGCAACCCGCGCCGCAAATGGCCACTATGCATTTAATCAGTGCGTGCACAACAGCACTGACTGATTCGGTGCTCAATCTGAGCAGCAACCGGATCAATAAATGCACCTGGGCACGTACTGCATAACATCACAGTAGCTTTGATTGATTCGGTGTCTGCCACACACGGCACCAAATCAATTGGTCAAATGATTTGATGTCACTCTGAACTCTTCGAAATATTCATCCAATTCGGTCTCTTTGAGTTCCAAATTAACTTTTTATTAACTTCTCCAGGGCTTCATCTGAGCTACGTAGTGGTAGAATTTTCACAAGTGTACATGCACCACACCTAACTCTAGGCCAAAGGAAAATAAAGCCCTAAACTATTTCTTATGTCTCTCAACTCCAAACGACACAAGATCCTTAGTCTTCATGCATATCATTTGATCCAATACAATAAAAATCAATGACGGGGCCAAAAATACCATGAAAGCTCATCATTGTGACTTAACTTTTGATTGCCGCTGCAAAACACACGTTAGTCATAATTATTATGTCGTCATTAACCACTAAAACTAAATTAGGGGCCTAGTTTCTCTTTCACTATCTACTTCCATTCTTAGGTTCAATCAATTCAGATACATGTTTGCTTGTCGAGAAAGACAACATCATCCTGTGCAAAGTGCAAACTCCAGCCCTAGCATGATTAATTACCATTACCCTAACAAGTTTACTTTTGCTCTGTTTTTCATTTGTGTTAAGCAGGTAGTGCATGACTGATTCAAATTTATCGAAAAACTTCGTCGAGCAGCCCCCCTCCGAATCAACAATGGAACTTTTGGATAGAGTCCCGATTAACCATCCTTTTTGCAGTTGAAACAATGCATGAGGAAAAATATAACTTACTACAAATTTTACACCACACAGTTCCCATGGATTAAATTACAAACATGTCCAAATATTTAGTTGTTACAACCTGGAGTTCAAGTGCAGAGGAACTAAAACATCAGGTTCCATGTGGGATCCCATCACATGATGACAACAAACGCGGCCCTCTTACATAGAGGGTGGCTTGAGCACAACGGACCAACCCTCTGTGAGAGTACTCACAATTAAGAGAAGCAACATCGGAAACAAAGCCACAAGCAACCCTGAGTACTCAGTGCCTAAAACGTTGGCTACCCACGGCGGTATGTGCACCCCTGGCCAGAACATGGCACGTGTCCAACCAAACTAGAGTTGTTGTTAGGAAAGTTGTTTTGTTAGTAAATACAAAGCGCCGTCATGGGCCGTGTTTCTTTTGGGTGGAAAAGTTTCTCCACCCCGTTTGACCGAGAATTAAGAGTACTAAATAAAGTCAGTTTACAAAACTACCTTCACAGCGTTGGACTGTTTCGCGAGACCTATCTCATGAGGCCTTTGGCGCACGATTAGATGAGGGTTACTGTAGCATTACTGTATCAAATCATGGACTAATTAGGGTTATTAGATTCGTCGCGTAAAGCTACACTCGTCCCTAAATGAGTTTTACAAATAGACTTTATTTAGTCCTCCATGCATGCAAGAATCTCTTCGGAAGATTTTTCTCCTGAAACAAAAGAAACACACCCATGGGTAACCAGAGGGTGTATGCGCACACTACTGACGTTGGCGGCATAGCCTAAAAAGATAAATAGGTAGCAGCGGAGATTCTGCACCTTGCACTGTTCAATGCACTGTATATTTGACTGGAGGGCGGCAATAATTTGTTCGCTATTGAAACGGCAACTTCTACCAGCAGTATATCTATTTTGTCCGTGAAGTTGGCCACACACGCTCCACATAAGCATGTAGATTAGCGGCATGCACTCATCCAATAGCTAGAATCATGTGCAGACTTGTGAAGGATATGTGTATGTTTGCACTGCTTGTATGAATGAATAAACATGTATGCTACTCCTTTTATAGACCCATACTGTGGACCCTACATGTTGACAAGACCAGCCATACCTTTCCCGCGCACAACATTCAAAAGTGCAAAAGTTTAGCCAACTTATCAGACGGTGATCATCTACATTAACCAAACCAAACTACAACGGCAGGCTTTTAACCTGGTGCTCGAATCTAGACGCAATTCAGATGCTGCATGTAGGGAGGGCACCTGTCACCGGGTGCAAGAAAGTTAATCTCATACTCAGTGAGACTTACCCGACTCCTAGACATTCAAGGCTCTTTAGCTGAGGGTTTATTTTGCCAAGAGCATATAAGAGTTCATCCTTATGTTTCAAGTTTTAACACAAAATTAAATTTCAGCAAGCTATCATCTAGGTTTGGAACTATCCAACATCACACAAGGTAGCAAAAATTAAATTTCAGCAAGCAACACAAATTCATTATTCTCATCCTCATCATTTTGTTTAGTTGTTACTACGGTGTGACATAGTGAACAAGCAGTTCCATATACCACGATAGATGGACAATTCGAACTGATTTTAAACCTTGTAAAAAAATGTAACCATATGCCATATGCACATCCGAAGGCCGGTCACATATGACAACATTTTCCAAATCTAACAACCAACTACTCAACCAATTCTGCATGTTCTCTGGACACTAGACCCCACTGGTACTGCCCAAAGCCTGCCGTGAGTTAACAAATAGGCCGCTTTCATCGGTGAGGATCGAGAGTGTCAAACAACAAAAGAGATAGTTTATGAATGTGAGGAAAGGAGCACAAGAATAAACCAAAAGGTACGTCATTTTATAGGTTCTACTAAAAACTGACTTGCGGCTAGTATGTTGAAATACTTGACCAACAGTACTAACAACGGACTAGCCTTGATAATTTATATTAAAAATTTAACAATGCAATTGCACATTTTTTCGAACAATCAAAGTTATACTTGTGACTTATACAAATAACAACAATAACGGCATTTTATTTTAGACGAAGGGAGCACCGAACGAGAGAATATGTACCACTTTTTTATCCCAAGCGCTTCCAGTAGGTTCGTCAAAAAAAAGAGCTTCCGTGACCTTGGTAATTTTTTAGATTATGAAAAGTATCCGGTCTTGAATATTCACATTTGAATGTCTACGAAGAAAATAAAACAAATCCAGCTGCGTTGCCAGATATCCGAGTACTTAGACTCCTGCCTCAATATGAAGACATAAAAGAAAAGAAAGAAAGAGACTAAGAAAAAATCTATAAAGACTAAGCTTCAAACTTCTCTTATGCCCTTTGCTTCAATCTTTCTTTGGTCCTTGCGCAACAGTTAAACCCATACATCTGTCGTCTTCTTAGAGGTTTTTGATGTTTGTTTTGTCTTGCCGGAATCCCTATCGCCTAGAAACTGCATTGAGTCAATCTCTACCATGAACTTCAATTCAAGCATACTGAAAAGAAGACGAGCATCGCCAATGCTCCATGCTCATCATGATCTTGCCATACGAAGACTCCAAGGCAACGCCCCAAGAGGAAAGCAACAACAAGATGCTACCGCCGCCTGAACTATTGTCGGTTCTTTTGTTTTCACCTGGAAATGTCCTAGAAGATTGAGTTCCTCACAATAACGCCTTCAAGAAGGAAATGTATGCTCATGGCACCGTCGTCGCTGGCAAACGGTCAAGGACCAAGCTTGACCAAGCTAGGCTTTAATCCGAGAACCTGTACATCACATGATGACAACCACTATGATTCGCCGCCCAGAGCACCATCTGGCCGCTATAAAGCCCCAGGTAGGGAAGGGACCAGAGGACGTTGGCAAACGGGAAGGAGTACTGAGCAAAGACAAAATACTCCGCCACCGTCTTCCTCATGCTCAAACATCTCCGACGGCGTGCCTTGGCGGCGGCGCAATAGGAGAGGACAAGTGGGGGCTGACCGACATTGACAGCACCACGCACCCTCCGAAATTCCAGCCTCTCTCCACAAGGATCGAGCCTACAACTCCTCATATTCAACAACTAATCACCTCTTGAAGCCGCCGGAGCAATCAAGCAGATGAGAGCGGGAGGAGCGCTGTGGAGGAAAAAAGGAAAGGAAAAGGCGAGCTGGCCTCGCCGCCACCCCCTCACTGTCCACCACGCTTTTGGCAGGTAGCTCCGGCAGCGGCGGAGGCGCAGAGCGAGCGGGGCTAGAGGGGCCGGCGAATTTTTTTCTTATTTTATTAGTAGGCGGGGAGGCGAGGCTACTATGAAGCCATGGAGGGATAAGGCCCATCCTCTCGGCTCCTGTCATGATAGGACACTGGAGGATCGATTTACCAAAGCTTAAGATTCAGCCATTCAAGTGTCTCCGTTCACTACGGAAAATCCCCTATATGCCGAGTGCCGACACCTTTGCCGAGTGTTTTTTCACGGACACTCGGCAAACAACCTCTTTGCCGAGTGTCAAAAAATAACACTCGGCAATCAAAATACACTCGGCAAAGAGGTGTTTGCCGAGTGTCAAATAAAAAACACTCGGCAAAGAGCTTGTTTGCCGAGCGTCAAAAAAATACACTCGTCAAAGAAGCTCTTTGCCGAGTGTACTATATGTGACACTCGGCAAAGAATCAAGTTTTTTTCCTTTTTAACCGTAAGTGGTTCAAATAATAAAATAAAAAGATTAGAGAAATTATATGCATGTGATTTGCCGAGTGCAAAAAAAATACACTCGATAAAGAACTTCTTTGCCGAGTGTATTATTTTTGACACTCGACAAAGAGTTAGCATCACAACTTTTTCCGAGTGAAACAAATTTTTGAATCAAGTCAAATAACAAAATACAACGAATAGAAAAAATATATTCATATTATTTGCCGAGTGCCAAAAAACACTCGGCAAAGAGCTTCTTTACCGAGTGTATTATTTTTGACACTCGGTAAAGAGTTAGCATCAAATTTTTCCGAGTGAAACAAATTTTTGAATCATGTCAAATAATAAAATACAAAGAATAGAAAAAATATATTCATGTTATTTGTCGAGTGCCAAAAAGCACTCGGCAAAGAGCTTGTTTGCCTAGTGTTGTTTTCAGGCACTCGGCAAACAAGCTCTTTGCCGAGTGTATTTTCTTTGACACTCGGTAAAGATGTGAGTCAGAATGATTTTTAAATTCTAAAAAAAGCAAATTAAGTCTAAAAATCCTGAGATTTGTCTTGATCTAATATTAACACACATAGAGGTTATGATAAAAAGTTGAGAACATTTCGCACATTTTTTCATAATGTTATTTATAAAATCGAAACATCTAATAAGAATTATATGTGTGATTGTATATGAGAGAGTTAGTAGATGTATTTTTTAATACAAACTTTTTGTTATGATCTTATATGAAAAAACTCTTTATACTAAAGTCTTACACCTCGACGAAATATAAAACTTTGTAGTTGACAACTTTTATATTTGAG